>SJYQ01092836.1:359581-412486 GCA_006410935.1 Redunca redunca | reverse complement strand
GTATCAGACCACCATAAAATGACTATAGTCTTAATTTTTTTGCTTTTTAAATTGTCTTTTGAAAAACAGCTACTGTCTGCTGTGTCTTAGGATATGACATTTATGTGTAATTTTATATTTTGTGAATATTATAATTATTCAGTTGAGTACCATTCACTTATATTTAATACATAACAGGCTCTGCTAGAAATCAGTTTACATAGGTATGAACAAAAGTGTTTTAAAAATAGGTGTGATTGTAATTATTTTAGAGGGACTTGATTTAGATTGAGAATTTAAGAGGAAGACCCAAGGAAGTGATATCAAGTTCATCATTAAAGGAAGAATAAAATTTAGCTAGGTGAGGAGTGATGGTGGGATGTTTAAGAGAAATACATTTTGAGAAAATTGGTAAAATGTCGTGTAGGTGGTTGAATTTGATTTAAGTTTTGTTTGATTTTGTTTATTTTTAAATGAGTACCAGTTCACAGCATTCTGATTACTTTAATATAGCTATTTAAATGTATATTTATAAGCCCTCTACTGTAACCTTTATAGATTTCAGTTTCTCTTTTCAGAAAAGCAGTTAGAGAATCTGTATACTGTTTTAGCCCCCTTTAAAATTAGTCATAGCATTTCTCCTTTAAGTAACTTTAAAATGATTATAACTAGGAAATCTGTTTGTGGGTGAACATTTAAAAAAATATTTGTTTGGTTTATAACATTGTATGTTTCATGTGTACAGCATTTTAACTCAACTAACGTATATCGTAGCATTCTTACCACCAATAATCGAGTTTCCATCTGTCACCATACATTTGACCCCCTCTACACATTTTTCCCACCCCTGCCGCTCTTTCCCTCTGTGGGAGGGACACCAATCTGTTCTCTATACTTGAGTGTGTTTTTGGTTTTGTTTATGTGTTTATTTTTTAGTATTCTGCATGAGTGAAATCATGGTATTTGTCTTTCTCCAAGTAAGTGACTTATTTCACTTGATTGCCCCATGTCCATCCCTCATGCTGCAGATGGCAAGATTTTTCTTCTTTAATGACTGAAGCATTTGGAATTTTTATTTTTAACTGTGGTAAATACCCATAACATAAAATTTACCACCTTAACCAATTTTGAGAAGTTGGGCAAATGCTATACTTTCTAAACATCATTTTCCTTGATACAGTATAAACATAGTACTAATAATATTTAACATGAGAAGCAGGAGGAATGGGAGGTACATGGGTTGTCTGGTCCAGGATTGGAAATTGATGGAACATGGGATTAATGAATTGGAGGTGCTTTTTAGGAGGATTGTGGGAATCAGTGACCATGGGATCAGTCATGAGGTAGCAAAGAAAAGAAATAGATACTGGGTGGCAGAGCACAAATAAACTGGGGGAATAGCAAGCTTAGTGTTTCATCTGTCAGCTTCAACTTCATATATTCGTGCAGTTTTTACTATTCTTTATACTCAGTTCTTTATAATCATCTTTTAACTTAAGTTCATCCATTTAAGAGAAATGTACTGTTTTGATCATTGGAGTACTGAGCAGAAGGCAGAGTAGAGATTGTTTTGCCTGTTTTAAGAAAATGCCATATTTACCTGAGGAAGCATAAAAATCTGTTAGATTGGTGAAGAGGAGCTTCCTGCAGATCAAGAAGAAGTAGATTATAAGGAGTCTTTCAGGTCTCCATGAACTTGTTGGGAAGAGGTTGACTTTTTGCATTAGTCTATGGTATGGCAGAAGTGGGAGTCATGCCTTGTTCCCTGTTACTTGCATTATGAAGCTGCCTACTATAGTTTACTATTACTGTTGCATTAAGAAGCCTTCCAGAAGTATTAGTCTAAAATATTACTGGTACCAGCACTGATTTCCTATGAGCCCTAAAATGTTGACAGTCTCTTTAAATGTGAAAAATACCTTGTCAATAGAAAAATATTATTTATCAGTATTTCTCATACTAATTTAATTGTCAAACTAACTGTTTCATGGTTTTCTTTTTTTTTTCTTTTCCTCAATNTATTATTTATCAGTATTTCTCATACTAATTTAATTGTCAAACTAACTGTTTCGTGGTTTTCTTTTTTTTTTTCTTTTCCTCAATAGGATGAAGAAAGTATTCCTGTCACGTATAGGAATTTACCTGAATATAAGGAACTATTACAGTTTAAAAAGTTAAAAAAACAAAAACTTCAGCAAATGCAAGCTGAAAGTGGATTCGTGCAGCATGTAGGATTCAAGGTAAATTCTACCTAATTTTTCTATTCATTTAATTTTTGCAAGGGTGATAAGGAGTTATTTAAGGTGGTTTTCGGAGCTTTCAACTCCACAGCTTTCAAGCACACAGATAAAAGTAAGTTTAGCTCTTGTCCTATTCATTTATACAGAGTAGTGTGTCACAGATACTGGTGTCAAGAGATTTATGATTCAGTAGAAAGAAGAAAAATATACAGGTATACTTTGAGGTAATAGATGAGATCAGGTGTGTTCCCTGATGGCTCAGATGATAAAGAATCTGCCTTACAGTGCCAGAGACCCAGGTTTGATTCCTGGGTTGGGAAGATCCCCTGGAGGAGGGAATGGCAGCCTAATCCATGGGGCTTCAAAGAGCCAGACACGACTGAGTGTCTAATACTTTCAGGTGCATTCAGGATGGTATGGCTGTAGGCAACTTTGAGGTAGTATATGAGAGGCAAAGTTTTTCACTAGCTATTCCCAGATTTACCGAGATATAACTGACAAATAAAAATTGTATATATTTTAAAGTGTAAAAGAAGTTTAAGATATTAAAAAAAGTTTACCTCACATAGTTATCTTGTTTTTTTGAGACAAGAACACTTAACATCTGCTCTCATAGCAAATTACAGGTATTCAATGCAATGTTACTAGCTGTATATACGATAAGGGCTTCCCCAGTGACTCAGTGGTAAAGAATCTCCTGCAATATAGGAAACGTGGGTTCGATCCCTGGGTAAGGAAGATTGCTTGGAGGAGGAAATGGCAACTCACTCCATTGTTCTTGCCTGGAAAATTCCATGAAAAGAGAAGCCTAGTGGGCTGCAATCTATAAGTCGCAGAGTTGGATACAACTGAGCACACACTTATTAGTACTTCCATTATAAATTCACATTCCACCCTTTTCCTCTGTATACTTACCAGTTTATAATTATACAACCCACACTAGTATTCTTGTCTTATGGACAGAGGAGCCTGGTGGGCTACAATCCATAGGGTCACAAAGAGTTGGACACAACTGAGCGCACCTGTGCACACACACAGACACGCACACACCATGCTATACATTAGATCTGCAGAACTTACTCATAACCGAAAGTTTGTACCCTTTGACCAATGACACACATACCCTGCCTCCTGCCCCAGGCCCCGCAGCCCCTGCCCACCCTCAATAACCTCCACTCTCTCTGCTTCTTTGAATTCAACTTTTTTTATTCTCCATTTAAGTGAGATCATACAGCATTTGTCTTTCTGTGTCTGACTTAATTCATTTAGCATCATGTCCTTAGGTTTTATTCATGTTGTCACAAATGGCTTTGACAGATTTCTTTCTGTCTTATGGCTGAATAATATTCCTCTGTGTGTGTGTGTGTGTGTGTGTGTAGAGGAAGACAGAGAACACTGTTTTCTTTATCCATCCATTCACCTATAGAGCTATTTCTTTGGTTGTTACTATTGTTTATAGATCAGAAATTTCTTTCCCCCTTTCAGGTTCAGTTATCTCTGCTGTTTTTTGTGAGTCTAGTAGAAATACATTTATTCATTCCACAAAATTTTTGACCCTAACCCATTATATTCCAGGCACTTTGCTAAGTGCTAGGGGATTCAGTGATAAACAGACTCCCTTCCCTTACTCTGTTTTCATCTCATAAGTAATTTAGAGAATTTAAATGAGTGAAATAGTTGAGTATCACTAGAGTACATACTGGAGAGTAGTATGAGGCTATTTAGTTGCCTTGGAAATTTTGCCAAATTTTCTCCTTAAGTGTGGGAGAACCTTTGAAGAAGTTTAAACAGAGAAAAATATGAAATTTACATTTGGGAAAGATCATTCTATTTTCTTAAAATATATAACTCTTAGGAAGGCAATGGATTTACAGAGGGTAACTCTTAATCTCTGACTCTAGTATTGTTAAAATCTTTAAATAATTTGTTCTTGTATGCTTTTTTATGTAATTGGGAAAAGTAGACGGGGAAAAAGATTACTCTGGCCTTAATATGGAGAATGAAGAGGAAGAAAGGCTAACAGCAGAGACTGGTTGGGAGATTCTCCTGGTTAATTTAGACAAAAGATGAGAATGTCCTCAACTTGACTGATGGGTGTGAAAAGAGAGGGATTAACAGGTTTGAGAACACCATAAATGTTAGAACTCATTATACTTGGGATTAGAGGAAGTAAAATTGAGGCCATGAACTACAGATTGACTGGTAGTGGTATACATACAAATACTGATGTATGCTGTGACTGATACATTTAAAACAAAATTCTTGTACCTCTGATCCTTTAGAGTGGCCATTAGCCAGACTGTATTAAGTTATTTTCTTCTCTTGCTCTTTCAGTGGTCCTGCTTCTCCCTTTAGAGATTTTCCTATTTGACAACTCTGTCTTTTCAGGAGGAAACTGTCTCTGCTTCTCATAATTCTATTGAAAAACCCAGCTGTGGCTAGGTTGCTGGTATGTCAGCCACTCTAGTTGGCCTGATGATAAGAGAAATTAGAAATGACATTTACTTTGATTTCTAAGTTGCACAGAACACACCTTGGCTCCCACAATGTCACAACACTGAGAAAGAGCTAAATCTGCCTTTTCTTCTTGGTGGGCATTGGTTATCAGGAGCCTTCTTGGGTTTGGAAAGTAACTGAGTAAGACAAAAGTTCAGAGTGGATTTTGTGTTCACTTGGATTTATGTTAGTTATGGTAACCTGTTTTAAATAGTTCAATAACATATTTGGGTAGTTTAACTATGGTTCACGTTAGTGCTTCTCAATCACAGTCATTGTATACTGGTCTAAGGTACCTTTCAAGTAAGTAACTACTAGTAATCAAATGCCCAGTTTTGAAGATGATTTTAGCTTAATACCTTTTCTCTCTGAATTTTTATTAGTGTGATAACTGTGGCATAGAACCTATCCAGGGTGTTCGGTGGCATTGCCAGGATTGTCCTCCAGAAATGTCTTTGGATTTCTGTGATTCTTGTTCAGACTGGTAAGTGTTTCCTTCACTGTAGGTCTTAAAATTTTGACAAGAGCGTCTCAGCTACTAGTGAGTTTGATTTCTTAAACTACTTAGAAAACCACCACAGAAATTTTCCTTAATCATACCACATCTCAAGTAACTTTCCATTAGAGATTTTGATTAATGGATTTAAACAGGAAGAGCCATGAGGAAATTTGAGAATATCTCTAGCAAAATGCAAGCAGTACCATGTAATGATGTGTTTGTGTGTGTTTTCATTGCAGCCTTCATGAAACAGACATTCACAAGGAAGATCACCAACTAGAACCTGTTTATCGGTCAGAGACATTCTTAGACAGAGACTACTGTGTGTCCCAGGGCACCAGTTATAATTACCTTGACCCAAACTACTTTCCAGCAAACAGATGACATGGAAAAGAACATCATACACTAGTCCTCTTCAACACATAGCAATGGTATCATTGTGAATTATGTGCACAGTTTGGAAAGATTCTCTGCTTTCCCTGAAATGACACTCACAGCATGACAGCTTCCTGAGTGTTCTCGTCAAGTCCAGCTCTGCACCGTTGTGGCTCTAGATCACTGTTCAGCAGCTGAACATTCCTGGTGAGCGAAGGGTTTCCCTGGTGAAATTCTCACCACCACCTTAAAGCCCTTTAGGTGGTGATCTTAAATGGGGGAGATGGAAGCGAGAGCACATATTAAAGAGAGAGTAAATTCCAAAGGTTTCAAAGAACTTGGTCATAACTATGCTAATGAGAAGACAAAGTATTTATATTAAAACAGTTTAGTAGCTTTCAGTTTTGTGAAAATAGTTTCCAGCACAGAAACTGACTTCTTTAGACAAAGTTTTAACCAATGATGGTGTTTGCATCTAGGATATATACACTTTAAAAGAACTCACTGTCCCAGTGGTGGCCCCTGATGGCCTTTAGTAAATTGGAGCTGCTTAACCATATTGATGTCTAATTTCTTTTAACCAGAATGAACTGTCCTTATTACCAACGGTGAAGCACTACAGGAGGCAGCTGTGGCATTGCTTCCTTAACCAGCTCATGGTGTGTGAATGTTATAAAATTGTCACTCAGATATATTTTTTAAATGTAATGTTATATAAGATGATCATGTGATGTGTACAAACTATGGTGAAAAGTGCCAGTGGTAGTAACTGTGTAAAGTCTCTAATTCACAATATTAATTTCTTTAAAATACACAGCCTTCTGCCTCTGTATTTGGAGTTGTCAGTGCAACTCATTGAAGAAAACTGCCTAATATAAAAATCATATATATGATAATAATTTCCCTCTTTTGTAGTCTGCACAAGATCCATAAAAGATTGTATTTTTATTACTATTTAAACAAGTGATTAAATTTAGTCTGTGCAGTGAGCAAAAGTTCACATGCATTCTTTTATACTGCTGGATTTTGTTGTGCATCATTTAAAACATTTTGTATGTTTCTTCTTATCTGTGTATACAGTATGTTCTTGAATAATGTTCATTTGTCAGGAGAACTGTGAGAAATAAACTATGTGGATACTGTCTGTTTATATTATAGAATGCTTGTTGTGACTTCCTTTGGTTAGATTTTGGATTCTTTTTTTTTAATGAGTGTTAAAACACAAAAATTTTTTAAGGTTTTTTTTTTTCCTTTACCTATCCTTTAAGAAGAATATGGACTATATGATGGAAAAGAGTAAACTTGAGAAACTCTGTAAAAGATGGTAATGTTTTCACTCAGTGTGTTTGCTGAAACACTAAACTAGGTTTAAAAAAAGAATGCATACCATGGTTAAAGAAAAAAGGCAATAATTAATGTCCAGATGTGAAAACTAAACTTATGTTGAAAATTTTTACTCATTCTTTTTGATGAAAGTAAGCCTCCCCATGTGTTAAATAAGTAGTTTTTGAAAATCACTGTATTCTCTGGAAATTATTATTGGTTAATGGAAAATGTAAATACTCTAAGTATACTGACACAATTTTTGGTCTCCTGTTTTTTCCAGTTTTAAATCAAGGGGACATTATTTACCAGTCCTCTTCAGTACATTGTAGTGTACTGGAATTATACCCTGAATTTTTTTAATTGAGAAAAGTAATATAATTTTAACTATAGAAATATGAGAATTTTAAAAGTAATATATTGATTAAAATATACTGATGATTTTGGTAAAATATATCACATCAGAAAAAAGGGAAATGGACTTGAGCTAAACTTTATGCCCTGAAATTATTAGTTGGAGGAACAAGAGGGGAAACAGCAGTTTGGGCATTTGGCTATTAAACTACAAGTGAAAATTCCAGAAGCTCTACCTTCAACTTGTAGTAAGATAGTAGGTGGCACTGATGGTAACTTCTGTAACTTCTGTTTTTGTATAGGAATAATACTAATCAATTTTTAAGAACCATTCAGAGCCATTCAAAAATCCCATAAACTATCATGTACGCTTTGAAAGAGTGATAACAGTTGTTATGATAAACAGAATAGAATAAATCCACTTAAATCTTTTTTAAGGGCAAAAGATTTTTGAAAATTTTGAGTGACAAAGAGGATTCTTTTCTGCTTAAGCAAAGATGTGTTTATTTTGCATTTCTCAGCTCTAAGCAAATAGTCCTCATGACTTTAAAAGGGCAATAGTTAGTGGTAATGTGTATTGTTGTTTTAATTTGAAGATTGCAGGAATGGGCAGGGCTGTCATTTGCAAGTAGGCCTTCCGTCTCCTACATGGAAGCATTGGTGTTGAGACAAACATAGACCTACTTGTTAAAGCATCACTTATTCAATAGTATTCAGTAGGTCAGTTGTATTTCCTGAAATATTATGCTCAAGTTATTTGCTAAGAACTGAAGGAACTTCCGTTGTTGTTCAGTTGCTCAGTCGTGTCCCACTCTTTGCAACTCCGTGGATTGCAGCATGCCAGACCTCCCTGTTCCTCACCATCTCCTGGAGTTTGCCCAAGTTCATGTTCATTGCATCGTTGATGCTGCCCAGCCATCTCATCCTCTGACACCCTCTTCTGCCTTCAGTCTTTCCCAGCATTAGGGACTTTTCCAGTGAGTCATCTGTTCACATCAGATGATCAGAATACTGGAGCTTTGGCTTCAGCATCAGTCCTTCCAGTGAATATTCAGGGTTGATCTCCCTTAAAAACTTTTAAGGACACCGAAAGCCACTGCTTTCAGGTTTAGGCAGTGGGAATTTTGTTTGGTGTGATATACGCTAAGAATAATAGCAAACACTGATAGAGTGCTTGTTATGTGCCAAGCAAGCGTATAGTAACAGATTTAATTCTTACAATTTTATGAGGCAGGTTCATTTATTATCCTGGTTTCATATCAGGAAATCTAGCCAGAGAGGTTAAGTAACTTGCCTAAGGTCAGTATGGTTAGTAACATGGTGATGCTTAGATTTTAATGCAGACAGATTGCTCCCAGGTCAGCGTCTGCCTCACTACCCTATTTCCTGCACAGGAATATTCCCTTTGTTAGGGGTCACTGAGGTGTTGGAGGTGAAGGTGTGCAAGAGTTGCTTTTCTGTCTTATTCTGGTGCGCTATGCATCCTAGAGTATAAATCTGAGCAAACGTCCAGGATTATAGCTCAGAATAGAGAAGCACATCTGTGGATGGGGAAAAAGCACTCAGCCTGCCCTGTGATGAATTAAGGAAACAAACAATTTACATATTCTAATTTGACAGCAAACATGTGGTCATAAGGCTTTTTAGGCAAAGCTGGGACTAAAGGCTTGGGTCTCCTGCCTCACGTACAGTTTGTTTTCCCTGCATGTTTGGTACCTCTCAGCATAATAGTATGCCATGTCCATTTTTCTCTCCTTCTCCCTTTTGTTTAAACTGCAGAACACAACAATTTACTGGGGTAAGAAGAACACTTTTTTATGAAATGAAAAAAACAGTATATGACATGTAGTAAGGATAAATACTTTGCAAAAATTCTATGTTATAAACATAAGAGTGGCATGCTATATAAATTGCTATATTTCTTACTGTGGGTAACAAAGTTTGAAGGCTGTTGTTCTAGGTACATTAAATGGACTTGAAAGTTCCAGATAACAAGTAGGTTTTCCCACAAGATTATGCAGGTATTGTTCTATGTTGGTTCTAAAGGTTAGTTTTTATTTCATATCTTGATGAACAGTGTGCTTCTATTTATATGATCCTGAGCCGGCCTGGGGGGAACCTTTTCCCTTAAAGTTCAAGTAGCTGATTAAATGGATTTTTTAGCATAGTGTCACATTTAGCTCCATGAAGACAGAGACCATCCCTGTCTACCTTTATACCTATGGTCTGGCTCTTAGTAGATTCTCAATTAATATTTATTGGTAATAGGACTGATGTTTTGGTTACATTTTTTTCTCTAGAAAGCTAAAAAACCAGCTATGTCTGAGTGCCTGCGAGTGCGTCTGTGGTACCCTTAGAAGGTTTGCCTCAGGAGATCTTTGCAGGGCTCTGGGAGGACTAAAGGATTATTACATCCTGTCTTATCTAGAGGATGTGGTTCAGACCTAGGTGGCTGAGATTTTGGTCCTCTCTGGGACCTCATTTTCTGCCATGTTTTTTAGAGCGATGTAATAGAAACTAGAATGGAAATTCTGTTGTTTAAATGAGACACTCAATAAATGTTGACAAAGAACTACCTTTTACTGAGCACTAGGAACTAGTAAATGATTTACATGTATTATTAACCTCTTTAATCCTCACAACACCTCTGTGAGGTTACTTGTGGTTGTGACCTCCACTGTACATATGAGAAAAACCACGGTTCAGAGGATTTAAGTGTTAGCCCTCCATAATGATGTGTATGTGTAGAACTGAGGATACGGAGCTTTGCCTCTCTGAAGCTTATATTCTAATGCTAAAGATCTTCAAATAAATAAAAATACTGTATAATTTTAGGCAGAGGTAAATGCTTGAAAGAAAAAGAATTATCAGGACCAGTCTGTCATTTAGAAGGAGTAGTCAGAGAACACCTCAACAATAGGAGTCAGTTTGAACAGAGACCTAAATGGGGTGAGGGATTTAGCCTTGTGGATGATCTGGAGGAAGAAGCAGAAGGATAGCAAGGCCAGGGCTCCTGATCCAGTAGAGAGCTTCGCTTGTTCAGGCAGCAGAGGGCCAGTGTCATTTGAACCAGATGAGCAAGAGGAGAGTGGTGGTGGTTGGGGTGAGAGAGGCTACAAGGCCAGATCAAGTGAGGCTCTGGATGTAGATCGTTGTAAGAGTTTGTGTTTTGATATTTTATACATACAGACAAGGTCTTCTTCCAGGGGCAGGGACCTCTAAAGTCCTTTCCTACTATATACAATCTTACGACATTAGTGATGCCATGTCAAGCCATTCAAATCAGTAGACTATTTTAGCAGTTTTGTAGAAGACTTGATTTGTACCTCTAGATACTCTTTGGGGCAAAGCCATTTACCCCTGCTAATTTTTTTTTCTTAAGAGGGTAGCCAACTGCAGCCATAAAAGCCGTGGCTGGGCTTGCCTGCTGCCCTGCTGTCTGTCAAAGCTGTGGTGGGCATGGACTGTTTACCAGTATGTGGTGTGTGTTTAAAGAATGTTAATCTCGACAAAGAGTCATTTTGTGTTTTCTGGCACAACTGATAATTTTCATCCTGTAACTCTCTAATTTGCTCACATACTCCTTGTGTTCCCCTGTAGAGAGTGTTACAACTTGGGGTAGTAATAAAGTATTTGACAACTGTGTGAGCTGTAGGAACATGCCCCTTTTTGTTAATAGAGACATAATTGTAACCAAAGAAATTTAATTTCTTCTTTAGCAAACACTGACATTTCTGTTTAAGAATGACTGCTAGAGTAAAAGGAAATATGAAAATTACCATGTATCATGAATACACTGAGAGTGCTCTCTGTAATAGCTCAAAACTGATCTATGGCCAAAATTAAAACCATATGAGCATATCATAAATCTCAACTATTACTGTGTTTGCCTTTGAAATTCTGTTTGGAATAAGGCTTCAAATGCTTTCCAGAATGATGTGAGTTACAAATAAATAGAAAAAGAGTTATCCTGTGTTCCATTTATTTTATTTGTACATATCCATTTCAAGGAAAAAAAAAGATTTTAAAAATACAATTCTGTCCCAGAAATGAATCCTTCAATCCTGTACAACCATTGAAGAAAAAACAAATCATGCAAATTGAAACTGTGGTATTTTGTAGTGACTAAATGCAATTATTCCAGTAGAATATATAAGAAACTCTGACTTGGCAGCTGGTAGCACAAAAGAGAACCCAAACCTCACTGGTTTGATTTGAGGAAACACAATTTTACATATGGATATGAGGTCTGCAAACCTCTGTAAAGGGCCTTTATGGAACAAATACAGCATTAAACTCTGATAAACATTGTGTACTGACATGCCCCTTCCTCCCACGTCAGTTTTGTTATTACATTTCTTGCTTGCTTGGTAACTACACAGGTGACATAAGTTGACGTTAGTCCAGTGAATGCAATAACAAATCACCTCATGCTTTTAAATTCCGTGTGGTCATTGGTATTAATGTATAATTCCCCAGATGCACCAACTATTTCATAGAACAGTCTAGGTTAGACAGTTTATCCAGTTTGTTCTCTTAGCCAATATGACAGTATTCCAAGTAGCCAGTTTTATAGAAATGAATAGAGAAATGTTATTGGTGACTAGATTTTGCTATCTTGGAAAAAGCTATCCACCTTCAAATTTTAAAAAGCTCTTATAACATTTTTAGAAATCTAATCAAATTTCTTAGGAACAATTGGTGTTCACTTGTTAACCCAATCTCTGTGAGTCTGAGCTGGATGAGACTTTGAGGAAACAGCTTCCAGAGGGAGATGCCCCAGCTTGCCCCCCATATTAAGGGCCTTAGGTAACAACAAATCTTGAAGAGAGGAAGGGAGATGTGATGGGGCGTTCAGGACGCTAACTCCTCCCTCTCCTGAGGAGAGTAGAATCAAGTGATTAGTCCTGAAGGCACAACTGACACAGACGGGCACTGCACTGCTGTTCACATACTAATTTAGCTCTGGGGTGACAGAAAAGAGTGCGTGCTGTGAGTGCAGACTGCTGTCTGACTGAGGAAGAAAAGGCTGGATAATACCAAATACACCATGCATGATTTCCACACACCTCTCAGGTCAAGCTGGGAAGCAAACAGCAATGTCAGGATTTTGAGGCAGGGGACACAGAAGGTTTAAATTGAAACATACTGTGTTAAGCAATGAACCTTTTAGTATTTTTCTCTGTTCCACTCAACATACATGCATTTTTGCCTTCAGAAAATAGAGTCAATAGCTGTGCAGATTTGAAGAAAAACTTCTTCTGGTGTACCCTCTGCATTTATCTATGTTTAAAAGGAAGAAAGAGAAAGTTAGTTTTAAGAAATGTTTATAAAACCATTTTTAGTAGTAAAGATTACCTGCTTATAAGTTGCAGTGCAAAAGTTTAAAACACAGGACTCCAAAACCATGGAGAAGAGAGTAGTTGTTTAAAAACTGGGTGCCTAATTAATGAAATGAGATACCACTACACACCTATTAGAATGGGCAAAGTCTAAAACATCATCAAATGCTGGTGAGGGTGGGGAGGCACAGGAATGACAGGAATGCAAAATGTACAGCCACTTGGGAAAACCATTTGTCTATTTCTTACAAATTAAGCATTAGCATATGATCCAACAGTTTGTGCTCCTTGGTACTTATGCAAATGAGTCCACACAAAAACCTGCACACAGGGTTATAGGAGCTTTATTCATGATGGCAAAAAACTGGAAGCAACAGAGATGTCCTTAGTTAGGTGAGTGGATAAATAAACTGGTGCATCCAAACAATAGGATATTATTTAGAGCTCAAAAGAAACGGGCTATCAAACCATGAAAAGACATGGAGGAAATGTAAATACATATTACTAAATGAAAGAAGCCAGCTCAAAAGGCTGCATACAATATGACAGAAAAATGACAAAACTATGGAGACATAGTAAAAGAGTTGGGGGGAGAGAGGAATGAGTAAGTGGAACACATGATTTTTATGGTAGTGAAACTATTCTGTGTGATACTGTAACCATGGATCCACGCTGCTATACCTTTGTCAAAACCCATAGAACATGCCACACCCAAGAGTGAACCCTGGGGCTCCCATGGTGGTCCAGGGCTGAAGACTCCATGCTGTCAATGCAGGGGCCCAGCTTTTATCCCTGGTCAGAGAACTAGATCCTGCGTGCCACAGCTAACAGTTTGCATGCTGCAATGAAGATCTTGCATGCTGCAACTAAGACCCAGTGCAGCCAAATAAAAGTGAGCCCACAATATAAATTCTGTTGAGTGGTAATGATGTGTTGATACAGGTTCATCAGTTATAGTGTATGTGCTACTCCTGTGTGGGATGTTTTGTCGGGGTGGAGGTGGGGGGAGTTGTTTTTCTGGTTGTGCCTTGTGGCTTGCAGGATCTCAGTTCCCTGACTAAGGATTCAAACTGGACCATGGCAATGAAAACTTGGAATCCTAACTACTAGAACCTCCAGGGAATTCTGTGTGGGATGTTGATAGTGGGAGAGGTTGTGTGTGTTTTGGGCCAAGTCTTGCCATGACCTTTAACAATAATTTGTTTACTTCAATAGGCTCCTAGTCTTTGCTGCTGTTGTTAGTGCTCAATTTTGCGGTGAACCTAAAACTGGCCTGACAACAACAGCAAAGACCAAGAGCCTATTGAGGTAAACAAATTATTGTTAAAGGTCATGGAAAGACTTGAGTTAGTTAAAATGAGACTTCTGAGTGTTCTGGATTATTTGGGGCAGGATATGAATAGGGCAGAAGTTGGGGGATAAGAGGGATGAGTGTGGAGAAAGCAAGAGCTGGGACCTCAACTTGCAGGGGTGCTAAATGCTAAGGGCAGAGTCCTCTTGGAGACTGTTGATACACCAGGCCAAGGAGCCAGCTACAGAGGAAGCAGAGAGCAGCTGACTTTCTGGGCATGAAGGCGCTACTATCCCTTCCTCTCAAAATTGCCCAAAATTGTGCCAACTGCTGAGATTTGTCCTATTGCACATGTAGTGTCCATAGAAAGTAGAAGCCTGGTGATTGGAATGAGACTCACAGAAGGGTTGGGGTAGTGAGCTTTTTCAGACTTCATCTCCAGAGGTTCTCATTTGGTGAGTTTGGGCTGGCCTTCTAGTCTGCATATTTAATAAGTTCTCCCAACAATCTTGATGTGGGTCATCTTGGCCCACACTTTGAGAAACACTAGATGATTGGTTCAACTCCTGTCTACATTCTTTGTGCAAACTAGTTTCAAAGGAAGGGGAGAGGCTAGAAGAATAGGTTGGGATGAGCTTGTATCTCCATAGATTTGCCTGTTTGGACATTTTATATAAATGGAGTCATATAATATGCAGTCTTTGTGACTTTTCTTTCACCAAGCATGTTTTCAAGGTTCATCCACTCTTTGTCCCCTGCCATTGCCTGTTGTCTTGCCGAGCAGTCTTCTAATTCACCTTTTCAAATACTGGGAGGAAGGAAGAGAAAGAGACTGATTTCACTTTCCTCACTTCCTCTCACCGAGGGTGGATGAGAAGTAAATCCATAGCCTAGGCTTATAATTTACATGATCTGTGACTGTATCAGTAAAAGATGTATGAGGTCTCTTCCCCAGGAAGTTCCCTGAGCAACAAGACTCTACAACCTTTCAGTACATCCTTATAAGTTTTCTCTCCTGGTTTCCAATGCTTTGTACCTGGCACAAATACTTCTCAAAGTTCACTCCAATCTCCCCCAGAAGAAGCAGCTAATTAGACTACGAATTGACCCAAAGTCACTTTCTACTTTATTTGCATGTAAGTATTCTCATTATAATTATCTAATCCAGGCACTCCTGTAGAGGGATTTTCAGTTCGGTTACAACCTCTGGTTCATTTGGACAAACCCTAACTGGTTATGGGTCCTCTCTTATCCTCACAAGGTGGTTGATATTTTGCAGTTTCCTCTTTATCTATTCTCCATAATGTCTTGTTGAACTCTCTAGTTGCATTTAACTGACCTAACATGTCCCCTATTTCTACTAACTAGTCCTGTAACATTTTCCTCTTCCAACCCACTCTTTTCTAGCCAATACCACCCAGCCCTTGTAACCTTACATGCTTTTCTAAATTTTTCATCCTTCCAGAAGAAACCCACGCTTATGTTTCCCACTTCTTGTCTCCTATCTAATACTCATCTTGTTTCCTAACACTGATAAGTTATTAGTACAAAAAATTTCTTTTAAAAGAACACTGATTACATCCTTTCTTTTTTCCTCCATTTTTTGTTGATTGATAACCTGCTAATTCAGTGTAATGCCAGTGTCAAATTCACATAATTTGGTTGACTGTTATCCAGAATTTCTTCTAGACTGATGAAAACACATTTGTTCATTACAACATTTCTTTCTATTGTTAACTTTCCCTACTTGTCATTGTAATGAAATAATGGCTCTTTCAACATTTTCAAGTGGTTGCAGTTCACCATGATGTTCAACTTTTTACTTCTTGGCCAGATGTAACCTACCACTATCCCAAATATCTACACAGCCAGTTCTTTGACGACAGGGCCATCACTCAGCATTTGTACCCTCAGAGCTTGACTCTAGAGAGGTAGGCAAAGGAAAGAGAAGTTGAATGAAAGAAAGTATCCTCTCCAAGTGACACTTTACACCTCTCCAATGGATCCTCTCCAGTGATTTCACTCCTGGGCATATGTTTGGAGAAAACTATTATTCGAAAGAATACATGCACCATAGTGTTCATAGCACTATTTACAATAGTTATGACATGGAGGCAACTTAAAGGTCCATCGACAGATAAATGGATAAAGAAGATGTGGTACATAGATACAATGGAATATTACTTGGCCATTAAAAAGAATGAAATAATGGCACTTGCAGCAACATGGTTGGACTTAGAGATTGTCACAATAAGTGAAGTAAGTCAGAAAAAGACAAATACTATATGGTATTGCTTATTTGTGGAATCTAAAAATAATGATGCAATTGAACTTATCTACTAAACAGAAATAGACTAACAGACATAGAAAACAAATTTATGGTTACCAAAGGGAAAAGGCATTGGGGAGGGATAAATTAGGAGTTTGAAATTAAAATATACATCCTACTGGGTGACTCCCTGGTGGCTCAGACAGTAAAGAATCTGCAATGCAGGAGACCCAGGTTCAATCCCTGGGTCGGGAAGATATTCTGGAGAAGGGAATGGCTACCCACTCCAGTACTTGCCTGGAGAATTCTAAGGACAGAGGAGCCTGGTGGGCCACAGTGCATGGGGTTGAAAAAGAGTCTGGCGTGACTGAGCGACTAACACTTTTCACTTTTCAGACTACCTTATGTAAAATAGATAAACAACAAGGACCTACTGTACAGCACAGGGTGGTGGTAGCGGCGGTGGTATAGTTGCTAAGTTGTGTCTGACTCTGCTGACCCCCTGGGCCCCCAGGCTCCTTTGTTCATGGGATTTCTCAGGCAAGTATACTTGAGTGGGTTCCTTCTCCAGGGTCATTGCCGACCCAGGGATCGAACCCATGTCCCTGTATTGCAGGCAGATACTTCACCACTGAGCCACGAGGGAAGCACAGGAGCTGTACTCAATATCTTGTAGTAACCTATAATGGAAAAGAATCTTAAGAAGTATGTATAAATATATATGTATAATGGAATCACTTTGCTGTACACCTGAAACTAACACATTGTAAATCAACTATATTTCAATAAAGGTTAAAGAAAAAAGAAAAAGTATGCTCATTTTCCCATTTCTTCTTCCCTTTCTTTACATAAACAGGCTGTTGTAGGGCCGGAAATACACTGTTGAGTGTATTTTCTGACCCGCAATCTGGACTTTATAGAATGGTATGGGATTCCCCTCTGTAAAAGCTGGGCAACTTCATTTCAGATACAAGGGCTAATGAGCACAAGCATCTGAAGGGCGACACTTGATATTTTCCAACGGAGGGGACTAGGGGAAGGAAGGCATTTCAACGGGATCTTGTCAATTAGGCCAAGGCTGATGTTTGGGGGGAACTGTGAGCTGGGCTGCAGGAGTGAGTCATGCCCTGGAGCTTTAACTGGACCATTTCCCGTTTCTATTTCCATCCAAAACCTCCCTTCATTTTGTTTTGTGGCTTAAATCCAGGGATTTATTTATTTAATTAAAGAAAAGAAAGCTGCTCATTGCCATCCAGAGTCACGTGCTGTGGTGTGTGCCTCTGTGGAGCCCAAGGATGTGAGGAGACTTCAAGACAAAATCAAATAATCAGGCTTTCTAGATGGAGAAAGCAGCCTTTGACTTGGGTGAATGGGAAACCTATGAAGCTAATCTGAGACCCACACATGTGTATGTGTGTGTGCATGTGGGCATGAGCGTGTTGGGAAAAGAACGGGTTGGACTTTTATGGAGTGAAAGAGAGCCCAAGTAACGGAGTGGGACGAAAGCCTTCTGTCTACTGTCCAAATCTGTCCTTCAGTTCTTGAGCAATTACCTGGATGTTTCCTGAATCTCATCTAATACCCACAAGAGGAACAACCAGTGGCTTTTATATTTTCATATGTAACTGTGGAACTCATAGGAAATGGAAAAGAACCAACCTCTTAAGTGCTTTCTAAGCAACAGGAACTATTCTCGGTGCTCACAACTTCAGCAAATTTAAACTAGCTCACAAGGCGCTAGTGTTAAGTCTTTAGTGAACAGATGAGAATCCTGTGTAAACAGCACACTAACTGTTCAGTGTGAAGAGAGCTTCCTCAGCAATTGTGCAAACTCAAAAATATGGTGTCCTCCCACTTACAGTCAGTTTTCAACATGTAATCAATGCTGATAATATCAATGTACAGCAACCCTCTTTCCCCAGGAAGAGTGAAAGTAAACCTCATGATCTTACCCCAAAGGAGCTCCAGTTCTGAATCAGCTGAGTCAGAATGTATGAGGTTTTCATATCTTTAATTTAATTGAAAACCAGTTAAGTGGATTTGCCTGAAGAACTTACCCTTCTTGTTCTGAGACTTGATATAAAAGTCCTGCAGTTAAGTGATCAATATACAAAAGATTTTTTAAATAAGAAAACTAAGGCCAGCGAACAGGAGCTATGATTAAATTTCTGAGGTTTCACCTGACTTCTCACAGGAAAAGTAATCAGAGATAATATTTCTGCTCAGCTGTCAGCGGAACAGATCATAAATTAGGAAAGTAGTTATATCACCCTGGGATTGGCACGTTTTGTCTACTCTTTCTCTTTAGTTCTATGAATTTATGAACCATAAAATAGTTGGCTGTTTTAAACACTGCCCAGATCGAGTGTTTTTCCTAAATTTTCCCACACTATTCAAAACATTGCTTGAGTTTCATTTTTCATGTATTGGCGCCATGGGGCTCCTGGGACAAACCCAAGCTGCCACTGAGTGGTTTATGCTGATTGTGTGGGCCACCTTCTTTCTCTCTCACCCCATCCTCTGTTTAACCACAGGGATCCCTATCGCCAGAGGAGAGGGGTGCTTAGAACTTGTGCATGTCTGTGGACAATCATCAGATGCGCTTTTTCAAAGTCAGGATCATGAAAAAGGCTGCCCCTGGGGAGTTGTCCACTTCATTGATCTGGTCACATCACACATTCCTTCTCACTCTCAAGGCCTTAGAAAGAAGGAGGACAATGTACACCTTTACTTTAAGGATGAGCTTTTACAAAAATACAAGGATGATTCATAATCTGCACGTTGATAACTGCTCTCTTCACAGGACTTCCCAGGGTAACAGCAGTCTGCCCATTTAAACTTGCTATTCTCTTTCCTTCCTTCTCCTCCCAATTTTGTCCAAAGTTAACATTTGACTAACAGATCTTTTCACAGACATGGAAAAAAAACAAACTATCCTTTCTAAAAGTGACCTTTCTAAACAGATCTGATCAGCCATGTCCCTGCTTGAGATGACTCTGTGGTTCCCTTCCTTACTTGTAGGACTTAATTCAAACTTCCTCAAAGAAGCTAGGACTACCCAGCATACAGTAGCTACCAGCCACAGGTGGCTTTGGAACACTTGAAATGTGGTCAGTACACCAGAGGAATTAAGCTTTTGATGTTCTGTAATTAAAATTAACTTTAAAAACTAATACTTGACTCAGCTATTGGAAAATTAAAAATATATTTGAATAACTTGAGTATGTGAAATCTACCTTTTCAACTGTAAATTTTATGAAATATAAATACCATTCTAGTGTTTCTGAAGAAAATTTAGCATGTAAATTGAGATAGGCTTAAGTACCAGATTTTGAAGACAAAGATTAAAAAAAGAATGTAAAACCATCTCAATATTATTTTTTATATTGATTACATGTTAAAATAATATTTAGGCTATATTAGGTTAAAGAAAATATATTGTTAAATTAATATGACTTGTTTTTTGTTACTTTTTTTTTTCTTGGTGAATGAGAATACTAGGAAATTGTAAATTACCTACTTGGCCCAGATCATATCTCTACTGGATAATTCCTTCTAGAAAATTTATTGTATAAAGGAGGAATGAAGCCTTCACCTTGCTTTTCAGTCAAGTCTGCCACCACTTTAATCCATCTGTGTGCATTTCATCCTGTGCTAGCATTACTGGGCTCTTTCTTATGTCAGAGCCTCGGTCCCCTCCCTTCCATCTGGCTCGAACTTCTACTCTCCCTTTAGACCTAGCTCAAATGTCTTCTTCTTTCTGAAACTGTTATCTGCCTCTCCAGGCCCAAGTTCTGTGCCTCCAAATACTTGAAACATTTTGTAAATGCTATTACTACATTTACAACCATGCTGTGGGTGCAGAATTTCATGCATCTCTTTTCCTCTCTGAATATCCAGCACTAAGCACCCAGCATTTGGACACTGGAGACACCCCATGAATGTCTGTGGACTCTGGCAAGGACCTGGAAGGAACAGCGCCGGTTCTCTGCTGGCAGAATCCATGGCAGTGGCTCCTGGGAAGGCTCTTGAGGGGACTGGAGCCCAGAGAAGGGACTGCCCTGAGCTGGTTAGAACAAAGCCTGCCCATGATGAAAGCAACCAGAGAAAGACAATTAAGACTGTGTTCAGAAGAGAACAAAGGTCTGGCATTCTCTTCCGCCTGCTATTCTTGGGGGAGACAAGCCTGCAGTGAGCACAACTCTTTTCAACGGGACCACAGGGGTGCAGAGAACGCTGGGCCGAATCAAAAGCTCTTTGTGGGAACCTACTGAAAGCCTGCTGATCAGAAGGGTGGTGGAGGGTAGAAAGAAGATTCTTTCAGGCAGAGTCATAAGGAATGAATTTCTTAAGTCTCTCAGAGACAGACGGGAGATTTATGCCTCAGTTGCCAAGCGAGAGGACAGAACCTCAGGGTTCCTCTAAGTCACTCCCTCTCTCCTTCATGCACCTTCCTTTCTCCGGGGCCAGTGGGCAGGAGAGAGGGTTATCTCCAGGTCCAGGTTGCTAGGAGCACTCAAGCAGGGCAGGTCCAGACTGAATGTGAGGAAGCTACCGACTCAGAACTGAGAAGGAAACTCAGCTGAGGTGGGGCCAGGCATCCAGGACCGGGGAGATCCCAAAGCTTTTCTGTTTCAAAGAATTCTCAGTGTAACAGAGAGAGAAAGAGAAATGAGTGGGAAATGAAATATCTATTTTGAAGAAGGCCAGAATAGATATTTTTCCTAAAGAGACATACAGATGGCCAACAGACACATGAAAACATGCTCAGTGTCACAGATCATCAGGGAAATGCAAATCAAGACCACAGTGAGACATCACCTCACACCTGTCAGAATGGCTATCGTCAAAAAGACACAAAAGAAAATCTTGATGAGGACGTAGAGAAAACAGAACCCCTGTGTACTGTTGATGGGAATATAAATTGCTACACACACTGTGGAAAATAATATGGATGTATGGATGTTCCTAAAAAAATTAAAAACAGGACTACCACATGATTCAGCAGTTTCACTTCTGTATATTTACCCAAAGAAAACAAAAACACTAATGGGAAACCATATATGCACCACTATTCACAATAATCAAGATATGGGAGCAACCAAAACATTCATCAGCAGATGAATAGATAAAGACAACGGGGTACATATACACAGTGGAGTACTACTCAGCCATGAAAAGAATGACAACATAGATGGATCTCGAGGATACTGTGCTAAGTGAAATAAGTCATGACAGAGACAAACAATACAAAGTGAAAATAGACTCACGGACAGAGAAAAGATGGGTGGTTGCCAGAAGGGCGGGGAAGGGGGGTTGGTGGGCTTGGGAGAAATTGATGAAGGAGATTAAGAGGTCTCTACTTAAAATAGCTCAGCAGTCTCTCATACCAGGAACAAAAGCCTAAATGAGTGTGTTTATTTACTGTATACTTAGTAGTAACCAAACTAAATGAGAGATAAACTGGTTGAATAAATTAGATAATATGTTAATATGGAATGTTAGTAACTATTAAAAAAACCATTTCTGCAACATGTATTGACTTCCAGATGCTTCAGACATGTGTATAGGATGGTAGTATTTTCATGAAATCAGAACTTTCCACCATAGAAGAAGTATGTGTTGATTAATGTTAGAAAGAGGGAGAGGGATGGCAAGGGGAAGGGGTTCACTTCCTGTTGGTAGATGTAGAGAAGTAAAGAAATAAATAGCAAAACATGATAAATACAAAGAAGGAGAGAGAAATGGTGTTTGTAAGAGCACACAGGAGGGACAATTAATGTCTCCCTGGTGGCTCAGATGGTAAAGAACCTGCCTGCAATGCAGGGGACCCAGGTTTGATCCCTGGGTTGGGAAGATCCCCTGGAGAAGGGAATGGCAACCCATTCCAGTATTCTTGCCTGGAGAATTCCATGTACAGAGGAGTCCACACGGTCACAAAAAGTCCGACACAACTCAAGGACTAATATTTTCACTTTCATTGTTAGTTTAAACAGTATGCAGTATGTAAGAAAACATGGTTGCTATCAATAAGAGCAGAAAGTCATGAAATTAGAATACGTTTAGACTGGAATAGCAACAGCATGGAAAGAATCAGGTAAGGTAAAAATACAGAAAAACACACATGAGAATTAAAATCAATGTTGGTAGCTGGGAAGTAGGGGCAATGGAGTAGAAAATTGAGTTGGGTAACGTGGAAGACAACTATGGGATTTTTCCTAGAAAGTAGACAGAAAAAAATGGAAATTAATGGAGCAGCTTATAGATAGAAAACTGAGCTGTCTAGTCCAGAAGTCACTATTGCTACTGAGCCCTTGAAATGTACGACCGCAAAATGAGCTGTGCTGCAAGTGTGAAGTACACACCAGATTTCAAAGGCCTGATAAAACATGTCACTTGTTTCCTTTTCCTTTTAAAATTATGGGCTATTAGAAAATTTAAAATTACACATGTGGCTCACATTAAATTTCTATCAGATGGCACTGGGGTAGAAGGAAGAGATCTGTGTGTACTTGAGGAAAACAAGAAAGAGTGGTACATAAAAAATACTTATAGAAAACGTTCTTGAGTTAAAACAAAATTATCATGCCATTGAGGATCAGTGAAAATCAGACCTGTATCTGGACACAAGTTTTGAATTATGTGGAAAGACATTAAAACATTTCTTTAAAGATACAAGTTGACAAAGTTTACTTCCAAATTTGTTTGGCCTTTTTCTTCACAACACTAAATGGTTGAAAACAATTGATAGAGAAATATTATGACCTAAATTTGATAGAGAAATATTATGACCTAAATTTTAGATCTAGTGAAATGGTATTTGATGTATAACACCACCATCACAACACTTCTGGACAGTCACAGAGAGATTGAACTAAAAATTAGTTCAAATTATTTAGCCAGTTGAAAGAAGAATTAAAATGAAGGATTCAAGCACAGAGAATTCAAAGTACACAAGTAATTTGGGGTTTTCCTTGCCTCGTATGAGACTCCAGTCTTAAGAATCCAATTGATTTAGGGCTATCAAATGGATTGTTATATCCAAGGGGTAAAATTTGATCCAATGCTGCCTTCTGCTTCCACTCCTTTCATGGAAGTTCCAGCAATGACATTTCTCATTCTTTATCCCTCAGTTCACAGGAAGTCTCCTGCCAGGTTGGATGAGTACCCAGAACAATAAATGCGTACAGCTATATTTCAGGGCTTACTAAAAATGGCTAAACTATTTATGAAGTTGGGACATTTTAGCAGAAGAGCTGCAGAGCGAATAACTTATTTTCTCCTTTGTAAATGCCAAGTTGCCAAGGAAGTGGATTTTCTGCATCTGTTAAGTGCCTGTTTAATGAGTCACTGGCCTCTCTTTTTATTTTCTAAATTGATTAAGACTAATAAATAACCCAGAAACAGATATCGTCTATTGTTAGGACTGCTTCCTCTAGACCTGGGGGACGTTTCTGGGCTTACGATGCCAGGAGCAAAAAGCATATTAAAAGTGAAGAAACAAGAATGTAAGAAAATATATCACAATGTTTTCTTTGTTTATCAATGTTTTATCTTTGGGTGGAATAACTCTGGGTAATTTTTATCTTTATGGTCTTAAATTTTCTAGTTTCTTTTTTTAAAAACAGCTGTATCCTTAGCAAAAGGAGAGGCTTTAAATATAAATTTATATACTTCTGTACATGCCACTTGAGGAAGTTATTTCTGGAATTTCTCCCAGTTTACAAGATCTTTTCTTCTGGGAATTTCTTGTTCCCCACCCAATTTTCAGGGACAAGTCCCAGGGAATCAGGCAACCATAGTTTTATTAGTCTGATCTTAATTCAAATGCTACCTCCTTAGAGACTTTTCACCCATAACAACCCACTCTGTTTTGTTTTTTCATAGAGCTAATCCTATCAGCAATTATTTTCTTGTCTACTGCTCTTTTTTTCAGTGAGGGATTTTTAGTGCTGTGTCTCCAGCACCAAGAATCTGACATGAAGTGTGCACTCAATAAATAGCCACAGAACAAATGAAAAAGCCCCACCTGCCCGGCCATAGCTGGTAGGACCAGGGACAAGAGAAAGCAAGGCCAATCAGAATAATTCTCTCTGGAATTTGGACCTGTTGTGGGAACATGAACGTGGAAGCTGTATGTTTGCCATATTCTAGCTTCTGGACCAGAGAAAGAGAAAAATCAGGATGCGAGAGAGAAGAAGGGGAAGACAGGTGTGAGGAACAGAAGGGAGCCTGGTTCCAGAGGCTTCCTGGACCTGTTTCAGCCCTGGTTCCCATCACCTTACAAGTAAGCTCCATGTTTTAGGTTAGGCCAGCTGTTATCTACAATCTCATGAATATACTTGTGGTCAGCATCATGCTTTAAAAATTCATAGCAAAAATATATGAAGGAAGCAATCAGGAATGTTTGCCTCTGAGTTATGGGACTACCTACTTTTTTGTATTTTCTAAAACAGAAAAGTATGCATGACTACAAATATATATATGTTGTTTTTTTTTTTTTTTTCCCTGAGAAGCATAGAGTGACAGACCTAGGGTATTCCAAGAGATCCCATTCTGTCCATTCATTCTATTCTGCTGAAAGGTTTAGCAGTGAAATGACTCACCAAGTTCCCAAAGTGAATACACCCCTCAGTGACTCTAGCTTTCTTACACTCAAACCAGTATTGTGTCCACCAGGGAGCCTCTGGACAGTTACTATGTCATTCACTTTAAAATGCTATATGTGTGCTAAGTCACTTCAGTTGTGTCCGACTATTTGTGACCCATGGACTGTAGCCCACCAGGCTCCTCTGTCCATGGGATTCTTCAGGCAAGAATACTGGAGCGGGTTGCCGTTTCCTTCTCCAGGAGATCCTCCCGACCCAGTGATCAAACTTCAGTCTCTCATGTTTCCTGCACTGGCAGTCAGGTTCTTTACCACTATCGCCACCTGGGAAGCCCATCAAAATGATTCATTTCAATTATTTTTTCAATTATAAATTCTCTCACTCAAGGTGAAAAAAGCTTTCTCTTATGGGTCAACTCTAGTGAGTTGGGTGAGACTACCTGTACTGCTGTGTCGATAAAGTTTTTTTTAAAGATTTTTTGATGTGGACCATTTTTAAAGTCTATTGAATTTATCACAATATTGCTCTGTTTTATGTTTTGGGTTTTCGGCTGTGAGCCATGTGGGATCTTAGTTTCCTGACCAAAGATTGAACCTGCACCCCCTGCAATAGGCTGACAGATTGCTTTTTAAAAAATTTAATCCCTTTCCGTCTTTTTGTTTATCTATTTATTTTTGGCTGTGCTGGGTCTTTGCTGCTGTGTAGGCTTTTTTCTGGTTGTGGTGAGGGGGGCTACTTTAGCTGTGGTGCTTGGGCTTTTTCACTGTGGTGGGCTCTCGTGCTGGGGACCATGGGCTTGAGGGCTCTTCAGCTTCAGTATCTGCGGCTCCTGGCTTCTAGAACACAGGCTCAATAGCTGTGGTACACGGGCTTAGTTGCTTGCTCCAGGGCATGTGGGATCTTCCTGGATCCCTCAAACCTGTGTCTCCTGCATTGGCAGGGGGGTTCTTTATCGCTGAGTCACCAGGGAAGCTCTGCAGGCAGCTTCTTAACCACTGGACTGCCAGGGAAGTCCCTGATAAAATTTCTAAGGCGACGTCCAGAATGGATAGGGAAGAAGAACCACAGTTGCCTAATGATGTCTGCTTTGAGTGCAAGGAGGAAGGGAGTGACATGGACAAAAGTTCTAGTTCTTTCTTAGATGCAGCAGAAAGCTGACTTTATTAGAGGGGAAAAGGGAAGGTCAGAGTTTCCATTTGGACCACATATGCTTCTACCCCTGGGTTTATGTTACAAGAAGTTCTAAATTTTACATCATTATATCATGATGGCATAACAAAGAATAAGGCAGTGGCTCTATAAACTTGGTCTTGTTTTTCACTTTTGTTTGAAATTCCATTGCACTTTTCCAGATAGTTGGTGGCAAAAAGGACTATCATTAGGCAGTGGGCTTCCCTGATGGCTCAGGAGGTCAAGAATCCCCCTGCAAAGCAGGAGACACAGGAAATTTGGCTTCTGTCCCTGAGTCGGAAGATCCCCTGGAGTGGGAAATGGCAACCCGCTCCTGTATTCTTGCCTGAAAAATCCCAAGGACAGAACCTGGCAGGTTGCCGAGTCGGATATGTCCAAGCACACACACACACATCATCAGGCAGTCAGGGTGTCAGGGGATGGATGGAGAGGAAGCCTAAGTGGGCAGCACCTGTTAGAGGGAAGTGTTTTTGGAGGGTGGTCTTTTTCTGGCTGGACTGTGTCTGTGGCTCTAATTCCTAAAGAAATCTCACGGAGCCACTACTGAATGGTCTCACTTGAATCTCGAAGTTCATTCACCACCCCCATGTAGTTTAAGAAAACTCTTTACATGATCCAGGAGCCCACCTGGAGGGTAGCAGTCCTGCCGTGGGCTCCATTACCCATGAGACAGGGAGGGGGTACTAAGACTCCAAAGAGCATCACAGGAACAAGATGCAGGCTATCACTTGAGATCAGGAGCTGATCAAACTGGTGCTCGGAGACCAGGCAAGAGCCCAGAAGGCCAGACAACACAAAAGAGGCTTTCACCTTCTCCAATACAGACCAAGCCAGCCGGCTCCCCCACTGCTTCTCCAGTCCCCACCTGTGGCCTGAGCTGCTGGCAAGCCCCATGGGGCACCTACAAGCCAGTCTCCCATCCCGGGGTCCCTGGGCTGGCACGAGGCTACCCTGCACTGACTCTGCTCCAGGTGGGGGAGGAAGCCTCTTCATCTTGGCAGCTCCATGGGGAGGACAGCCTGGGGCAGCGGCAGGGGTGAAACGACTTCCTCCAAGAGACCCTGGGGGAGTCCTGAGGGCTGGAGCCCACACTGCTCTGGAGTCAGAATTTGGAGTGGTTTTAAATATTTGGCAATGGCTCGTACTCGTTACCTCACCACAGACCCAGCTGCCAGCATCTCCAAAATGTGGGGGAAGCTGAAGAGCTGAGCCACATGTTACGGGAAGCTCCTTTCCCCACTAACTTAGCTATTTCTAAGGAGGATCCCAGAGATCAGCTGTATTGGAGAACTCGGTTAGCCCTGTGTCCACACGCCAATCATTTGTGAGCATGTACAACTTAGGCTAGAAAGATACAGGAGAGAGATAAAAGGGCTTTCCTGTCCCTGAAAGTGGCTAAAGTCTTAATTCGGGATTTTCTCACCTCTGTAAATCTTGAAAGAGGAAGAAAACCTCTTCCCTCTGGATAATTTCCATCTGGGTTCCAGGTGGCATGAGGGTGGAAATTGTGAATCCTGGAAAGACCTTTGTCACCTGAATTATTAAGACCCTGCCCTTTTAGGATATACTTTTTGTTTGCTTGTTTAAAGATCTAGGTCTTTGTTTTATGTGGCAACCAAGGCTACACGAGGGGCTTTCCTGGTAGCTCAGTTGGTAAAGAACCTGCTTGCAAAGCAGGAGACCCCAGTTTGATTCCTGGGTCGGGAAGATCCTCTGGAGAAGGGATAGGCTACCCCCTCCAGTATTCTTGGGCTTACCTTGTGGCTCAGCTGGTAAAGAATCCGCCTTCAATGTGGGAGGCCTGGTTTTGATCCCTGGGTTGAGAAGATCCCCTGGAGAAGGGAAAGGTTACCCACTCCAGTATTCTGGCCTGGAGAATTCCATGGACACGGAATTGACTATACCGTGATGGACTGTCACAAAGAGTTGGACAGGACTGAGTGACTTCCACTTTCAAGGCTACATGAAGCTCAGCAAATAGGATTCGTCTGGTACATTAAGTCCTAGTAACTGGAAGGAGCTGCCTGTTGTGCTGTGCTAAGGCCGAGTCAAGGTCCTGAGGGAAAAGCAACGATGGCTTAGCAGTGGCTGCTGTGGGTGAAAAAGGTCTCTCATGTCACATACATGACATCTCTGAGTTAAATCATGGGACACCTCTCAGATACTAAACAGGGTTAAGTTCTTAAGGGTCTGGAAAACGGACAATTAACTGGCTCAGAAGATCAGATTTCATTATCAATGGTTTTCCCCAGGAATCAATCATGTAGCTCCCTCCAAGATACATTATTGATTGAAGCTGTTTCCTTTTAACTTCCTGGGAAAAGCAGATAGTAGCTGTCTCCTCTCTCTCCTCTGTGTTGGGTTCTGAGGGTTTGGTTCCTGGATCCATCCCACCTCCCAGTGGTCTCCTGGCCTAATCTTCTCGGGATCCATTCCCCACTAAGCTAGTGGAGTGAGCTTTCAAAGTGGAAACCCTGACTATGTCTGTTCCCTTCAGTAGCTCCCATCATTCTCAGGACAATTATTTGCTCCTAGGACAGGTTTATCTTGATCTGGTCCCTGCTTGCCTTTCCACACCCACCTCTCTCTCTCTTTCTTGGCACTTTATGTCACAGCCAAGCTCCTTCTGTGTGAAGCGCTCTGCTCCTCTCACAGCACCCCCACCTTGGGCTCAGCTTAGTTCTTCTCTGGTGGCCTTCCTTCTGTCTCCCTTTAGATCAGGTTAAAGGGCCCTCAGGACTTACTCTCTGCTCATTTTCACTCCATATTGTGATCACTGATTTGTCTGTCTACCCTACTAAACCCTGGCTTCCTGGGTGGCTTGGTGGTAAAGAATCTGCCTGCAAGGCAGGAGCCATAGGAGAAATGGGTTTGATCCCTGGGTTGGGAAAATCCTCTGGAGGAGGGCATGGCAACCCATTCTAGTATTCTTGCCTGGAGAATCCTGTGGACAGAGCAGCCTTGTGAGCTACAGTCTATGGGGCTGCAAAGAGTCGAGATGACTGAAGCGACTTAGCACACGTGCACACCTACTAAACCCTAGGCTCTAGCAGGCAAGGACTGCATCTTATTACCTGCATCCGGACCATCAGGGCAATGGATGGCCCATAGGAAGTGCTTGGTACATATGTATTAAATGAGCGAATGAATAAAGATTGGGTAGTTTTCCCAAATTCATGAACTTTACAGCGACTCAGCATGGATTATTGCTCATGATCATTGAGCTGACCACCCATTTCCTCATTGTTTTACCTCATCTGCTCTCCTGGCCCCATATACTGCTTCTCCTAGTAATACTAGTTATTGCAAGAAATTGAGTCAGCCAAGTGCCATTGAGGAACTATGCCAAAATTTAGACATTCAAAGTTGTTGAATTTTAGATCTAGGTGAGACCTTTCCGATTCTCCTGTGTAGCTGAGGTCTGAAAGTCAGAGCTAATGCCTCATCCCTCGTCCTGTCCTCCCTCCCTCCTTCTTGGAAAATGGAGCAACCATACTGGCTTCTGTAAACATCGTATGACCAGCTTTTCATGGTCCATATGATGAGTGATACAAAAAGTGAAGAGCATAGGGGACCCACATGCTGGCCCCAATTGTGCAGCTGTATGCAGTTCATGGATGTGAGAGCTGGACAATAAAAAAGGCTGAGTGCTGAAGAGTTAATGCCTTCAAATTGTGGTGTTGGAGAAGATTCTTGAGAGTCCCGTGGAAGGCAAGGAAATCAAATCAGTCCATCCTAAAGGAAATCAGTCCTGAATATTCATTGGAAGGACTGATGCTGAAGCTGAAACTCCAATACTTTGGCCACCTGATCCAAAGAGCTGATTCATTGGAAAAGACCCTGATGTTGGGAAAGATCGAAGGCAGGAGGACAAGGGGATGACAGAGGATGAGATGGTTGGATGGCATCTTTGACTCAATGGACATGAGTTTGAGCAAACTCTGGGAGATGGTGATGGACAGGGAGGCCTGGCGTGCTGCAGTCCATGGGGTTGCAAAGAGTCAGACATGACTGAGCGACTGAACAACAACAACAATACAGTTCTAATTCCAAAATCCTTAAATCTGAAATTTCCTTTTTTTCTTTGTTTTTGAGAAAAAAGTGGGTAGTTGGCTCATTTTGGGGGGCTGTGGGGGGACTCACCTTCTGTAGCTGTGTTTTTGTCTCGTAGTAGGCGACCACAGGGATGGAGGCCCGGTAGTAGGTCTCAAGGCGCTTGGCGATGGTGGCGGTGCTGTCGTCTGCCTGTGGGCTGCTCCGGCTCCTCTGGAGAAGGCGGTTGGTCATGGTGTCTGCTGAGCAGTCCATACAGATCACCAGGTGTGGGTCTCCAATCTGGGGATGGGAGAGGGTGGCACAACATGGTCAGAAATTCTACCCTGCAAGGTTCTGGAAAGGCCTGGGCACGCTAGTTCTTTCCTTTCTTGACCTGCTTTCTCTTGAGGTTCCAGGCCTACAGTGTGACGCAGCTGGGACAGGATATCACAGCTCCTCAATTCCAGGTCAGCGGCTTTCCACAGAACCGCCCTCAGCTTTCAGGTCACTGCGGGCAATGGAGGGGTTGTGTAGAATGCTGCTCAGTGGAGCCATAATCTGTCCTCCACAACAGGGGGAGGGCCGTGTGTGTAGTACTTCCTGCTGTCAGCCTTTCCTGATTTATGGAGCAAGTTAATCACCTCTTCCTTCGTCCACCATTATATATCATACCAGCCACCAAGAGCACAGTGTGGCTTGCGTCCTGTACTATGTGGAGGTCAGTAGAGCCTAATGGCTGAGCATACAAAGGCTGGAGTCACGCTGCTTAGGGTCAAATCCTGGTGTAGCGACTTGTCTCCAAGATGGTCTTCATTGGTTCCTTGCCTCAACGTACTTTAAGCTCTTCCCACATTGAGACATAGTGACTATTCTTCTACCTATTTGAATCTGAGCTGGACTGTACCTATTTTGACAGACAGAATAGTGAAAATGATGTCACCTAGTTTTAGAAGCAAGATCATAAGAAGTTTTGCAGTTCCTGCCTGGTCAGCCACCATCTAAGACGTCCAATGACTCTCCCTGCTAAGCTGGGAGGAAGCACAAGCTAGCCTGTTTGAGAGGCTGTGTGGACAGAGATGCCTGACCAGTCCTTGGCTGATGCAGACATCCCAGCCCCTGCTCCAGACCTGTCTACTTAGTCTTACCCACTATCTGACTGCAACAGAATAATGGAGCCCATCAACTCCCAGAAACCTATTAGAGAAAATAACAAATTAAGTTACTAACTGTGTCTCTCAACTTCTCTGCACCCCAACTTTCTCATTTGTATGATGAGGATGATCACAGAACTGCTGTAAGAATTAGGTGGCTCAGTAGTAAAGCACCGCTTGCCAAGCGGGAGATGCAACTTTGATTCCTGGGTCAGAGAGATCCCCTGCAGAAGGAAATGGCAACCCACTCCAGTATTCTTGCCTGGAGAATTCCATGCACAGAAGAGCCTGCCAGTCCATGGGGTCTCAAAGAGTTTGACATGACTTAGTGACTAAATGGCAGCAGTAATGTAAGTAGACTGCTTAGGATACAGCAAACTGTAAGTATCAGCTACTATGCTTTTTGGAGTCCCAGGTGGCTCAGTGGTCAAAAATCTGCCTGCCAGTGTAGGAGACACAGGAGAAGTGATTTGATTCCTCAGTTGGGAACATCCCCTGGCAAAGGAAATAGCTACCCACTTCAGTATTCTTGCAGATAAAATCCCGTGAACAGAGGAGCCTGGCAGGCTACAGTCCATGGGGTTGCAAAAGAGTCAGACACGACTGAGCGACTTAGCATGCACTATGCTTATTTCCCATATGAGCTACAATCTCTGTGTTCATGGGTTAGGAATGCTCAGCTCCTGGCCCCCAAGGCCAAGGAAGAAATGGATAGACAGGAAAGTGAAGTGGTGAGCTCTACCACGATTCTAAGAGGTTGACTGCACAAGGACAGTAGCTGGAAGCAGCCCACAGGGCCCAGGGGCAGGGCCTGGAGGTGGCGGGGGGCGGCGGCGNGTCATCTAATTTTTCTGACTTTATTAACTGGAAGAAAAAAAAAGCATTTGAACGTATGAAAGCTGGGTGAAAGTTTAGAAGACAATGACCTATTTCCACCAGCAGAGGGCAAGCTTGAGAGGCAGGCTAGGTTTTAGTTACTGAGTTTGGCTTCTGGAACAGTTTCTGACTGGGGTTGTGTCTGGAGACTAGGCTGTTTTTCTTATTGTGGGGATCTTCAGGGCACTCGTGGGGACACAAAAGACAATTCCGGGATTCATTTAGGTACAAACAGAGATTATGTGTGTCTGAGCAGGATCTGACCATAAATAAGTGCAGGAGAGAGAGGTTGATTCCACCCAGAAAGTATGGGTCGTGGACCAGCAGCTCAGGCTTCATCTGGGAACTTGTTAGAAATGCAGAGGCTCAGGCACCACTCCCGACCTGCTGAGTCTGCATTTTAAGCAGATCCCCAGGTGAGTCTTCACAAAATAAGACCTTGAGAAGCTGCTCCACTAAGCCATTTCCTCCTGCCAAGCCTGGGGTTAGACCTTCTCCCGGAGTCAGCACTCTCTTCTTACGTAAAAAGCTATCAAGCAATCATTCTATTTGAAAAATGGCCTGTATAGATTTTAAGCTTTAGAAGGTTTAAGTGAAGTGAAAGTCGCTCAGTTGTGTCCGACTTTTTGCGAGCCCATGAACTATACAGTCCATGGAATTCTCCATGCCAGGATACTGGAGTGGGTAGCCTTTCCCTTCTCCAGGGGATCTTCCTGACCCAGGAATTGAACCAGGGTCTCCTGCATTGCAGGTGTATTCTTTACCAACTGAGCTATCGGTTTTATCAGCAACTTCAGGGAAGCCCTAGAAGTTTTAGGTTTATGTGAAAATTGAGCAGATAATACAGAGAGTTACCATATATCTTTCCCGCTTCCTGGTTTCCCCTATTATGTCTTTCAGTTCAGTTCAGTTCAGCCGCTCAGTCGTGTCTGACTGTTTGTGACCCCATGGACTCCAGCACGCTGCAGGCTTCCCTATCCACCATCAGCTCCTGGATCCTACTCAAACTCCTCCAGGGGCTCTTCTGGACCCAGGGATTGAACCTGTGTCTTCTACATCTCCTGCAATGGCAGGAGGGACGTCCCAATGGAACAATACTGAAAGGTTAACTGAAGTCCATAGTTGACACTAAGGTTCATTCTTTGTGTTGTGTATTCTATGGGTTTTGACAACTGTATAATGTCCAACATTATAGTAATGATATGTAATGGTTCCACACTTCTAAAAATCTTCTGGGCTCTTTCTATTTAATTCCTCCCTCTCTCTCATCCCTAACCCTGAAACTACTGATGATTTTACTGTTCTATAGAATTGCCTTTCCCAGAATATCACATTGTTGAACTCATACAGTGTACAGCCTTTTCAGGCTGGCTTCTGCAACTTAGCAACGTGCATTTAAGTTTCCTCCATGTCCTTTCATGGTTTCAGAGCTCATTTCTTCCACTGATGCTTTTAATGCCTGAAAGTTTTTGAAAGATTTGAATGAAACACCACGTAATTATTTTTCAGAATGCTTTGGTATATTCCTTTAGAAAGTTCCTTGGAGTAGCTTTGCCTCTTCTACCCTGGACCATGGTTAGTCTCTAACGTCCTACGGGCGGGAGGGCAGAGAGCTCAGTCCTTGTCTGGATGAGACTTACGGACAACTCCATGTACCCAGTGCCCACTCCCCTGCTGGCTCCCTGGAATTCTGCCCAGCAGCATGGCTTTCTTCATGGTCTTTGGGTATTCAAGAGACCCTTATTAGAGCACACATGCCCTTGCAAAGGCATTGAGATGTGTAAGAACACTTTGGCAGCTGACATATTGTGCTGTCTTGCTAACGGGAGGAAATGGAGACATACACAGGTCAACTTGCCCAAGATCACTGAGGACTAGTTAGTGACAGTTTTGAGTCTGCTGTGTGTAACTCCAAAAGCTTGGCCGGGAGAGGAGGTGGGGTAGGAAAAGAAGTGAATAGTGTCAGAGCCCATTTCATTTTATTTTGCAAACTTGCTTGTGCTGTCTCTGGGGCTCTAATTGGGATCAGCATTCACCCTGACTGAGAGCAGCCCACCAGGATGAGGATGTCAGCTGACCTGTGATGATAATTTCAGCAGGCGGAGCATGAAGAGGCATTTACCCTCCCTTCTTTGCCAGGGAATGGCAACCTACTCTAGTATTCCTTCCTGGAGAATCCCTTGGACAGAGGAGCCTGACGATCTATGTCCATGGGGTTTCAAAGAGTTGGACACCACCGAGCGACTAACACTTTCATTTTCAGGGCTTCCCTGGTGACTCAGATGGTAAAGAATCCACCTGCAATGCGGGAGACCTGGGGCTTGATCCCTGGGTCAGAAAGATCCTCTGAAGAAGGGAATGGCAACCCACTCCAGTTTTCTTGCCTGGGAAATCCCATGGACAGAGGAGCCTGGCAGGCTAGAGTCCATGGGGTCTCTAAGAGTTGGACACGACCAAGCGACTAAGCACGCATAAACAAAATCACTGACCCTGTAGACGAAAAGTGCTATGAGACAGTGAAGAGCAGTCAGGCAGAGGGATATACTATCATTATCCACACATCCAGGAAACTCATCTTTGTAGGCAGGCTAAGGGCAGAATTTCAGCTAAGAACCTCCTGGGAGGGAAAGGAAAGAGCTGACCCCTGTATTTCACTTCTGTTAATATGTGTTTAGTTTGGCTGCTGTAGAGTAAATGTTGAGTTAACATAGGAAAGCATTTCGTTCTCACTACAGGGAGTCGGGCTGAGTACACACTCTCCTTGAGATGATAATAATCTATAAAGTGGGGATAATAATACCTCTTGAACATTATTGTAAATATTAATATAATGATACAGGCAAAGCATACAGTTCAGTTCCTGGCACATTTTAAGTGCTCAGAAAATAACAGTTATTATTTAGATAGCTATGTATTCTGTATGACTTTAACTGCATGAAAATAGGTAGAACCAAGACAGGAAGAACAGACAACAGTTTATTTCTGGGTTCTTAGTCTTTGTTTTACATTTTCCTGTATTGTCTCATATCTATATAATTTCTATTTCTATAGTCAGAAAAAATACATATAATTTTGGAAAAAAGATGGCAACAATTTATTGAACACCATATGCAGGCATATACATATGTAAGGCCCATTTCAAGGATTTCATCCAATCTTCTCAGCAAGCACTGAAGCTATTCTCCTGTTTTATTTATTTATTTATTTTAAAGTTCTCCCGTTTTTAATTGAACTATAGTTGACATACAATATCATGTTAACTTTCAGGTGTACTGCATGGTGATTTAATGTTCATATACGTTATGAAGTGATCACCACAGTTTTTACCATCTGTCCTTGTACAAAGTTATTACAATATTACTGACCATATTCTCTGTGCTGACTATTACATTCATGTGACTTATTTATTATATAGCTGGAGGTTTGCCCATTCCCCCACTCCTTACCTTCTGGAAAGCTCCCGTTGGTTCTCTGTATCTATGAGTTTATTTTTGTTTCATTTTGTTTGTTTGTTTGTTTATTTCACACATAAGTGATATCATACAGTATTTGTCTTTCTCTGTCTGACTTATTTAGCATACTAATCCTCTAGATGTATCTATGTTGTTGCAAATGGCAAGATTTTTTTTATTTGGTAGTGGTTGGAGGTATTTATTTTCCTTTTTAAAAAATAATGTTATTTATGTATTTATTTTTGGCTGATCTGGGTTTTATGGTTGTGCAGGCTTTTCTCTAGTGGTGGTGGGGGGAGGCTCCTCTCTAGTTTCAGTGCATGGGCTCCTCATTGCAGTGGTTTCTCTTGATTCTGAGTGTGAGCTCTAGAGCGCACGGGTGTCAGTAGTTGCAGCTCTGGGCTCTAGAGCACAGGCTCGATAGCCATGGTGCAGGGGCTTCGTTGCTTCCTGGCAGTGGATCTTCCCAGACCACAGATCAAACCTGCGTCTCCTGCACTGGCGGGCAGATTCTTTACTACTGAGCCAGCAGGGAAGCCCAGCTCTTTTCAATCTATATTTTATAGAGCAGGAAATTGAACCATGTATAGTTAAATGACTTGCCATGGACATATGAAGCCAGGCTCTGAATATAGGTCTGTGAACACGAAGTCACTATAACCAGGAGTTCACAAATGTGGTGAGAGATGGGGATGGTGGTTAGAAACCCCAACTCCTCTATATTACCTCTCTTTCTCTTTCACACACATGCACGCACACACACACATACACACACACAGACAACCTTCCCTTATGCTTTGCTGGATACTAAAGGCACAGATATTTAACTCCTTGGGGGTAAAACCAGGCTTGGGAACAGAAGATAGGGTGGTAACAGAGGAATCACATACAGACTTAGCCCTAAGCTATGGACATGAGTTAGCATTTGGCCTTTAGTAGTGTCACAGCCAAGCAGATCCTCAAAGGACCTGCCTTTCAGAGCAATAAGCTACAGGTATGCAAAAGTATCAGCCTGACTAACTAAACTGGATTTTTTTCAGCAACAGATGGTCCCAAGCATCAGGCACATCAGTCTCTGGGATATAGAGAGGCTGCTGAGATGTTTGTGGGTTGGGAAACCATCCATAGGCCCGAATGGGCTTCAAACAGAGTTGCAGGCCTGATAGGTACACAAGGAACACTCACTGTGCTCCCAAATAGGCTGATTACTCTGAATCTCTGGGGTGAAATTATTCATCTGTATTTGTCTTTGCCAAATTTCAAATGAGTTGCTTGCCGGTAATTTGGAGGGTGCTGTACAAATGATGGGGTCCCTTCAGGGCATAAGTGAATCAACAGCGGCTCATTCTGTGCTTGTAGCATCTGCACCTTTGTTCATCTGGTCAGGTTTAAAGCAGGTGTTTGTTTTGGAGGGTGGCATGTGTTCTCTTCACATGAGCTGAATTGATATTAGAATCTTCTAAATTGCTGTATCCAGGGACAAATCAAGATCATGCTTGATCTTGCTGAATTTGTGCCAGCAGAACGTGAAAGACTGTCTTCATAGACATCTCACTTGAAGGTCATTGGCTAGGGCACTTGTATATTTTAGCAATGGCTACATGAATTTTAGCATTGATTGAAACTACACACTTATCACATTGGTGACTCTTTCTCACTCCTAAGTTCTAGTTAGGAGTGTCAGTGTCTCTTCTCTGACACTTTCTAAAACCTGTCTGAATGGGGCCCACAGTGGGGATGGAAGTTTTGCTTTGCATCAGGAAGACTGTATGGATGATTTGAGTTCTTATTTTCCAATTAGAAAAGTTAGGAGAATAAAGTAAGAAAAGAAAGGAGAATAAAGAACATAATTTTGTTGTTTGCACACAGTAGTTGACAAAAACGATGCTTATTTTTACCCTACATCTTATTTATCACACTTGGCCATCTGGGGGTTTCAGAAGAAAAGTCTACTACCACTGAGAGCAATTAAAAAGAAGACATTGAAAAGGGTGTTTTCCCCAGCACTTCCAAGCAAGTTCATGACCTGTCTTGACCCTCCTAAAGACCCTGCTAGGGCTTTTGGACCTTAAGTTCACAGGCAAGGTCAAGTGTGAAATATCCTGGTGGGGTACAGCCATCTTGAAGCCTGAACCTCAATCAACATTGCTGATGGGAGGCCTTTAGCACTCATCTCCTCCTCCCGCCTTTTAAGGTTCTGCTCCCTTGTGTTTTAATGTTTGCAAAATGGCCAATCCCCACTCAGCAGGGAGCCCCTCATGGGCCCAATCACACCTTCCTCTTTTCTGAATTTCTCCTCACCCCTTGGATTTACACAGGCCCTAAATCTGAAGTGGTGCAGGAAAGATGCCTTTATTCCTCAGTTATTCAGAGAGTATTCCCAGGAGACTTGTTCACGACCTAGATGCTGGTTAGATCAGAACAAAAATGTAAGACAGTCCACAGAAGACTTAATATTGTTAAGATGTTAAGATGTCAATACTGCCAAAGTGATCTACAGGTTTAAAACAATCTCTATCAAAGTTCCAAAGGCTTGTTTTTTTTTTTTTTTTTTTACAGAAATAGAGATAATTTTGCCCTAAAATTCTTGTGGAATCTCAAGGGACCCTGAATAGCCGAAGCAATCTTGAAAAGAACAAAGTTGGAGGGCTCAGACTTCTTGATTTAAAACCTTATTACAAAGCCACAGTAGTCAAAATACTGTGGTACTGGCATAAAGTCAGTAATTTAGATCAATGGAATATAATAGAGAGCTCAGAAATAAACTCTCACCTATATGGTCAAATGATTGTTGACAAGGATACCAAGACTATTCAGTGGTGAAAAAAAGTCTTTTCAGACAATGGTGTTGGGACAACTGTATCTACATTCAAAGAATGGGGTTGGATCCTTATGTTATACCATATACAAAACTTAGGTCAAAATGGATTAAAGTGCTAAATGTAAGAGCAAAAACTACAAAATTCTTAGAAGAAAACAGGGGAAAATCTTCACGATACTGGATTTGGCAATAATTTCTTGGACACAGCACCAAAAGCACAGAAGACAAAAGCAAAAATAGATAAACTGGTTTATATAGAAATTATAAACTTCTGTGCATTAAAGGACACAATCAACAGAGTGAAGAGGCAACCATCAACTTGACAACAAAACCCAAACAACCTAGTCAAAAAACAGGAAAAAGACTTAAATAGACATTCTTCAAAGAAGACATATTAATATAAACGGCCAGTGAGCACATGAAAAGAGGCTCAGCTTCATCAGTCATTAGGAAAATGCAAACCAGAATCACGGTGACACCCATTAGGATGGTAACTGTGAAAAAACAGACCTTATGTGTCGGTGAGGATGTGGAGGAACTGAAACTTGTACATTGTTTGTGGGAATGTAAAATGGTGCAGCCACTATGGCTGACAGTACGTATGTGTATGTATTGATTCCTCCAAAAATTAAAAATAGAATTAGCATATGATCCAGCAATTTCACTTCTATGTATATACCCCAAAGAGTTGAAAGCAGAGTCTTGAAGAGCTATTTGTACACCCAACGTTCATAGCAACATTAATTACAACAGCCCCAAAGTGGAAGTAACCCAAGTAGCCATCAATGAATGAATGGATAAGCAAAATATTATTCATCCTTAACAAGGAAGGAAATTTTAACATATGCTACAACAGGAATGAACCTTGAGGACATTATGCTAAGTGAAAAATAAGCCAGTGACAGGACAAATGTGTCGGATTCCATGCATGTGAGGTACACAGAGTAGTAGTCATTTCATAAAGACAGAGAGTGAACAGTGTTTCCAGGGACTGAGAGGACAGGGAAGTGGGGAGTTATTGTTCAAACAGTATAGAGCTTCAGTTTTGCAAGATGGTAAAAGTTGTAGAGATTGGTTGCACAACAGTACAAATATGTCTGAAGTAGACACTTAACATTAGTTAAGATGGTAAATTTAATGTTCTATAAATATACAGAACATGGTAAAATATTACTGTGATTTAAAAAAAAACTAGAAGAATCCTCCCAATGTCATTTTTTTAAAAATGTAAAAGTAAAGTTAGTTACTCAGCTGTGTCCAACTCTTTGCAATCCCATGGACTATAGCCCACCAGGCTCCTCTGTCCATGGAATTTTCCAGGCAAGAATACTGGAGTGGGTTGCCATGACCTTCTCCAGGGGATCTTCCTGACACAGGGATTGAACCTGGATCTCCTGCATTACAGGCAGATTTTTTACCATCTGAGCCACCAAAAAAAACCTAAAATGATACTCCTAACATCATTTTGTAAAAAAGTGGTTAATTATATCAAAGTCTGACCTCTTAAAGTAGTTTGTTTGGTGGGAAAAAGCTCAGTAGCTTTCTGGTGTGTGAATTCTAATGAACTACCTGGAACTGCCACAGTCCCAGGCTTTGCACACAAATCTGTTTCTCCCTGCTCACTCCTATCTTGACAAAATCTCCTGAGCTGAGAGGAAGAAAGTCAGCCCTGGGGGTCAGGGCCATACTTGCCAACTAGGACAAGAAAGTTTTTCTCCGATTCTGATTGCAAGTAGGAAATGCAAGGGAGGGTTAGCAATTGTCTTTTGAGTATTTAGATGGCATCTAAGGAAATTAAAACAGAGGCTCAAAAAGAGGTTACAGTAACCCCCAGGAGACACAAAGGTACAATTCCTCTCAATCAACGCTGAAGTTAGAGGTAGATGGAGATGGGCCCCCCAAACCTTAGTCCTACCAGTAGTTGCTACTTACCAATGAGTAGACGCTTACTAGCTGTGTGACAGTGGGCAAGTCACCTAACCTCTCTGGGCTTAATTCATCACCTTTGCCATGAAGAAATACCCCCTTTCTCTGTTTAAAAGGTTATTAAAAATGTATCAAAGGAAATTATATAATAAAATACTTTAAAACTAGTCTAAAGAGATCTTTATATAAATATTAATTCTTGTAGGCTCTGGAGTCTTTGTTTAACAGATGGGGACAGTTGTTCCCCTCTTGTTTGCGCAAGAGGGACAAATGAGAGATAATGTATGTAAAGCATGTGGCACAGGACTCAGCCCAGAGTATGGCAATATTTTTTACTTACTGCTATTCTCCTGTGAGTGGCCTCCCAGGGAAGGGGGTGGGCCTTGGGCATATATCTGATTTTGCCTGTCCAGCATCTGTTCTCCCTGCCTTCTTCTAAGAGCATCCTATCTGTCTTCAGGTAATTCCCTTCCCTTTCGCAGTCTGTGTGGTTCAGGTGTGGTACCCATTTTCCCTCCTTTTTTCCTATCTTTGCCCTGGTCCTCCAGGCTGAACCAGGATATCCCTGGATAATCCACAGTGATTAGTTCAGTGAAGGGCCGAGGACCTGACAATCCAGGATAATCAAACAAAACCCTGTTTGTTTTTTTTTTTTTGCTGGACCCACTGGAGAATTAGAAACACTTTTGTGATGTCACTTAGATGGTAGAATATGTCTCTAACAGGAAGAAAATGAGGACAATGCAAAGAAAGAAAATCCAAGAAATGGACAAAGTCAGATGACTGACAAACAGATTTGAATACATGAATCCACTAAAGTGTAAACTACCCTTGGAGGTTTTAGTTACTTGAACAATAAATCTACCACAGCATCCCCACCCTCCATGCCCCCCACTTTTTTGCTGGATTTCTGCCATTTGTAATAGAAAGCTTTATTGAATATAATTGACAAACTTTGAATTTATTCCCTCAGCTTCCATGATATCCCCTATTTGCCTTCTGGGATGATCTCCATAGCAACACTCACCCTGCGTCCAAACTCTTCTCCTTGCTTCACTTCCCGAGGATAGCCGTCAATCAGGAAGCCCTTGGTGTTGCTGAGGCTGGCCACCATGGCCTCCTGCAGGAGCTCCAGAACGATGCCCTGGAGCAGAGGGAGAGCGGTCAGGGTCCAGACTCTCCCACAGAGCAGCACTGGACCTACCAAAGGTCTCCCAACCATCCCATCACCGCAAGGGGGAGACGTGTACTAGCTAGACTAACAGCGGACGGCAATGTCCTGTATTTCATCAACTAGAGATCTCAGCCCCCCACCACCCAGTTTTAATGTCTATGGAACTGGTAGGTATTTTACAATCAGTACTGGGTCAAAGTCTGTTGATGTTTTTTCTTACTGGTAAATTTTAGTGGTTAAAGTTTTGGGGGGTTGCCTAAAAATAATGGTATCTTAAATTAGGTGGAATATGGTACTGTATTTCAAGCAGTAGCACTCCTTGAATTAGGCCCAATGGCAGTTTAAAACTAGACAAAACATGGTATAAAATGTGCTTCATTGTTGATTTTTTTTCCCAGTAAATATTTTGTAAAATTTGACATGACATGCATTGACTTGAGTAGACTTTCAGTAGACATGAAGTAGCATTTTCTAGCACTATCACTTTGTTAAAAATTTTGATTTAACTTGTGCTTATAGAAAACAAGGAAGCTACCAGCTACCCAAATGGGGGGAATTCCTTGTGTTTTCTGGGTCCCTAGCTACCTTTGACTTTCAGCAGGGGCTGGGGAATGCAACTATCACAAAGAGCAGTCAGAATCTATCCCTAGATAATAATGAATTAAATCCTCATGAAGTTTATATTTTAGTGAAAAATAGATACTAGACGAACAAGTAAATATATAAAAATAATCAGAGAAAACTACTAGGAACAAAATTAAAGCAGATCAGAAAAAGCAGATTGTTAGAGGTGCTAGTTTTAGATGGAGTATGCAGGCCTCTTTGATAGACTGTGATATTTAAGTAGAGATCTGGATGAAGTAAAGGAGCAAGCTATATGCATATATGAAAGAAGGGCACTCAGGCTGAGGAAATAGACAATGCAAGGGCCCAGAGGCAGGAGCAGTCTGGCCTGTGGGAGGAAGAATGGGGGTGTGGGTTGGGTGAGAGGAAATATGAGAGTCATGGAAAAGAGCATTGGAGAGCAAGCTGGAGTCCAGAGCCATGGGAAAGTCTCTGGATTTCCTTCAAAATGTGGTGAGGAGCTGTTGGAAGGTTCTGGGAAGGGGGATAAATGTTTTTAAGAAATCACTCTGGCTGCTGTGAAAAGAGTAAACTGTAGGGGAAAAAGAGTGGGCAGAAGGAGGCCTGTTAAGAGGCAACTACAGGACTTCCCTGGTGGTAGAGTGGATAGGAGTCCGCCGGCCAATGCAGGTAACATCGGTTCGATCCCTGGTCCAGGAAGATTCCACTTGCCTTGGAGCAACTAAGCCTGTGTGCCACCACTACGGAAGCCTGTGCGCTCTTAGGGCCTTTGAGCCACCACTACTGAGGCCACATGCGGCAACTATTGAAGCTCGCAAGCCTAAAGGCTGTGCTCCACAACAAGAGCAGCCACCTGGATGAGAAACCCAAGCACTGCAACAAAGAGTAGCCCTTACTCACTGAAACTAGAGAAAGTCCTCAAAAAGCAACGAAGACCCAGTGTAGCCAATATAAATAGACAAATTAATAAATAAATCTCCAAAACTTAAGAAAAAAAGAAAAAGAAAGAAAAGAGACAACTGCAGTGGTCTGTTTCCTTTTTGAGAACTATTCTGGCTTCCAGGTGGGAAACAGACTGTAGCTGGTTAAAGAGGAAGCGAGAAGCTCTCTTAGCTAATAGGGGCTGCACTGGCATGCCCTGACTACAGAGCCTAGTGTGAGAGTTAGTCTGGAAGGGATGAATGTTTTATGATACCCATGGCATCCAGCCTCTCAGATATGGATAGTGACTTGAAAACAACAAAAAAAGATAAATAAAAGGGATATTCTTCAGCTACCCAAGGAAGATAACAAATTTCATGTTAATGCCATTATACCTCTCAGAATGAGACCAAGACATTATTTTCTATTTTTCAGAGGGTTCTGAAGTCCTTTGGACTGCAAAGAGATCAAATCAGTCAATCCTAAAGGAAATCAATCCTGAATATTCATTGGAAGGACTGATGCTGAAGTTGAAGCTACAATACTTTGGCCACCTTATTGGAAGAGCCAACTGATTGGAAAAGGCCTTGATGCTGAGAAAGATTGAGGGCAGGAGGAGAAGCAGGCAACAGAGGATGAGATGGTTGGATGGACATGAGCTTGAGCAAGCTCCAGGAGATGGTGAAGGACAGGGAAGCCTGCCATGCTGCAGTCCACAGGGTTGAAAAGAGTTGGACACGGCTTAGCAACTGAACAACAACAACTAATTCTAGATCTAAGTTCTGCTGCACCAAGATAATTTCTGCTTTGAAGCTTTTAACTATAAAGCAGGGACCAATTTTAGGAAAAAGTATGAAATAGGTTACATTCAAGGGACTGGCAGAGCAACAAGACAGAAGGAACCAGGGCTTGGGCAACTTGGTCCGGCAGATGGGCCTCTGCTGTGGACCTCCTGCCTGCCTCTGGATTGTTAAAAGAAACAAAATACAGCATTGTCCTTTTTGAGTTTCTTTGTTTCTGAAGCTTAGATTAATGGCAACACTTCCAGATCTCTCCCCGGGCAGAGAAGGCAACTGATGCTTACTGAGGGCACCAGCTCTCCACGTTCCGTGATGTCTCTGATCAACTTGCTTCTTTCAGATTCTGATGACAGCTCATTCCGCAGGAGCTCGCCAGTCGAGAGATGTGTAAATCCATATTTTTCCGCCAGCTTTCCACACTGTGTGCCTTTGCCAGAGCCTGGGCCACCTAGAAAAGAAGTCATGGATCAGACATCCATCCTGAGTCTGGTGCCCTGTTGGGGCTGTAGTCACACAGTGAGCAAGCTTCAGTGCTTGATCAGCCAGTGTGGCCCAAGCCCTGCTGATCTACTGGGGGCGTGTTGGGAGCCATGGACACAGTGGTGAACAGGACACTGACCTTGCCCTCAAAGATTGTGTCCATGGAGGGTAGAGGGTGTTACAGACAACAGCAGTCACTACAGGTGGTCTAGTGGGGAGGAGTGCAGAGGGCACAGGGGAGGGTCCACAGTCCCAATTTGGTGGACACGCTCAGCAGATAAGTTTCCTGGGGTCTTGAATCTGCTCATGTGCAAAGCAGGGACCATGGTGCCTGATATATGGTGACCATTCAACAAAGGCTAGCCGTTACTTTTTGTAATGCAGAAAATAATGCAAGCAATTTTGATTTAATCTAGACACAGGTACTTTATTCACAAATATTTAGATTAATAGCATTTTGCTATATCAAATGAAGAGTACAGCAGTTTGGATAAATCCTGACACAGAAACAATTAAGACCCACTGTGACTAACTTTGGGAATTAGGGTGTTGCACCTAACCAAGCCATAGTCTTTAATTTGTGGTTGTTAGTCACTACTTTTAAAATCAGTTGTTTTCAAATTTATGGTTACCAAAGAGGCAAGGTGAGGGGGATAAATTAGGAGTTGGGGATAAACATACACATGCTAGTATATATAAAATAGATAACCAACAGGGACCTACTATATAGCATAAGGACCTCTACTCAATATTTTATAATAACCTATAAGGGAAAAGAATCTGAAAAAGAATAGAGAAATATATATGAAAACTGAATCACTGTGCTGTGCACTTGAAACTAGCACAATGTTGTATATCAACTCTACTTCAATAAAAAATGGTTTTCACAAATATATATTAATGCACATATATGGAATCTAGAAAGATGGTACTGATGAACCTATGTTCAGGGCAGCAGTGGAGACAAAGACACAGAGAACAGACGTATGGACACAGCGGGTGCTGAAAAGGAGAGGGTGGAATGAATGGAGAGAGTAGCACGGAAATATATACACTAACTACGAGAAGTAGATAGCCAGCGAGACCTGGCTGTATGATTCGGGGAACTCAAACAGGGGCTTTGTGACAATCTAGATGGGGAGGAAGATGGGAGGGAGGTTCAAGGGGGAGAGGACCTATGTACACCTATGGCTGATCTATGGTATACATAGGTATATGGCAGAAACCAATACAATATTGTAATTTTCCTTCAACTAGAAATTAAAACAAGATTCAAAAAGAAAAAAATTGTTTTCATTTTTAAATAATCATAAATTACAGACGAGTTATGAGTACAAAGAACTTTCTGAAACATTTGAGAATCAGCTGCCAACCTGATGCCTCTTCGTTAGAGAACACTTTAATGTCATTTCCTCCAGACAAGGAGCCAAGCCCATCCTCCTACATAACTACATCTTTGGACCTTATTCACATGTTAGTGGAATTGTCCCAGTCGTCAATGATAATGTCCTCTGAAGCCAGTGGGTCGAGTTTAGAATCACGTGCTGCCTTTAGTTGTCATGTCTTTCTGGTCTTCTTCCATATGGGCCAGTTCGTCTATATTTCATTGACACTTTGGAAGACTATAAATAGTTATTTTACAGAATGTCCATCAGCATGAATTTTTCTACTGTTTTCTAGCTACTAATACTCAGGATCTCCCATATTCCTTTGATGAACATTACATCCTGATTCTTTCCTTGTCTCCCCCACCAGGTTGCAAGATTTTACACCTTAAAAAATATTAATAACTAAATTTGCCAAGTGCTTACTGTACTGGTCACTGTTCTAAGCACTTTATGTGTATTAATTTTAAATAATCTGAAGAGAGGCAGATATTGATATTATTCCCATTTTATAGATGGGGAAGTAGAGTCACAAAGAAGTTAACTGCCTTAGGTGGCATGGGTAAGTAAATAGCAAGTCTAGTATTTGAAGCCTGAACTCTGGCTCTGAGAGGTGTTCCCTCCTCAATTGGCTACTGCGCCCAGGTTTACCTGCCACGTTTCAGGTCCTTGTGCTCTTAGTGTACAGCAGGCATCCTGCCTCTGTGTGGGGCAAAGGATGTGGCTTTGGGGTCCAGCAGACCCATGAGCAGGATGATTTGCCTGAAAAGCATGTCACTTCCCAGCTGCAGAGCATTCTGTGGCTTTCCTTTCTCCAACTGCTTAGAGTGGCATTTGTAGCTTCTAGGAGCTAGTTCCATTCAGCCTCTCCAACTTTTTTCTACATTTCTTATCTTCACCCAACATTGTCCTCTCCAACCACAGACTGTCCTTTCATCAAGACATACTTGAAAAACACTTTTCTAATTGTGAGATAATTGCAGATTCACATTTGTAAGAATAATATAGAGAGATCCCATGCATCCTTTACCACTTTCCCTAGTGGTGACATTTTCCACAACTACATCTCATCACAATATCACAGCCAGAGTATTAGCACTGATGTAATACAGAAGTAGAACATTCTCATCGGTGCCAGGGTCCCTTATGCTGTCCTTTTATAGCCACACCCACTTCTCTCTACACACACAACCCCTCCATCCTTAACCTCTGGCAACCACTAAATCTGTATATAATTTTGTCATTTTCAGAGAGTTGTATCAGTGGAAACATAGGCATCAAGATATAGTTTTCCAATGTGGTTTTGCTCTTCCCGTCCTCAGCCTGGATGGCTTCCACTTTCTACTCTATCAGGATTCTTTTCATCCCATGGGTCTGGATCCAATGTTTCCCCCTTCCAGCAGGAATCAGCCTGTCCACCTCACCTCTCCTGGGGTGAGTGATGTAACCCCCACTTGGGTGCCCTTGGCCTGTCACGCTTGGTCTAGGTCTTCCACCAGACCGTCTGCCCCACAGCATCTACACAGTACCTGGCCATGGTAGGTGCTTCTTAATGCTTGGAGGATTTCGCGGTTAAGAGGAAATATGTAACACCGAAATGTAAAACACGATTGAGGTTTTAGTGTGGTAGTGAGCGCTTGCAACTTGTTCTGTAGTTTTCCTGTCTGGCCTCTCTTCATCTTCAAAACTCCTTTCTCGGAACAACTGGCAACAAACCTCTTGAGAGGCAATACTTGTGGCCCCTCATTAGTGGAAGGGCCTCTCACTCCCTCTCTTTTGCCTTGGCAGCGAATCCAGGAAACGTCCACGCTTTGACTTGTGCTCATTTGCAGAGCTGCTCTTGACCAAATGGGAAGGGTTCAGAGTGCTCGCTGTATTGTCATGGTGGCCGAGATGTACTAGGAAAACAGCAATTACAGAGGCTCGAAAAAATAATGCAGACCACTTAGCAGGAGAGGCTGATTGCCAGCTGATGCTAGCAGCACCATGACTCCTGAGATAACAGGGATGGAGAGTGGGGACAAGGGAGGGCCACTCTGGGCAGAAGTGCTTCCAGATAAGGAGGGAAACAAAGGGCCAGGCTCTGGCAACACCCCAGAGGGCCTCTGTGGCTGGATTTACCTAGAGACTCTTTCTTGAGGATGGCTGGAAGCCAGTCACATGGAAAAAGATATTTTCAGCCTTGGCTTATAGGGCAAAAATGCTGCATTTCAATTATTTTCTTCTTTCAGCATCCTCCTAATTTGACTATTATAATTTTTGTTCCTCTCAAATGTTATTTAATAAATCTTGACACAAAGGCAATTAAAACATCTTCAGCTCAAATTAACCACAGCTGTGTGTGAAACAGCAGAGGCTGCTCCAGTTAGAAAACTTCCGTGGGAGCAACAGCTGCAAATTCTTAACATTCTTTGGGCAAATGGGGCAGGCACAGTGGAATTTTAAGTAATCTCCACAATGGTTTGATTTTTCCCGAGGCTCCAAACCAGGGAACAAAGTGATTTTTATCACTGCCGTGAAGGCACCAAAACTGCTGGGAGATGTAGGAATTTTCATAGGCTGTCTCTGACATTTCTTTGAGGCCTTCACTTATGACATTGAAATAAAAAACAATGGAGCCTTGATATCCTTCCAGGATAATTTGTTACATGAGGAAAACTCTTCTGAAGTGATTTTCACATATCTGGACAAGTGGGCTGCATTCTCTCCTGATGAGATGACTGACAGGAGATGGGGAGCTGTCACATTTATTGTCATCCTGCTGATTTTTCCTGTATCATTATTCAGGCTTAATCCCTGAACAAACGGATACACAATACTGCATGGTGTGATTCACAAAGGCAGCCTGGGCTAGGAGGTTCCATATTAAAAGTGTCTGTCAACACTTTAAAAAAAAGAAAAGGTGAAAAATCTTTATTCTCAGCCACCAATGTAATTTAAAGTTTTTTCCATGCGAGGCCAAAGGTGCTATATTTCGAGAAGTGCAAATGCTGTGAACCTCCACTTCACAGCTCGGTGTATCCCTTCCCTTTCCCCAATGGCTCAGCAGATAAAGAACTTGCCTGCCGATGCAGGGGACACAGGAGCCGTGGGTCTGATCTCTGAGTCGGAAGATCCCCTGGAGGAGGAAATGGCACCCCACTCCAGTACTCTTGCCTGGAAAATCCCATGGACCAAAGAGCCTGGCGGGCTACGGTCCGTGGGATCACAAAGGGTTGACACGACTGAGTGACTAACACAACAACAACACAACACCACACCGAGGGAAGGGGAGAGCCTGCAGGAGACCAGGAGCCCAGGGCCGTGGCTGGCCTCGCCTTCCTGCCTTCGCCTTGGTGCCCGGTGTTCTGCAGAACTGAAGCAAGCTGCGTCACGCCAGCATGTCCACCTCAGCCACCTTCTCCAGGGCGCTGTCTATCTTCAGGAGCAATGCTCTCAGGGGACACCTCCTGCATGCATTAGTGGGGCTCCCTGCAGCAGAAGACCTGCCTCCTAAGCGACTTTGCAGGGTGCTTGGCTTTAGGATGAAAAGAATGAAATGGCAAAGCTGGTGTGTTAGAGCCCATTCTGTGCTCAGGAAGAAAGTAAATGATGATGTCAGGGTGATCATTAGTTTACTTCAATACAGTCGGTCAGTTGTGTCCAACTCTTTGTGACCCCACAGACTGCAGCACACCAGGCTTCCCTATCTATGACTGACTCCCAGAGCTTACCCAAACTCATGTCCATTGAGTCTGTGATGCTATCCAACCATCTCATCCTCTGACGTCCCCTTCTCTTCCTGCCTTTAATCTTTCCCAGCATCAGGATCTCTTCCAATAAGTCAGTTCTTCGCATCAGGTAGCCAAAGCATTGGAGCTTCAGCTTCAGCATGAGGCCTTCCAATAAATATTCAGGACTGATTTCCTTTAAGATTGATTGGTTGGATTTCCTTGCAGTCCGAGGGACTCTCAAGTCTTCTCCAACACCACAGTTCAAAAGCATCAATTCTTCAGCGTTCAGCTTTCTTTATAGTTCAACTCTCACAACCATACATGACTACTGGAAAGACCATAGCCTTGACTAGATGGTCCTTTGTCAGCAAAGCGATGTCTCTGCTTTTTAACATGCTGTCTAGGTCGGTCATAGCTTTTCTTCCAAGGAACAAACGTCTTTGAATTTCATGGCTGCAGTCACCATCTGCCGTGATTTTGGAGCCCAAGAAAATAAAGTCTTTCACTATTTCAGCTGCTTCACCCAGCCTGGGGTTTGTCATGATGTATTCTGAATATAAGTTAAAAAAGCAGGGTGACAATATACAGCCTTGATGTACTCCTTTCCCAGTTTGGGACCAGTGTGTTGTTCCATGTCCAGTTCTAACTGTTGCTTCTTGACCTGCATACAGATTTCTCAGGAGGCAGGTAAGGCAGTCTGGTATTCCCATCTCTTGAACAATTTTCCACAATTTGTTGTGATCTACACAATCAAAGTGCTTCCCTGTGGCTCAGAGGTTAAAGCCTCTGCCTCCAATGCGGGAGACTTGGGTTCGATCCCTAGGTTGGGAAGATTTCCTGGGGAAGGAGATGGTAACCCACTCCAGTATTCTTGCCTGGAGAATCCCATGGACGGAGAAGCCTGGTAGGCTACAGTCCACAGGGCCGCAAAGAGTCAGACACGACTGAGCAACTTCACTTCACTTCACACAGTCAAAGGCTTTGGCATAGTCAATAAAGAAGAAGTAGATGTTTTTCTGGAATTCTCTTGCTTTTTCCATGATCCAGCAGATGTTGGCAATTTGATCTCTGGTTTCTCTGCCTTTTCTAAATCCAGCTTGAACACCTGGAAGTTTCACGGTTCACATACTGTTAAAGCCTGGCTTGGAGAATTTTGAGCATTACTTTGCTAGCCTGTGAGATGAGTGCAATTGCGTGATAGTTTGAACATTTTTTGGCATTGCCTTGCTTTGGGATTGGAATGAAAACTGATTTTTTCCAGTCCTGTGGCCACTGCTGAGTTTTCTATATTTGCTGGCATATTGAGTGTGGCACTTTCACAGCATCAACTTTTAGGACTTGAAGCAGCTCAGCTGGCCCACTTGACTTCGCATTCCAGGATGTCTGGCTCTAGGTGGGTGATCACACCGTCATGGTTATCTGGGTCATGAAGATCTTTTTTGTATAGTTCTGTGTATTCTTGCTACCTCTTCTTAATATCTTCTGCTTCTCTTAAGTCCACACTGTTTCTGTCCTTTGTTGTGCCCATCTTTGCATGAAATGCTCCTCCGTAACTCTAATTTTCTTGAAGAGATCTCTAGTCTTTCCCATTCTATTGTTTCCCTCTATTTCTTTGCATTGATCACTGAGGAAGCCTTTCTTATCTCTCCTTGCTATTCTTTGGAACTCTGCATTCAAATGGGTATGTCTTTCCTTTTCTACTTTGCCTTTAGTTTCTTTTCTTTTCTCAGCTATTTGTAATTTGCTGAACAGGATAATAATTAGCTGAATCCCAAATACAAACAAACACATGGATGTAGTTTCTATTATACTTAACAATCTTTTGAAGAGTAATGGAGTAAAGCAGGCAATGGTGTCCCTGGTTGAGATTTTATTGTATCCTGGTAAATGTAGGATAGCAAGGAGATCAACCCAGTCAATCCTGAAGGAAATCAAAACTGAACATTCATTGGAAGGACTGATGATAAAGCCAAGGCTCCAATACTCTGGCCACTTGATGCAAAGAGCTGACTCACTGGAAAAGACCCTGATGCTGGGGAAGATTGAAGGCAAGAGGAGAAAAGGGTAGCAGAGGATGAGATGGTTGGATAGAATCACTGACTCAAAGGACATGAAGTTGGGCAAACTCTGGGAGATAGAGAGGGACAGGGAGGCCTGGTGTGCTGCAGTTCATGGTGCTACAAGGAGTCGGACATGACTTAGTGACTAAACAACAGCAACAGTAACTCATCATTTAGCTCTTCCTGAGTTACATCTGATTTCAGTGTTGACCATCTGGTGATATCCATGTGTAAAGTCTTCTCTTGTGTTGTTGGAAGAGAGTGTTTGCATTCTCTTGGCAAAACTCTATTAGCCTTTGCCCTGCTTCATTCCATATTCCAAGGCCAAATTTGCCTGTTATAAGCTCTATACAGTCAGCAAAAACAAGACTGGGAGCTGACTGTGGCTCAGATCATGAACTCCTTATTGCCAAATTCAGACTCAAATTGAAGAAAGTAGGGAAAACCATTAGACCATTGAGGTATGACCTAAATCAAATCCCTTATGGTTATATAGGGAAGTGAGAAATAGATTTAAGGGACTGGATCTGATAGATAGAGTGCCTGATGAACTATGGAATGAGGTTCGTGATATTGTACAGGAGACAGGGATCAAGACCATCCCCATGGAAAAGAAATGCAAAAAAGCAAAATGGCTGTCTGGGGAGGCCTTACAAATAGCTGTGAAAAGAAGAGAAGCAAAAAGCAAAGGAGAAAAGAAAAGATATAAGCATTTGAATGCAGAGTTCCAAAGAATAGCAAGAAGAGATAAGAAAGCCTTCCCTAGCAATCAATGCAAAGAAATAGAGGAAAACAACAGAATGGGAAAGACTAGAGCAGGTGGCAGCGGTGGCGGGCCGGTGCAACAAGCGCGGCTGAATGGAGCTACCCCACGTCCGAGGACAGGGGCAGCAGCCTAGAGTGCCAGGCTGTGACGGCACAGGAACGTCTGAGAGGAGCTACCCTGCGTCTGAGGTCAGTGGCGGCTGGGAGGAGACACCCCGAATCTGAGGTCAGGGGCAGCCGGGAGAAGCCACCTCACGCCTGAGGCCAGCAGTGGTGACCCTGAGGAGCCACCCGAGCCCGAGGCCAGCAGCGGCAGCTGGGAGGAGCCACCCATGCCAGAGGCCAGGGCTGTCAGCTGGGAGGAGCAACCTGAGGAGCGGTGGCTGCACTGGCGCAGGAGGGCCTAGAGGAGCTATCCCACGTTGAAGGTCAGGAACGGTGGCGGTAAGGAGATACCCCTCGTCCAAGATAAGGAGCAGCGGCTGTGCTTTGCTGGAGCAGCCGTGAAGAGATACCCCACGCCCAAGGTAAGAGAAACCCAAGTAACATGGTAGGTGTTGCAAGAGGGCATCAGAGGGCAGACACACTGAAACCATACTCACAGAAGACTAGTCAATCTAATCACACTAGGACCGCATGCAGCCTCCTCTAACTCAATGAAACCAAGCCATGCCCTGTGGGGCAACCCAGGACAGGCGGGTCATGGTGGAGAGGCCTGAGAGAGTGTGGTCCACTGGAGAAGGGAATGGCAAGCCACTTCAGTATTCTTGCCTTGAGAACCCCATGAACAGTA
>SJYQ01092836.1:303385-356953 GCA_006410935.1 Redunca redunca | reverse complement strand
GAAATGCTGGGCTGGAAGAAGCACAAGCTGGAATCAAGATTGCCAGGAGAAATTTCAATCACCTCAGATATGCAGATGACACCACCCTTATGGCAGAAAGTGAAGAGGAACTAAAAAGCCTCTTGATGAAAGTGAAAGAGGAGAGTGAAAAAGTTGGCTTAAAGCTCAACATTCAGAAAATGAAGATCATGGCATCTGGTCCCATCACTTCATGGGAAATAGATGGGGAAACAGTGGAAACAGTATCAGACTTTATTATTTTGGTCTCCAAAATCACTGCAGATGGTGACTGCAGCCATGAAATTAAAAGACTCCTTGGAAGCAAAGTTATGACCAACCTAGATAGCATATTCAAAAGCAGAGACATTGCCAACAAAGATCCGTCTAGTCAAGGCTATGGTTTTTTCCAGTAGTCATGTATGGATGTGAGAGTTGGACTGTGAAGAAAGCTGAGCGCCAAAGAATTGATGCTTTTGAACTATGGTACTGGTGAAGACTCTTGAGAGTCCCTTGGACTGCAAGGAGATCCAATCAGTCCATCCTGAAAGGAGATCAGTCCAGGGTGTTCTTTGGAAGGAATGATCTAAAGCTGAAACTCCAGTACTTTTGGCCACCTCATGTGAAGAGGTGACTCAGTGGAAAAGACTCTGATGCTGGGATGGATTGAGGGCAGGAGAAGAAGGGGACGACAGAGGATGAGATGGCTGGATGGCATCACTGACTCGATGGACATGAGTTTGAGTGAACTCCGGGAGTTGGTGATGGACAAGGTGGCCTGGTGTGCTGTGATTTATGGGGTCACAAAGAGTCGGACACGGCTGAACAACTGAACTGAGTTACATCTGCAGGGCTTCATCTACATCAAGGTTGGAATCAAACATAATCCAACAACAGGGATGGGGACTAGGCATCACTCTGAGATGTCCAGACCACTTACAGGAAATTAAGATATATATTAATGTGTGCATTTACACATACATAAACATATATGTATACATATACTTATATATATATGACTGTACATGTACAAATATATGTTTCTGGTTTGGAAAGCTCATAACGTTTATATTTTCAAGGCAAAGCAGAGGGGACAGCATTCCACAGGTTCTAATGTCATCAGCAATGTTCTTTAGGCCTTAATTCCCATCTTACCCCAGCCTCAGGGTTCTTTAAACCTCTTCAGCGCCAATGACCTTCATTAGTAACCCAACTTTAGCTCCTCCTTGATGTGGCTGAACTTAGGAGTGCATCATTCCTTGGCTCTATCCTCCCACCCCACTCACATCTCGCTCTCCCTTTCTCCTTTCCCTTGACCTCTGATTGTTTCCCTGGTGGCTCAGATGGCAAAGAATCTGCCTGCAATGCAGGAGACCAGGTTCAAGCCCTGAATCAGGAAGATTCCCCGGGGAAGTGAATGGCAACCCACTCTAGTATTCTTGCCTGGCGAATTTCATAGAAAGAGGAGCCTGGCAGGCTACAATCCATGGGGACATGACTGAGCGACTAACATTTGACTTCTCAACTTGTCTTCTGTTCTCACTGTGGCCTCAGCGAGTTGGTCTGTTCCCCTGGGGCTCCATTTCCTGACCAGCTGGGTTCCAGAGCCATTCTCGTAACTCTGAATCTTTTACACCCTTTGAATTCTATTGTGACTGTGATGAGAACCACCAGCCTGCTCTCTGCCCAACCTGCCATTTACTTGACTTGAGTCTACTCTGGGTTGCTAAGAATTCCCCAAGAAAGTCAGAGCCAACTGGGTTTATATCTATCTTCATAAAAACTCTTAATGTTTCTTGACAGATATATTCCTCTTTTGCTGATACCAAATTTGATGTCCACAGATAGATTCTAATATATCTCCCCATTGTCCTCAAATCCTCAAACATATTTTCATTCTTCTCACTTTTAATAGGCATTTCAGTCCTTCTATTATTCACTATTAAGGTGAGGATTATCTTCTTTCCTCAACATTCTCAAAATGTGTGTCTTTATCCTTTGTTCTCCATCTCTCCTTTCTCTCATTTGGAAGATATTATACAATTATTTGGGCTTCCTAGGTGCTGCTAGTGGTAAAGAACCCACCTGCCAATTCAGGAGACATTAAGAGATGTGGGTTTGATTCCTGGGTTGGGAAGATCCCCTGGAGGAGGGCATGGCAACCACTCCAGTATTCTTGCCTGGACAATCCCATAGACAGAGGAACCTGGTGGGCTATAGTCCACTGGGTAGCAAAGAGTTGGACATGACTGAAATGACTTAGCATGCACACAAACAATTAGTTAGCTCTAAGGCTAACTTTTCTGCTTTGGCTCTCATAGCACTTCAGCGTTTTCTGTCATAGTGTTTTCATAGGATATAGTAGGTATCTATTTATAGTTTACTTAAGGTCTGTCTTCCATATTAGACTCTATACAACATGGGTATACTTTGCTTACCACAGTGCTCCAACATAGTGCTTGAAACACAAATGTCTACTGTATAATGTCATCTACTTTTTTTCTTTGTAAATTTTATTTTTATGTGTTTATTTACATGGCTGCACTGGGTCTTAGTGGTGGCACCTGGACTCTCAGTTGCATCATGTGGGATCTAGTTCCCCAACCAGGGATTGAACCCAGGTCCCCTGCATTGGGAGTGCAGAGACACAACCACTGGACTACCAGGGATGTCTCAGGTGTCCACTTTTTAATAATGGCTGAAATAGTAAATAATTTAATGATGAATGGATCCTCTCCTCCTGCCTGCTCCAAAAACTCAAATCTTCTCTTTCTTGTCCACATTAAATTTACTACTCTGTTAGCACTATCTCTTCTGTAAACAACATACTTAGTTCTTCCCAATCCAAATAAAAATATTTCCACCATTGTCTGTATGTATGCTCTAGTTGTCTCCATATTCTTTCCTCTTTTTTTTTTTTCAGTAGCCTGAAACTGTCCAATTCAATTTCCTCCTTTTTTTATTGACTCCCTAACCTCTTGCAAGCTACTTTCTCCTCTCATTACTCTCTGAAATAGATTTTTTAAAGTTCAACAGTAAGAACTTCCCTGGTAGTCCAGTGGTGAAGAACCCACCTTTCAATGCAGGGGACTCAGGTTTGATCCCTGGTCAGGGAACTAAGATCCCAACACGCCGAGGGGCATCAAAGCCCAAGCACCATAACTAAGACTTGACGTGGCCTAAGTAAACAAATATAAAAAAAAATAGAGTTCAACAGTAATTGCATAATTGTCATATTATTCAATGATCCTCTTCTAGATTTTACTGTCTTTGACTCTTTAGTAGTGTTTAACATCACTGATAAACAGCTTAAAAATCTCTTTTCCCATGACTTCCAGACACATAATTTGCCCATGTTCTCTCCTTTCCTTTGCCAGCTAGAAGCTCACAGAGAGCAGAAATTGCTTTATTTATGTTGGTCTCCCCAGGGAACCTTGGGAAGCATCACTGGCAATTGTTGATGAATTGAAGTCTAGGAGACCTGTGGTCCCATGACAGTAACAACTATACTCCTTTTCACACTAAAGGAACTCTGGATCAAAGGACTCGAGTTCTAGGTTCACACCCTAGACCTTTATCTGGTGAGATGACTTTAATGGAGTCACTTGTCCTCTCTGAGCTTCAGCCTCTTCAGTAACAAAACAGGTAATGCCTATTGGCTGGGAGGACAAAATGTGATAATGCAAATAAATTGCTTGGACCAGTAGCTGGCATGTGAAACACTCAATAAGCATAATGCTTATTATCTGTAAAACAAAGCAGCTCATGTTAGTGATGCTTAGAAGTACTATCAGCTCTAACATTCCATGCTTTTTACAAAGATTAGATACAGAAATTTTATACTGCGGTACAATTTTAGCATCTTTAAAGATGGATAGTCTTCACAGTTATAGCCTGTGAAGGTTTCAAATGTCTTTTGTGAATCAAACTATCCTATTTTTAGGTAGTCCTCAAAATTGTTTAAAAATCTATCAGAAAAAAAAGTCATTTTAAGAAAAAAATGTTATGAGATTTCTACCTTTTGAAATATTTCCTTCTCTCTAAATGAAAATGGGCTTCAAGGTTAGGTTCGGGTTTTTGTAACTGAATGATTTCTTTCAGAGAAAAGCCATTCTGCTATCAGATCATGAAATGACTATGCCCTAGGAATGATCCTCAACTATTGTGGCCCATGAGTCACTTAAACATCCAGTATCTGGGGGGAGCTGTGTCATCTTGCTGAGTTTCAGTAGCGTTGCTGGGAATTGGCTCTCTCTGACCAAAAACAGTCAAGAAAAACAGAACTTTATCCTCAAAGGCAGTACCTCTATTAGTTCGGAAACACATTGCTGCTTCAAGTTATTTGCCAGAATAGGATGAAGTATGCCTGCTGATAGAGTCAGCCGAAGGCTACGTGAAAGAATTTCACACAGGACTGGGAACTTCTTCACTTTTTTGTTTTTTAACTGAAAGCCTAATAAACTTGAAGTTGCTGCATCTTTTTCTCATCTTCTGAGTTGTGGGCGTGGCATGTGGGATCCTAGTTCCCTAACGAGGGATCGAATCCACTCCCACCTTGCACTGGAAGTGCAGAGTCTTAACCATAAGTCCTGGGCCTGGGGATTTCTTGACAGGAGTGTGTGTGTGTGTGTGTGTGCGCGCGTGCGCTTATTCACTCAGTCATGTCTGATTCTGTGTGATCTCATGGACTGTAGCCCTCCAGGCTCCTCTGTCCATGAACATTTTCAGGCAAGAGCACTGGAATGGGTCAGTTCAGTTCTGTTCAGTCTCTCAGTCGTGTACAACTCTTTGCGATCCCATGGACTGCAGCACGCCAGGCCTCCCTGTCCACCACCAACTCCCAGAGTTCACTCAAACTCGTGTCCATTGATTCGGGGATACAGTCCAGCTATCTCATCCTTTCTTATCCCTTTCTCCTCCTGCCTTCAACCTTTCCCAGCATCAGGGTCTTTTCAAATGAGTCAGCTCTTTGCATCAGGTGGCCAAAGCACTGGAGTTTCAGTGTCAACATCAGTCCTTCCAGTGAACATTCAGGACTGATCTCCTTCAGAGTGGACTGGTTGGATCTCCTTGCAGTCCAAGGGACTCTCAAGAGTCCTCTCCAACACCACAGTTCAAAAGCATCAGTTCTTCGGTGCTCAGCTTTCTTTAGAGTCCCACTCTCACATCCATACTTGACTGCTGGAAAAACCGTAGCTTTGACTAGACAGAACCTTGTTGGCAAAGTAAAGCCTCTGCTTTTTAATATGCTGTCTAGGTTGGTCATAACTTTTCTTCCAAGGAGCGAGCATCTTTTAAATTCATGGCTGCAGTCACCATCTGCAGTGATTTTGGAGACCAAAAAAGTAAAGTCTATCACTGTTTTCCCATCTATTTCCCATGAAATGATGGGACCAGATGCCGTGATCTTCATTTTATGAATGTTGAGTTTTAAGCCAACTTTTTCATTCTCCTCTTTCATTTTCATCAAGAGGCTCTTTAGTTCCTCTTCACTTTCTGCCATAAGGGTGGTGTCATTTGCATATCTGAGGCTATTGATATTTCTTCCAGCTTCCCTGGTAGCTCAGAGGTTAAAGTATCTGCCTGCAATGCAGGAGATCTGGGTTTGATCCCTGGGTTGGGAAGATCCTCTGGAGAAGGAAATGGCAACCCACTCCAGTATTCTTGCCTGGAGAATCCCATGGACGGAAAAGCCTGGTGGGCTACAGTCCACGGGATCGCAAAGAGTTGGACATGACTGAACAACTTCACTTTCACTTTCCGGCAATCTTGACTCCAGCTTGTGCTTCATCCAGCCCAGCGTTTCTCATGATGTACTCTGCATAGAAGTTAAATAAGCAGGGTGACAATATATAGCCTTGACTTACTCCTTTTCCTATTTGGAACCAATCTGTTGTTCCATATCCAGTTCTAATTGTTGCTTCCTGACCTGCATATAGGTTTCTCAAGAGGCAGGTCAGATGGTCTGGTATTCCCATCTCTTGAAGAATTCTCCAGCTTGTTGTGGTCTTCACAGTCAAAGGCTTTGGCATAGTCAATAAAGCAGAAGTAGATGTTTTTCTGGAACTCTTGCTTTTTTGATGATCCAACAGATGCTAGAAATTTCTCTGGTTCCTCTGCCTTTTCTAAATCCAGCCTGAACATCTGGAAGTTTATGGTTCACATACTGTTGAAGCCTGGCTTGGAGAATTTTGAGCATTACTTTGCTAGCGTGTGAGATGAATGCAATTGTGCAGTAGTTTGAGCATTCCTTGGCATTGCCTTTCTTTGGGATTGGAATGAAAACTGACCTTTTCCAGTCCTGTGGCCACTGCTGAGTCTTCCAAATTTGCTGGCATATTGAGTGCAGCACTTTCACAGCATCATCTTTTAGGATTTGAAATAGCTCAACTGGAATTCCATCGCCTCCACTAGTTGTTCATAGTGATGCTTCCTAAGGCCCACTTGACTTAGCATTCCAGGATGTCTGGCTCTAGGTGAGTGATTACACCATCCTGATTATTTGTGTCGTGAAGATCTTTTTTGTATAGTTCTTCTGTGTATTATTGCTATTTCTTCTTAACATCTTCTGGATATTAACTGGTACGGGTAGCCATTTCCTACTCCAGGAGACCTTCCTGACCCAGGAATTGGACCTGTGTCTCTTGCGTCTCCAGTATTGGCAGGTGGATTCTTTACCACAGAGCTACAGGAGAACCCCCATAGTACATGTGATCTTAGCCAAAAGGCCAAGAAGCAGTTTTTGTTAAGAAGGACTGTACCTTATTTATCAATACCTGGTGTATAGTTATTAAATTATGGAGCTTCAGGGAGGTGGCCTTAAGCATAACTTTGGGAGTCAGGAGACCTTGGTTCTAGACCATTTCTGGCTTTCACTAGCTGGGTAACCTTGGGAGACTCACTCTGTATCTTCATATGCTAGATTCTTCATTTGTAAATCAAAGAGTCTCTATTAAATTAGTGGTTTCCTGTGCTATTTTACATTATTGTTTTGTTCAGTTGTCTAATCATGTCCAACTCTTCGAGACCCCATGGACTGCAGCACACCAGGCCTCCCTTTCCCTCACCATCTCTCCAAGTCTGCCCATCTTCATGTGCATTGCATTGGTGATCCCATGCAGTCATCTCATCCTCTGACACCGCCTTCTCCTTCTGCCCTCAATCTTTCCCAGCATCAGGGACTTTTCCGATGAGTCAGCTGTTCACATCAGATGACCAAAATACTGGAGTTTCAGCTACAGCATCAGTCCTTTCAATGAGTATTCAGGGTCAATTTCCCTTAAGATTGATTCGTTTGATCTCCTTGCTGTCCAAGGGAATCTCAGGAGTCTTCTCCAGCACCACAGTTTGAAGACATCAATTCTTCAGTGTTCTGCCTCCTTCACAGTTCAGCCCTCACAGCTGTATGTGACCACTGGGAAGACCACGGCATTGACTATACGGAACTTCGTCGTCAGAGTAATCTCTCTGCTTTTCAACACACTGCCTAGGTTTGCCACAGCTTTCCTGCCAAGAAGCAAACATCTGATTTTATGGTTGCAGTCACCATCTGCAGTGATTTTAGAGCCCAAGAGGAGGAAATCTGTCACTATTTCCACTTTTTCCCCTCTCTATTTGCCATGAAGTAATGGGGCTGGATGCCACAATCTTAGTTTCTTTAATGTTTAGTTTAAGCTGGCTCTTTCACTCTCCTCCTTCACTCGTATCAAGAGGCTCTTTAGCTCCTTTTCGCTTTCTGCCTTTAGAGTGATATCATCCACACATCTGAGGTTGTTGATGCTTCTCCCGCCTATCTTGATTCCAGCTTGGAACTCATCCAGCCCTGCATTTCTCATGATGTGCTCAGTGTATAGACTAAACAGACAGGGTGACACCAGACAGTCCTGAAGTACTTTCTTAGTCTTGAACCAATCATTTGTTCCATACAGAGTTCTGACTGTTGCTCCTTGACCCACATACAGGTTTCTCAGGAGACAGGTAAGATGGTCTGGTATTCCCATCTCTTTAAGAGCTTTCCATGGCTTATTATGATCCACACAGTCAGAGGCTTTGGCACAATCGATGAAACAGAGGCAGATGTTTTTCTGGGAACATCTGCATTTTACATTATATTTCTAAATATTATAACTTCCTTTCAATAGTGCATCTCTGTGAGGAAACACCACTCATCCTCACCTTTTAAACTCAACTCATTGTTGGGGGATTTTTGCAGAAACTATTAATAACACCTGTGGCTGGGTGATTTATATAAGTGATAACGAAAGGTCTCCAGTCAATAAATTTTGANGTGGTTTCCTGTGCTATTTTACATTATTGTTTTGTTCAGTTGTCTAATCATGTCCAACTCTTCGAGACCCCATGGACTGCAGCACACCAGGCCTCCCTTTCCCTCACCATCTCTCCAAGTCTGCCCATCTTCATGTGCATTGCATTGGTGATCCCATGCAGTCATCTCATCCTCTGACACCGCCTTCTCCTTCTGCCCTCAATCTTTCCCAGCATCAGGGACTTTTCCGATGAGTCAGCTGTTCACATCAGATGACCAAAATACTGGAGTTTCAGCTACAGCATCAGTCCTTTCAATGAGTATTCAGGGTCAATTTCCCTTAAGATTGGTTCGTTTGATCTCCTTGCTGTCCAAGGGAATCTCAGGAGTCTTCTCCAGCACCACAGTTTGAAGACATCAATTCTTCAGCGTTCTGCCTCCTTCACAGTTCAGCCCTCACAGCTGTATGTGACCACTGGGAAGACCACGGCATTGACTATACGGAACTTCGTTGTCAGAGTAATCTCTCTGCTTTTCAACACACTGCCTAGGTTTGCCACAGCTTTCCTGCCAAGAAGCAAACATCTGATTTTATGGTTGCAGTCACCATCTGCAGTGATTTTAGAGCCCAAGAGGAGGAAATCTGTCACTATTTCCACTTTTTCCCCTCTCTATTTGCCATGAAGTAATGGGGCTGGATGCCACAATCTTAGTTTCTTTAATGTTTAGTTTAAGCTGGCTCTTTCACTCTCCTCCTTCACTCGTATCAAGAGGCTCTTTAGCTCCTTTTTGCTTTCTGCCTTTAGAGTGATATCATCCACACATCTGAGGTTGTTGATGCTTCTCCCGCCTATCTTGATTCCAGCTTGGAACTCATCCAGCCCTGCATTTCTCATGATGTGCTCAGTGTATAGACTAAACAGACAGGGTGACACCAGACAGTCCTGAAGTACTTTCTTAGTCTTGAACCAATCATTTGTTCCATACAGAGTTCTGACTGTTGCTCCTTGACCCACATACAGGTTTCTCAGGAGACAGGTAAGATGGTCTGGTATTCCCATCTCTTTAAGAGCTTTCCATGGCTTATTATGATCCACACAGTCAGAGGCTTTGGCACAATCGATGAAACAGAGGCAGATGTTTTTCTGGGAACATCTGCATTTTACATTATATTTCTAAATATTATAACTTCCTTTCAATAGTGCATCTCTGTGAGGAAACACCACTCATCCTCACCTTTTAAACTCAACTCATTGTTGGGGGATTTTTGCAGAAACTATTAATAACACCTGTGGCTGGGTGATTTATATAAGTGATAACGAAAGGTCTCCAGTCAATAAATTTTGAGTAACAAAAGATGCATTAATATACCTCTGGCCAATAACGTGTTAAAAGTGCCCAAGTGACTTGTTTTGGCCGGTGAAATGTAGGCAGAGGTGGATGTGTGTTACATTTAGGTAGAGGGTTTTACGGCCGATATGTGGTTTACTGTATATCTTTTCACCTTGCTATAATACTAGCAATATTTTGAACAGCAGGGGATCAATTAACATAGTTACCAGATTGAAGCCCAGGCAACTGTTGATGAACATGTAGCATTAGTCCAGAACAAGAAGAAGAGGTGGAGGAGGAAGACAAAAAAGAAGAAACATCTTTATCACTCTATAATTCAGAGATCTTTAGGACAGCTTACTTGTTACTACAGCATGACCTAGCTTCAACAGCATAGCCTGGCTTCTTCTGACTGATACATTGCCAGACTTCGCTGTGCATCAGAATCACCTGAGGAGGCTGAAAAAGTTCCTGAATCAGTATTCCCTGTCATACTATGATCTTAGGTATGCATTAAATGATTATAATAGGCAATTTATAATAGGCAATAAACTGAACTTCTCCTTTCAATTTTTTCCCTCCTTTTATATAAAATCATTTTTCTCTACTGTACAGAGTAGTTTTATGAACCTCTGGGGTTGAGGTGTTGAAATTTACAGTTTTAGAAAGTTCTCCAGGGAAATTATATAGATCCTGGCAGTATGTGTAAGGAGAAAAAGGATGTATTAAAGGATGGGTAAAGGGATGGATAGAGGGACAGATAACTGATAAAACAGTTATTGTAAATGTTAATGGTAAAATCCAGACTGTGAGTTTACAAGCATTCACTATAAAATTCTTTCAGCTTTGCTGAATGTTTGAAATTTTTCATAATGAAAAAGATCTTCTGAAAAATTCCCCTGGTCATTCTGATTGTTAGCTTGTTTTGAACTTCTGGATTAAATAATCTAAGGAAGGCAATTTGCTGTGAATACCCCAGTGGTCACTGCAGGGAGTCTGTAATGTTGATCTTTCTTTTAATATTTACAATGTAATACTGTGGAGATAGTGGTTCTATCATGAGTGAATATTTGCTATCAGTTCAGTTCAGTCACTCAGTCATGTCCAACTGTTTGTGACACCATGGACTGCAGCAGACCAGGCTTCCCTGTCCATTACCAACTCCTGGAGCTTGCTCAAACTCATGTACATCGAGTCAGTGATGCCATCCAACCATCTCATCCTCTGTCGTCCCCTTCTCCTCCTGCCTTCAGTCTTACCCAACATCAGGGTCTTTTTCAGTGAGTCAGTTCTTTGCATCAAGTGGCCAAAGAATTCGAGTTTCAGCTTCAGCATCAGTCCTTCCAATGAATATTCAGGGCTGATCTCCTTTAGGATTGACTGGTTTAATCTCCTTGCAGTCAAGGGACTCTCAAGAGTCTTCTCCAACACCACAGTTCAAAAGCATCAATTCTTTGGTGCTCAGCTTTCTTTATGGCCCAACTCTCACATCCATGCATGACTACTGGAAAAACCATAGCCTTGACTAGATGGACCCTTGTTGGCAAAGTAATGTCTCTGTTTTTTAATATGCTGTCTAGATTGGTCATAACTTTTCCTCCAAGGAGCAAACATCTTTTAATTTCATGGCTGCAGTCACCATCTGCAGTGATTTTGGAGCCCCAAAAATAAAGTCTCTCACTGCTTTCATTATTTCCCCATCTATTTGCCATGGAGTGATGGGACCAGATGCCATGATCTTAGTTTTCTGAATGTTGAGCTTTAAGCCAGCTTTCTCACTCTTCTCTGTCACTTTCATCAAGAGGCTCTTTAGTTCTTCACTTCCTGCTGTAAGGGTGGTGTCATCTGCATATCTGAGGTTATTGATATTTCTCCCAGCAATCTTGATTCCAGCTTGTGCTTCATCCAGCCCAGTGTTTCTCATGATGTACTCTGCATGTAAATTAAAAAAGCAGGATGACAATATACAGCCTTGACATACTCCTTTCCCAGTTTGGGACCAGTCTGTTGTTCCATGTCCAGTTCTAACTGTTGCTTCTTGACCTGCATACAGATTTCTCAGGAGGCAGGTAAGGTGTTCTGGTATTCCTATCTATTGAAGAATTTTCCACAATTTGTTGTGATCTACACAGTCAAAGGCTTTGACATAATCAATAAAGCAGAAGTAGATGTTTTTCTGGAATTCTTTTGCTTTTTCTATGATCCAGTGGATATTAGCAATTTGATCTCTGGTTCCTCTGCCTTTTCTAAATCCACCTTGAACATCTGGAATTTCATGGTTCACATGAAATTCTGGCAAAAGCCTGGCATGGAGAATTTTGAGCATCACTTTCCTAGCGTGTGAGATGAGTGCAATTGTGCGGTAGTTTGAACATTTTTTGTCATTGCTCTTCTTTGGGATTGGAATGAAAATTGACCTTTTCCAGACCTGTGGCCACTAATGAGTTTTCCAAAATATTTGCTATAATGGTTAATAAGAATCTTCACTGCCTTATCAAAATCTATGCCATCCCTTCTGTTGCAGATGAGGGATTCTTTTAATTTTCTCTGCATCAAGCTGGAGATACTGGGAGCTGGACTGGGAGCCTATTTCATACCAACACAGTGGGTCAGAGATAAGTTCAAGATAAGTACAGACTGTTCAGATAAAAGTATTTAGTTTACAATGTTTGATATTTGACCCTAATAAGCATCTTCCCTATATGTTTTGTTTGTAATAATTCATTTAATCTTCACAACAACAATGTGAAGTAGGTGCTATTTGTAACTCTTTTATACAGATGAGAAAACTATCCCCAAGGGCCAGGTTGACCTCGGTAGCCACTAAGCTCTATAGCCTCTCATATGTAAGGCTATTCTGGAAATCAGACTGGCCTGCTTTCAGAAAAGTACTGCACAGTCTTCAGTCACGAGGCAGTGGGTTTTCATCATGGACTAGTAGGGTTGCTGGCTGAAACACAGACTCTCCAGCTACACTAAACATTATCATTTCTTATCTAAAATCCAAATTTAATTGTGTCTAATATTTTATTGATTAAATCTGGAAACTCTATCAGGGCCCACCAGTTATTAGCTTAGAGACTTTTGGGAGACATAATTTTATCTCTGTTCTGACAACTCCAATAGTTTATGATTCTGTGATTCACTCAGCTAAAACCATCACAGCCTTAGTGAGACATGTGAAATGTCTAATTAAGGCAAGACTCTGAAACTGGATTCCATGACTCTACCTCTTACATAGACAAGGAAGGCTCAGGTCTTGGGGGAGAGGAAGTCACAGGCTCTATGAAGGTGATTCCTAAACATTTACATCCCATGATGTTCCTACAGCTCATAGCACCCCAACCTCGCCTCATCCAAACAGAGACAAGATTTCCAAACTGCTCATGAGTAAATGCCACTAAAAGCCCTGTCCTTCACATAGCGATCTCCATGGACTATTCCAGACACAACTTACACAACACTTACAGACTGGTGCCTTTTAACAGTTGCTTCCTCAGGCTCCGCTTGCTTGCATTTATGAATTCTTGGACTTCCAGAATACTCTTCTTCCAAAATCTTCTTAAACTTATCAAGTCACCTTTCCCCCTATCTTGTAACCTTTTCACACTATGATACTAGACATGCATTTAATGACTATAATATGCTATTTATAAACTCAGCTTCTCCTTTCTGTTTTTTCCTTCTTTTATATAAAGTCATTTTCCTCTACTGTATAAGAAATACATGCTCCTTATTGAAGATTTAGACAACTTGGAAAAGTGAGAAAATAAAAAATCTCCCATAGTATCACTATCCAAATGCAGCTGCCCCAAATGCATTTTGTTTTGTTTCTTTGCAGCTTTTTTTCCTACACACGATTTTCTGGTTTGGTTTTCATTGGAAATATGTCTGCTTTGATATTTCTCCTCTTTGGGCTTTTGTAGTCTCATCTGAAAATGAGCTTGTTGGACTAGATAAATTCCAAGGTCATTTCCCAATACTCCCATTCTGTTTTTGTCTTTATCAGAGAACTTGGAGACTATTTGTGCTTGGAGTCTATTTTTGTACTGTAGAAGGAAGTGAGGATATTTAAGACAGGTAGGGACATTTGTCACGGATGTTAGTTGGATTACATCTGGGGTTTTGTGTTCAATTGTGGGCCATACTACGGAAAGTAGAAGTTTTACAAACTGTGATGAGAATATAAAGGTGGTGCAATGTTTCTAGAGGGCAGTTTGGTAATATAAATAAAAAGTCTTAAAAGTTTTCAGGTCAGTGGATTTATCCTAAGAGGAAAAATAATGGTTTTGTTATATAGATATTCACAATATTTTTATTTTATTTCAATTAAAATTTTTTTATTTTTAAATTTTATATTTTTGGCTGTGCTGTGCAGCACGTGGTATCTTAGTTCTTCAGTCAGGGATCTAACCTGTGCCCTCTGTGTTGGAAGTGCAGAGTCTTAACCACTGGACTGCCAGGGAAGTCCCCACTGCATTTTTAATTAATTAAAAAAATTTTGGTAAAATGTATGACATTAAACTGAATAGATTATAATATAGCAATACAGAGAAATAGTATGTAGTCATTAAAATGATATATTGAAAGAAAACAGATAAAAATGAATACAGTGTGATTCCATTTATATAAAGTTCAAAAATATCTATGACATTCTTTGCAGGGGGCAGTGAACAGAAGAGGGCACAGGGGGACATAGCCAATGGACCACCAGGGAAGTCCCCTCATTATATATATATATTTTTAAATTTTTATTTTAACTTTATTTTACTTTACAATACTGTATTGGTTCTGCCATACATTGACATGAATCCACCACGGGTGTACATGCGTTCCCCCTCATTATATTTTATTGAAAGTTTCCTGGATGGAAAAATATCTCCTCCCTTGGCTTCTATGACACCATTTGTTTTTGTTTTCTGCTTTCTTCTCTTTCGTTCTCTGGTTCTGGCACAGGTATTTCCGAGCCTCCAGATCTCAAATTTCCTCTAGCCTCCTTTTACTCAAGCCCACTGGGAGATCTCTCCTGCATGCATGGCCTCACCTAACATTCCTGTCCTGCTGAATTCCGTGTCTCTATCTACAGCCAGAACTTGCACTCTGGGTACCAGATCTCAAAAGCCTCTTGTTTAATGGACATTACTTCTGGATGTCCCATTAGCATCTCAATTTTGAAATGTTTAAAACTGAACTCTTTATGACTCCCTCAAATCTACTTCTTCCCACATTCCTTATCTCCTTGAATGGCATCTCTGGCCACTTTCTATCCCCTCACCTCTGGGGCTCCCTCTTGCACACTTGTTCCCTCTTTGTGCCATAGGCCCATCCCAAGTTTTTTTCCCACTTGCCCTTGGCCACTTCCTTTTCTCCCTCAGGACACAGTTCTGATGTCCCCTCTCCACCCCATCAGCCCCACTTCATCTTTCTCTCCATCACCTACGCTTCTGCCATTGCATGTACCAAGCAGTGCTATTTCTTTGTCACCTTTCTACAACACAAACTCCTTGAGACTAGGAAGCCTTGCCTCTCGTCTTCGTAAGCTTAAGTCTATCATTTTGTTGATATATAGTGAAACTCAAAAAAGATGTCAAATGAACTAATGAAAGTAACCCCAAAATATATATATACCTAATGGAAGAATTTAACATAGTGGCAGGGGAACAGATTTATCATTAAGGGAGTTTAAGCAACCCCTTGAAGTCTATGTATCATTTAGCTTAAGCTATTTTTTTCTTTCACCTCAATACTGAGTCATTGAGATTAATACGGAGTCAAGGTGCTCCATCTAAACCAGAAAAACACCCCAGAAGCACCAAGCTTCCTCAGGTCCAACCAGCACCAAATCCTCAAATATTTGCTAGTTGTTGCCCTTGGCCTTCTGAAATAGTTTTCATGGGGCTCACAAAAAGATACTCACAATATGTCTTAGAAAAAGATACAATATATATTCTGAAATCATTGTGCTTTGGGAGGGGTTCGGTAATGATTCAAATAATTTCATTGCTTTCTTTTTTGAAGTTAATATAGAATTTCATTAGGTATCACTTCACACTGGTCAGAATGGCCATCATCAACAAATCTACAAACAGTGAATGCTGGAGAGGATGTGGAGAAAAGGGAAACTCTTGCATAGTTGGTGGGAATGTAAATGGATACAACCACTGTGGAGAACACTATGGAGATTTCTCAAAAAGCTAGGAATCAAACTACCATACGACCCAGCAATCTGACTCCTGGGCATATACCCTGAGAAAGCCATAATTCAAAAAGACACATGTATCCCAGTGTTAACTGCAACATTATTTACAATAGCTGGGACATAGAAACAACCTGAATTTCCATTGACAGATGATGGATAAAGAAGATGTACATATATACAGTGGAATATTACCCAGCCATAAAAAGAAATGAAACTGGGTCATTTGTAGTGATGTGGATGAACCTAGAGTCTGTCATACAGAGTAAAGTAAGTCAGAAAAATAAATATTGTATATTAATGCATATGCATAGAATCTACAAAAATGCTACTGATAAACCTATTTACAGGGCAGAAATAGAGATGCAGACACAGAGAATGGGTTTGTGAACACAGAGAGGGAACGCGAAGGTGAGATGAATTGAGGGAGTAGCACTGACTTCTATGCACTATCATGTGTAAAACAGATAGCTAGCAGGAAGCTGCTGTATAACACAGGGAGCCCAGCCTGGTGCTCAGGGACGACCTGGAGGCGTGGGATGCGGGTGCAGGAGGGAGGCTCAAGAGGCAGGGGACGTATGTTTACACATTGCTGACTCACGCTATTGTATCGCAGGAAGTAATATCACATTGCATTGTAAAGCAATGACACTCCAATTAAAAAAGTAAAATTAAAAAGGTGCTTTTACAAAACATGGAATTTCACATAACTGGGAGAGACATAGCTGGGGCACTCAGAGTTCTTTTTCATCGATATGCATTTGTCATTATTTTGTCATTGTTTTCAGACATCAATAGCTAGATAGAAAGGAACAAAGTAAAATGGAAAATTGAAGTACTTATTAAAACAATTTTGGCAAACTCTTCCCTCATCTACCATATTCTTACAACTTCACCTAGATTTTGGCCTCCTCCTCATACATTTACATATGCTTCTAGAGAAATGTTCTTTGAAATCTGAAAAACTTGTTCTGAGAGGAAAGTTACTTAACCTTCCTAAACAGCATCTTCCTAAACCTTCCTAAACCATTCCTTCAACAGTAAAATGGGGAAGAATATGAGTACTGATGATTGGTCTGAGGATTAAATAAGATAATATGTATAAAGATGCCACAGTATATGGAACATAGTAAGTCTCCATTATATGTTAGTTTTAATATTTCTATGAGGTAAATAAAATAACTATTTTTGAGGTAGAGGATGGGAACTTTGGCTTATTCAGTTGCCTTCACACGTCATTTCCTTGGGGTCATGTCTCTATTGTACATGCTTCCAATTGAGAAAACAATTGGCAATGCGTTAACTCACTGGCTACTCAGACTTGGGATGAACAGAGACCAGTATTATTTTGCCATGTAAAAGAAATCCAGAGAGGCTAGGAGGGGAATGTCCAAGATGGCAGAGTAGAAGGACCCTAAGCTCACCTCCTCTCCTGAGCACACCAAAATCATATCACTCTGCAGAATGACCATTGTTGAAAAAGACTTAATCCTACCAGAGAAGGTCCACTACAGCTGAAGACATAAGGGCAGAACCATGACGAGACTGTTGGAGGTGCAGACTCCAGATACAATAAAATCTCATACCTTCAGTGGACAACCCACAAACCGGAGAATAATTACGTTACAGAGAGGCTGAGGGATAGGTTCAAGGGCACACATGGCTTGGACACAAACACAGGATTTTGGGTGTTCTCTCATCGCCAGTGCTGGGTTTTGAGTCTGTAGTGTCTGCCAGTGTCCACTGATCATTCTTCGTGAGTCTTGGAACAAGCAAAAGGGGGCTTTCAGTGAGTTAAGCCTGAAGACATGGCCTTGACCGAGTGAACAGGCTCAGTACCTAAAACTTCACCAGGTGACTCTGTCTGTGAGTTAATGACATTTTCAAAAAGATCTCAATAAGTGGGAAGGGAGACAGTGAGGCTGTGAGAGCTTCACTTTACCTGGTAAAACTTACTCACCTGTGTTCTTTCCTTTGTTAGCAATTATTAGTCCTCCTGAAGGACTCCATTAACTCAGCAACATTTTTATTTCCTTTGAGGAAATAATTTGAAAAACATGGGAAAAAACCCTCATGCCATGTCATGCAGTGTTCTAAGGATTGTTTAATGTCTCTTTGAACCTCACAGTTCTTTAAGCATAGTGAACCCTTTATTAATTTGATCTGTTTAAATGAAGAAAGTGTTTTGTTCTAGTCAAACCATACTTAGAGTTTTTTGCGGTGAAAAGGTTTATATAATTAAGTAGGTTCATTGTCAGCACACAATGCCTGCATTTCTCCAACATTAGAAAGGTATCCATTGGTGTGTAAATGTATCTGAGGTTGTCTTGGAAAGTGGCCCAGGGTTTCTCTTCCATTACTCCCATCTTGAATGGCCTGGACTTTGAAAATAAAGGTGTTGGTCAGAGTGAGTGTCAACACACACCTGGGCCCCTTCAGGGGAGAAAGAGCTGCGGTGACCAGGCGACTCTGCCTAGAATGGCAGGATCTCTCACAGTTAGGGCAGCTGGGCCTTGGAGTCACATGGGAATATTTCTCTGTGTGAACCCAGCCTAGCTCATGAGTTGCGTGTTTTTTCTTCATAGTGGAAACTCAACCAAGTCTAGTCTGGGTTTTCTTAGCCTAATCCAGTGATTTCTGATAGTCAGAAATCCTGATAGTCCAGTTCTTTGTGTCCTTCTCCCAACTCCTGTGTTAAATCCTAAAGGCCCATGTGATGGTATTAGGAGGTGGGGCCTTTGGGAGGTGTTGAGGTCATGAGGGTGGAGCCATCATGAAGAGGATTGTTGTTTAGTTGCTAAGTCTTGTCCGACTCTTTTGTGATTCCATGGACTGTAGCCTGCTGGGCTCCTCTCTCCATGGGATTTTCCAGGCAAGAATACAGGAGTAGGTTTCCATTTCTTTCTCCAGGGGACCTTCCTGACCCAGGGATCTAACCCATGTCTCCTGGACTGGCAGGCAGATTCTTTACCATTGAACCACCAGAGAAGCCCTGTGAATAGGATTAGTGGTAAAGCATTCACTTGCCAAGCAGGAGATGCAAGGGATGTGGATTCGATGTCTGGGTCAGGAAGTTCCCCTGGAGGAGGAAATGGCAACTCACTCTAGTGAGTTCTTGTCTGGAATATTGCATGGACAGAGGAGCCTGGTACTACAGTCCATGGGACCACAAAGAGTTAGACAAGACTGAGCACACATTATATTACAAACTAATAAATGTGTTATAAACCAACAACATAACATAATGAAGAGGTGAATAATCTAGAGTCAGACATGACTTAGGGACTAAACAACAATAATCACAGTTCAGCTATTATCTATTATTTGGGGCCTCCCTGGTGGCTCAGAGGCCACAGAGAGCTCCCTAGCCCCTTCTACCATGTAAGGACAGTGTGAGAATATGGATATATAGGAACCAGGAGATGGGTTCTTGCCAGTCACTGAATCTGTTGATGTTCTGATCTTGCATTTCCTGTCTCTAGAACAGTGAGAAATAAGCTTCTGCTTTTTAGTCTATGCCATGTCTAAGCCCAAATGGACTTAGACAAGCTCAAAGTGCAGCCTCCAAGTCAGGGCTGTCTCCCGTCTGGAGGGTTTTCTTTGCTCTTGCTCTAGTCCTGGTCTTGCCAATGCTGTTGGTCCCTGAGGTGTCCCCTCTACCTTCCATTCAGTCCCTGCTCTGGAGTCTCCTGCTGGACCTCTCGATGCATTCCTCCTTCCCAGTTCTAACAAGCACCCACACTTTCCTTTCAGGCCTCCCTTGCACCACTGGGTACAGAGAAACATTCAGAACCTTTCCAGACCCACAGGAGCCCAGAGAAATGGGGACTTTCAGGAGATGCACCCCTTTTCCCTGACCACTTCCTCGCATTTGTAAGGTTCTTTGCTTTTCAAAGGACAAGTACAAACAAGGCACAAGGGACTGTTTTCCTCCAAGATCTTCCAAACCCTAAGTCTGGGGTTTCATATAGCTGCTCAACAATGCTCCCCCAAATCCAATTAACCCTAGGGTTCTCGAAGTGTGGTTCACAGACTCTGGTCCCCTGTTTTCATTACAACACTAAGAGGTTATTTGCTTTTCACTGATGGTGAAAAAGCACTGGCTGTAAACCTGCGGTGCCAATAAAAGCCAATTATTCTAGTATTCTTCACCACCATAAACTCACAGTGAAAGAAACAAAGAAAAAAAATTGCCAGTTTACTTAAGAATGGTCTTGATGATGCAATGAAAAAGTTTAATTTTGACCCTTAAATACTTGTCACTGTAATATTTTGTGTGACAGAATGGGAAGACGTGCAGATACTTCAGCACACCAGGTACATTTAATGGTTTTCTCAAGAAAAGCACTGTGTGATTGCTTGAGTTGTGGAACTAGTTGTTTTTTTAGTTGAATGCCATTTTTACCTTCTGAAAGACTGAATAACAGCTAACATTCTGGTTTTTCAGACTTGAATATCTGGCAGACATTTTCTAGAAAAGTAGTAAAATAAGTCGGTCACTTCAAAGAAAACAACTGGCAGCATCTTTGTTAATAATTAAATCCAAGCTTTTGACCCTGGATCCACCACTTATTAGCAAATTACTTAACTCTCTGATGTCTTACTGGAAAAGTAGGATGGTGATAATATTCCAGAGAGTGGATACAAGTATTAAGCAAGATAACATTATAAAGCATTTTATACAGTGCCTGCTGTGTGTTAAGTAAGTGAGCAATAAATATTGGTTTCTATTATAGCTCAATCAAGTTAAAATAATCAGATTTGGTTTCCATTTGTAATTTGACAAAGTACCCTAGTCAATTCCACCAAAAATGTTAACCTGAAAATCCTCGTTAAAAATTAGATTTATTCTTGTTCTTTAATAAGAGGTCAACTGTGAAATCACAATAGACCACAGTAAAATGACAGGCATTGAGATAATAGATTTTAAGCAAAAATTCTCATTTGTCTAATCTTTCTCCAGGAAGTAAATAGGACAAGTAGGGCAGTGGTTAGAAAATGCACAGAGTAACACAAAGTATTACACAAGTACTTCCCAAAGCTTACTCTAAAAGCCGTGGATGAGCACCAGTACCAAAATACACAAGGCCACCTGTGTTCCTGCTATCCTGAAAGCCACAGCCACTGAGTGATGTCTTGATTATTATGCCAGTAGTCTGCTTATTTAACTTATATGCAGAGTACACCATAAGAAACACTGGGCTGGAGGAAGCACAAGCTGGAATCAAGATTGCCTGGAGAAATATCAATCACCTCGGATATGCAGATGACACTACCCTCATGGCAGAAAGTGAAGAAGAACCAAAGAGCCTCTTGATGAAAGTGAAAGAGAAGAGTGAAAAAGTTGGCTTAAAGCTCAAGATTCAGAAAACGAAGATCATGGCATCCAGTACCATCACTTCATGGCAAATAGATGGGGAAACAGTGGAAACAGTGGCTGACTTTATTTTTCTGGGCTTCAAAATCACTGCAGATGGTGATTGCAGCCATGAAATTAAAAGAGGCTTACTCCTTGGAAGGAAAGTTATGACCAATCTAGACAGCATATTAAAAAGCAGAGACGTTACTTGCCAACAAAGGTCTGTCTAGTGAAGGCTATGGTTTTTCAGTAGTCATGTATGGATGTGAGAGTTGGACTATAAAGAAAGCTGAGTGCTGAAGAATTGATGCTTTTGAACTGTGGTGTTGGAGAAGACTCTTAAGAGTTCTTTGGATGCAAGGAGATCCAACCAGTCCATCCTAAAGGAGGTCAGTTCTGGGTGTTCATTGGAAGGACTGATGTTGAAGCTGAAACTCCAGTACTTTGGCCACCTGATGTGAAGAGCTGACTCATTTGAAGAGACCTTGAGGCTGGTAAAGATTGAGGGCAGGAGGAGAAGGGGACGACAGAGGATAAGATGGTTGGATGGCATCACTGACTCGATGGACATGCGTTTGGGTGGACTCTGGGAGTTGGTGATGGACAGGGAGACCTGGTGTGCTGCGATTCATGGGGTCACAAGAGTTGTACACAACTGAGTGACTGAACTGAACTGAACTCTAAAGTCTCTCACTTCACCTGTAACATGAGATGATTGTCCAAACTGAAGCACTTCTACCAAGGCTTTGGGTAGTGATTAATGGGAATTTAGGCTATGTTACATTTGGGGAATATGCAGGCCATGCAAAGCAGAGAAGAGTAAAAGAAGCCAGAATAGATTGGAGAATAGCAAGATAATGATCGAGACATTTATAAAAGAAAAAAGGAAAAAAGTGTACCAGAAAAGGTTGTGAAAAACTGTAGGAGCCTGTTAATGGGATGTCATGAGGCTTTTTACGATATTTTTACATTTTCCAAATAATTTTCTGTTTTCGACAATGACTGCATCCCAGTCTTGTACATCAGCATTGTCCTTATATCTTGTTTGTGAACAACCTTAGAATCTTTTTCAATCCTTTTGATCATCAGGCTTTATCCTGTGAGATCGCTTATCTGTTCTTTGGAAGGCATTTCTCTATAAATAGATACAGAGCTCCCTTCTCCATGAACAAAGAGGTTGTAATAGTCGCACAACATTCAAAGGGCTAACTAGGTCTATCGTCGTCACTTTCCCCTTTGGTCCGGACGGTACACTCTCCCTGAACACTTTTTTTTTTTTTTTGAAGTTCCTACAGTTACTTTATTTCCAACATGTATCATAAAATCTTTAATTAGTCTACAGCTATTACATTTAAGTCAGCAAGAGAAAGTACTACTTTATGATAATAAATATTAATGTGAGAAAAAAGTCTAGCAAAGTGGTTTATTTACATGTTATTGCTGGAAAAAGTCCTTTAAACAAGACAGTGCAGAGAAAACACCTTAGAGCTAAGTATCAGCTTCTCAGATTCCTCACGGCAGCTTTAGTACATCTCATTTTTACGGCTTCTATATAGTCATGTGTTCAGGTTTTCAAAGAGCTGCTGCTTCATGATGACAGTAACTCTTCAGTGTTTATTTTTATTTCCAAGTTTGTGATTTTTAAGAGGCTACTTTAGGACTGTGAATTGTTTCACTGTCTTTTCACTTTCTCGCTTTAGTTCTTCAATGTGGGCATCTAGGCGCTCTAGAATGTGATGAGACCTCAGCTCTTCCTCTTCCAAAAATATTGTGGCTATTGAACCAAGAGGAGACAGAGGCAAGGGGCACTCATGTAAACCCAATTCCAATTTCATCACCATTTCAGAAAGATGACGATTTTCTAACTTGAGTGATTCCAGCTGACCCAACATCTCCTTATGCTCTACTGCTTTTTCTTCTGCCTTTTGTATCTCTGCTCTGAGTCGCTTTTCCATGTCAGAGGAAGAACTTTTGGTGGAAGCAATAGTGATATCTCGCTGATGTAACTCTCAAGTTAGCTGGGAGATCTCCATCTTCATTCCTTCTAGTACAGAACTGTAACTCTGTTCAGCCTGTAAAATCTGTTCTTTCAACTTCTTGATCTCAGCCCTGTACTCATTGTTGTGCACTTCCATCTTCTTCAGTTCTCCATATTTTCCCATTAGCTCTTGGCTCAGCTGTTTACATGTTGCACTCACAGATTCTAAGCTGCCTTCCAGATGCGTCACCTCTGCCTGCAGAAGCTCTTCACTAGTGTGGGTAAAATCCAGTTGGCAAAGCACATTCTGTAAGTTCCCCTGCCCTTGAGAGGCATCCCTCCTTTCTGCCAGAGGTTCCTCCAGTGATCTTATGGTCTCTACTGTGTGTTGAGTATCAGCTGCCTTTAATTTTGCTTGCAGCTTCTCCTTTTGTATTCTTACATCATGGATAAAATTTTCTTGAGTCTGAAGAGCTGCCTTCAATCCTCTCTTTTCTTCTTGAAGAACCTCTAGTAGTTTTTCAGATTCCCTCAATTTTTCTTCTTTCTGCCGCTGCTCTTGCATAATAGTCATATTGGTTCCAACCAAGTCATTGACTCTCATGGTGAGGCACTCTATTTCCAACTCATTGGCACAGATAGTATCATTGGCCCGCTCCAGCTTACTGCTCAGGTGCTGAATTTCTGACTGGCTGGACAGTTCCACAGACTCTAATGTTTGTTTCCGATTGGCAAGCTGAGCCTGAATTATCTCTGATTGTTCAGCTAGAGCCTTTCTTTGTGCCTCCAGAGAAGACACCTGTTGCTGATAAATCAAGCGCTGCTTCTCCCAGTCCAGTGATTTCTGACGAAATTCCTCTATTTTTCCAGTTAACCTCTCAATTTCAGACCGATCTTCCCTGTGATTTTCGGCATTTCCTCTGAAGTCTCTTACATGTTTTTTCTGGAGCTTTTCATAGCTTCTCTTCAGTCTGCCTAATTCTTCATGTAGTTTCTTTAACTCTTGCTTATACTCCATGGTCATCTCTTGCTTGACCTTTTCATGTTTTTCTACCTGCTGACGCAACATTCCAATCTCTTTGTGTTTCAAATCCAACTGACTCCTGAGAGCTTTAAGTTCCCGTTCACGGATGTCCAAGCAAGTTTCTAGAGCGTGTGTCTGTCCTTCCCATTCAGATTTTTTATGAGCTGCCATTATGTCAATCTGTTTCATAAGCTCCTGCAGTTCTGCTTCACAGGATGTCAAAAACCCCCCATCATGCCCCCGATTTTGTATTCCTTCCAACAAAGCCTCCATCGCCAAATCTCCTTTCTTTTGGCAACTTTGAAGGTTGCTAGGCCACCAACTCATTACTGTGCTCGACATCCGGGGATCGGAGAGCAGGGAGCGTCGGTCACATGACCGCTGGGGGCATCTGAACACTTTTTTGACTCAGATGGCAGACAGTGCAATTACTTGTCCCCACTTAAAACTATTTTGCAAATGAGCAAGAAATAGCCAGCTTGGGGATAGAGAGGAGTTGCTCAATAAGAAGGCAGCAGCCATACGGTATAAGAAGTGTCTGATTAGGCTCACAATTAACCTAAAAGCTATCCTGCCAGAAGCAGCTACAACAGCAGCAACCTGTCTGTCAGTTCCAGCCCAGGAATTCTAACTGCTATTTCAGTTGTTATGGAAACTGACCACACAGCTTCCTAAAAAATTCATTATTCCAGCAAATATTAGTCATTCTGGGGCATCTAAATGAGTGATGCAGACACAGGGATGGAGGAGCACAGAGGAGGAAGGCTAGAGATTAGAGAAGACCTCACAGAGACGGGCTTCCCTGGTGGCTCAGCTGGTAAAGAATCCGCCTGCAATGCAGGACACCTGGGTTTGATCCCCGGGTGGGAAGATCCCCTGAAGAAGGGAAAGGCTACTCATTCCAGTATTCTGGCCTGGAGAATTCCATGGACTGTGTAGTCCATGGGGCCACAAAGAGTTGAAGACGACTGAGTGACTTTCACTTCACATAGAGACCCGACCTTGGAGCAGGATTAGCCAGGGGAAAAGACATTTTAAGAGAGAGGACTGGCAAAGCCAGGGAACTTCAAGAGATAATAGTGGTGCAGGTGGGCTTGGGGGTGAAGACTCGTGTGGGTGGAGTGGAAAAGGGGAAGACACATGGAAAAGGGGAAGCTGACTCTTGTGTTTTTTTTTTTTTTTTTTTTTTAGCTGACTCTTGTGGATTCAGTTCAGTTCAGTTCAGTCGCTCAGTCGTGTCCAACTCTTTGCAACCCCATGAATCGCAGCACACCAGGCCTCCCTGTCCATCACCAGCACCTGGAGTTCACTCAGACCCACGTCCATCGAACCAGTAATGCCATCCAGCCATCTCATCCTCTGTCGTCCCCTTCTCCTCCTGCCCCGAATCCCTCCCAGCATGAATCTTTTCCAATGAGTCAACTCTTCGCATGAGGTGGCCAAAGTACTGGAGTTTCAGCTTTAGCATCATTCCTTCCAAAGAAATCCCAGGGCTGATCTCCTTCAGAATGGACTGGTTGGATCTCCTTGCAGTCCGTGGGACTCTCAAGAGTCTTCTCCAACACCACAGTTCAAAAGCATCAATTCTTCAGAGCTCAGCTTTCTTCTCAGTTCAACTCTCACATCCATACATGACTATTGGAAAAACCATAGCCTTGACTAGACTGACCTTTGTTGGCAAAGTAATGTCTCTGCTTTTTAATATGCTATCTAAGTTGGTCATAACTTTCCTTCCAAGGAGTAAGCATCTTTTAATTTCATGGCTGCAGTCACCATCTGCAGTGATTTTGGAGCCCCCCAAAATAAAGTCTGTCACTGTTTCCACTGTTCCATCTATTTCCCATGTAGTGATGGGATCAGATGCCATGATCTTCATTTTCTGAATGTTGAGTTTTAAGCCAACTTTTTCACTCTCCTCTTTCACTTTCATCAAGAGGCTCTTTAATTCTTCTTCACTTTCTGCCATGAGGGTGGTGTCATCTGTATATCTGAGGTGACTGATATTTCTCCTGGCAATCTTGATTCCAGCTTGTGCTTCATCCAGCCCAGTGTTTCTTATGATGTACTCTGCATATAAGTTAAACAAGCAGGGTGACAATATACAGCCTTGACATACTCCTTTTCCTATTTGGAACCAGTCTGATGTTCCATGTCCAGTTCTAACTGTTGCTTCCTGACCAGCATACAGGTTTCTCATGACGCAGGTCAGGTGGTCTGGTATTCCCATTTCTTTCAGAATTTTACACAGTTTATTGTGATCCACACAGTCAAAGGCTTTGGCATAGTCAATAAAGCAGAAATAGACATTTTTCTGGAACTCTCTTGCTTGATCATCGAAAGACGATGATCCAGTGGATGTTGGCAATTTGATCTCTGGTTCCTCTGCCTTTTCTAAAACCAGCCTGTGGATTAAAGCTTATCAAAACTGTTATGGGTGTATTGACGACATCCTGAGTATTTTTACGAGCTACAAATTGACCTGCAACAATACAGCCTTAAAATACCATCCTGCCATCTGCTGAGAAAGTACTGTTGACCCTTGAACAGTGGGTGGGGTGCTATAGGGGTGCTAATGCCCCCACCCCCCCACCACACCATTGACAATCCATGTATGACTTGGATTGTCAGCTCTCTGAACACTTGGTTCCTATGACTCCATGATTCCAAATCAGTGGATTTAACCATCCTGGGCTAGGTAATACTGTAGTATTTACTATTAAAAAAAATCAGTGCATAAGTGGTTCTGGGCAGTACAAAGCTGTGCTGTTCAAGGCTTAACTGTATTTAGAACAAAGGTGTTAATTTTCAAGCAGAATCCAGTAAACAGCCTAGAAGAAGAACCATCTTTTTTTCTTTTATTGCAGTTGCTTTGTACCTTTTACAGTGCAAACAATAAGCTGAATTTTTTTTTTTTTTTTTTTACTATAACAGTGACTGAACAACAAGTTGAAGTACAGGAGAGTTTGGTTGATATATATACATATACATATAAAACCAATTCCTTTATTCAGGGAAGTGGTTCTTAGTGTGGTGTGTGGACCCTTGCGGGTCTTAAGGTTGGTCTGATGCCATATTTATATCATACTATTTCATTTTCTGAAGGGCGCAAAGCTTAGTAACAGGTCAGCTGAGATCTTTAGCTAGATCTGGCTAGATAGAAGCAGTATTTGAAAATACAGTTGAAATTCAACTATCGTGCTAAACAACAGGTAAATCTGAAATAATATTATTCCCAGAGACAATAACAACCACCACAAAATATGCTGTACTATTTTTAAAAGCTCTTTTTGTGTTATTAAAAATACAGACTTCTATGTGATATTAAAGACTCAACCTTTGGATTCCTGAACTTCAAGTTTAGAAAGCCTCCCCTCCTCCTAATTTGGCCCCTAAGATAAAAGCTGAACAGGAAAAATATAATTTATTGTGTGTAATCTAGATCCCAAGGTAATTAACCAAAATTTGTGTGGAAAGGGGAGTTTCCTTTGAGATTATGATGATGAGCTTCTCTTCAGTAAGGCGTAGATATAATGTACTTCCACTTTCTGAAAAGAATGTGAAATAAATGTGGCAACAGTCCATCCAGCTCCCTGGACTAAGGTCAGCTAGAGACAAGCAGGTCAGAAACAAAACTCAGTTGAGCTGAAGAATTCTCAGTACTTAGACATGCTGTTCTCTTGGCTAGAATTCTTCTTCCTCTCACCTCCTACTAATCTTTTCAGTCACCCATCGCTTCCTTTAGTTGCCTGCTTAAATGTCACTTCCATAGGGCCTTTCCTGATTACCCGTTTTTTTTACCCCAATCACTCCACCCAACTTGTTCACTGTTTCAGCTCTTTGTTTCCTTCCTGATGCTTTTCAAGGTTTGTGATAATAATTTGATTAGTTCTCCTTTTCCTCTAAGATGGAAGCTCTGTGATCCCTGCTCACTGTCCGGCACAGGTCCAATACTCAGTAAGTAGCTGGTGGATGATTAAACATGGTGGACAGTCTGGGGTGGCAACCCACATAAATTGGTGGTGGGATGTGGAAAGCCCTGGAATGGGGAACTACAGCCATGGACCCTGGTCTCCTTTCTGCCACTAGTTGTTAGAATGACGTTGATCAAATCCCTTAAAGTCTCTGGGACTCAGTTTCCTCATCTGAAAACGAGGGAGATGTGCTGAGAGATTTCCAAGGAAGCATCCTGACTTCAGAGTGTAAGATTCTAAGTATATCTGATTATTTTTCTAGGGAGCTGATAACTGTGTTTTTTTCCCCCCCACTCACTGAGGAGGTGTGGACCTTTTCATTATTTCTGAATATAAATAGGTATTTTCTGAAAAGTGTACAGGTGGGTGTATTAACTTTTCTGTAGACTTCAGGAACTAGAAGGAAAAGCACTAAGCTTTTGGAGGTTCTCTGACAATACTTTGTCCTATTCTATGTAGTTTGAATGCTGCACAACTAGACCCATTTATTCCCATGAGAAAAACTGGAAATCTGGCTCTCACACTAATTAGCTCTATGACCTTGGACAAGTTCCTTAAACTTCTGAGGCTCACTTTTCTTGTCTGTGTAATTGATATGTAATAGGGATAGATTGCCAACCTACAGGATTGTGTAAGGATTAAAGGAGATAACTTGGAACTTGATAAGTGTTCAGAAACTGCTGGTTAAACTCAAATGAATTTTTTATCCCATAATGAGTTTCCCAACGAGTTTCACTGTACGAGAGCATAAAACAAACAAGATTGTTTTTGTTGTTAGCTATGTGGAATGCAGGGTATGGTTTTTAAGGTATATTTGAATATGTAGTCACTGATGTATATAGTTCAGGGAGGGTCAGATCATTGTTCAAACAGAAAAGGTGTTAGATTTTAACAGATGGCATCCTCTTACCCATGGGATTACAATATATTTTATTATCACAGAACTAAATTCAAGAGTTTGCCATTCCTTAGACTCCTACTTTCTCTCCGCTGAAAAGACACAAAGCCAGAGCAATATAAAACTGTATAAATGAAAGGAAAAATATGGAATCCTCAGGGGTATAATCTTGACTAAAAAAGGTGCAAGTCTTAATAAATGGTTGAGAGATGAATAGTCTTCCTTCTTTACTGCATTCTTATTATCAGCAGTTACAATTGAAAATTTGAGAGCTGTTACTCACCAATCATGAAAATGATTTTACACTTTTTCAAGTCTTCCATGAAACCTTTAAAATAAGAATAAGAATAATTTAAGTTATACAGCAAGAAAAACTGTACTGAAACCCTGGTTTTATAATGTATAGTGTAGTATTATATAACATTCTATTCTGTATTATAGTACACAGTATTATCTATCTATCTATTTATCTCTATATATAATACATATAAAATAGAGCATAGAGATGAAACAAAAATTACAAAGGTGGTGAGTGAGAACTAAATCTCAGGAGCCAGTGCTTTAAGACAAAGAAATGATTAGGGACTTTTGGCAAAGTACAAAACTCTATAGAGTCTATGGAGCCCGAAAATATTTCCAGTTGTCATGTGGTGTCAGGAGGTGTTATTTATATACACAATGCTACATTTTGGCAGGAATCCACTATTAAGTGAGTGAAAGGCTCAACTTCACCAGAGAGAGACAGAGATAGAGAGAGGGGGCAGTAGGGAGGGGGGGGAGAGTGGTGCATGAAGAACTGAGTTGAGGGTAGAAGAGGAAGAAGAAAAGGGAGAAAGAGCTGGAAACAGAAGCAAAAGGTGAACTTGGGAGTCTTTGCAACCATTTGTTTTTCACACTAAAGGGTTGTTTTTTTTTTTTTTTTAAATTAAACAGACGCTTCATTTTCTTTACAGAATAGCCCATGGTGATGAGAAAATTCTATATTATCTGGAGCCTTCTATTAAGGCAATGTGGGAGACCTGGGTTCGATCCCTGAGTTGGGAAGATTCCCTGGAGAAGCGAATGGCTACCCACTCAGTATTCTGGACTGGAGAATTCCATGGACTGTGTATTCTGTGGGGTTGCAAAGAGTTGGACACGACTGAGTGATATTCACTTTCACTTTCATTAAGGCAGATAGATTAATGCTCTCAACATGTTGGCCCAAATAGTCATCTCAAGTTCTTCGGACTTTCAGTTTACTTTTTTTTAGAGTACTTTTATGGAGTTGAGCAACTTTTAATCTATTTATAATGTAGGAAACAGGTTGTTATTATTATTACTATTAGTAGTATGGTTCTATATTAGTCCATTTAAAAAAGAATGATGATACATTCAGATAATGTGATCATTACAAATTAAGTTTATATGAAGTTTTTAATGACATGGGAACATGCTTATGTTATGATAAGCACAAAATATTGGAGACAATGTTTGTATATACACATGTATTCTCAACTATGTAAAAATAGGTATATAGACAACACATTGGAATAAAAATAAACCAGAATGTTAACTGTGATTATTTAGAGGTCATAAGGTTTTAGATGGCTCTTATTTTCTACCTTAAAAAAATTTCCACATGAATGTGTGTTAATTCTGTAACCAGGAAAAAAGGAAACTTTATTCAGCAATCCATCAATCCCTCTCCAGTTGGGACTGAGTTGATTATTTGCACTTGGCTAATGTTTAAGTGCCTTTTTCCCATGAATCACCATGATGTCATTGGGTGACTGCAATCTTCACATACTGCTCTTGCCATTATCATCAAATGACACTCTATCTACCATCTCATGCTTATGGATCAGCAGGATTAGAGCTGGGGTTGTTTAGAAAGCCAATTCATTTAGCTTGTATGCACTCACAGTCAATGTAAATATATTTCCATGGACCATAATTATAACAACATTTATTACAGAGTAGAAATGTTAGAAGGTAATTTTCCTAGAGCAATCATAAACCTTATCTTCTTTGGACAAAGTCAAATTTATGTAATTTTCTATTTTCAGTTCCGTGTGGAGCTAATAACAGTTTTTTGTTTGTTTGTTTTAGTTTTGGCAAGACTTTTAATGTGACAAAATTATGGAGTAGTATAATTTGGGTGATTCTTAGGTTGTATCCCAATGGTACACTACAGAGGAGCAACATTATGCAGGAAAAGGACTTTCACATTCTAATAAAATTTGAAGAATGTTGAATTAAAGTTAGCCAGTTCTCTTTCCTGCAGAACATGTGGGAGCCTTGCTGTGCTCTTATATATGTGAATCTTCCAAAGAGGATTGGGTGTTGTGTTTTTCAAACACTTTTACCAGTTACAAAGAACATGAACTCTTTGAGCATCCTCTTTTCACTGAGCATCTCGGGGCTCATGTCCTCTGGGAGGTGAGGAAATACATCACTTAGTAAGGCATCACTTTGGTTCTTTACATGGACCAAGAGGGGAGAAATCCAGAATTCCAATCATAATCGTGATCCCTGGCTGAGGGACAAAAGTACACGCTCTTGGTAGGTTATTATCTCTTAGTGGTGTTTAATAAAAAAGATATGCTCAGAGCTACTAAAATGACAACTTTAGTTTGATCAGTAAAGGAAACTCACCTCCCATGGTGTCTTCTCCAAACACATTTAACTGGTCATCACCCTGTTTATAAAAAAAAATCAAAATATTACGTGATAATACCAACAGGCATTGTGTTAAGCTTCTTGCCGACATGAATATACTTGACCTTCCAAACGGCTCTGTGAAATAGATACCATAACTGCCCACCTTTTACAGATGAAAACCATACTTAGATCAAGAAGTTAGCTGCTCAAGGTCACATAGTGAGGAACAAAGCCTGGGCTTCAACCTGGGCTCTTTGTGTCCAGAGTTAATGCTCTTTGTAACTGGTACAATATCATGCCTTTTTTTTCTTTGTGCATAACTACCTGTGGTCAGAAAGCCGATGTAAAGAAGACAAAACCCTTCAGGACTTGAAGCTCACTGATAGGTGGAGTCACAGCTGCTTCACAAATAACTCCATGATTTACAGCTAGACTTAGCAAACTTTCTGGAAAGCACCAGAGAGTAACATTTTCAGCACTGGGAGCTGTATGGTTTCACTATTTAACCACCAGCCATAGTTTGCTAATCCCGGAATGAAAGCATGAAATAAAGGAAGTTGGAATGACCAGATGTGATTGCCTCCCTTTAAAATTTTCATTTTCATTTTCAATCAAACAGTTACTCCATTCTCCTTAAAGAAAAATACATGGTGTTTGGTGAAAAATTCATAAAGAAAATGTGTAAAATGGCATTGGTGATTAATGACTGGTGACCTGAATGAGAAGGGAGTCCAAAAGGGAGGGGATATGTGTATATGTTTGGCTGATTCATTTTTCTGTACAGTAGAAACTAACACAACAATATAAAGTAACTATACTTCAATAAAAGTTAGTTTTAAAAAAGGTACTGGTGAGATTCCTCACTCCTACCTATGCTTCCATACACCCCATTTTCTCACTACCTCATTGCTTATAGGTAACCACTCACAGGTTTGTTTTTTTTTTTTTGTATCTTTCCATACACACAAAAGTTGACTTCCAGATATCTATGGTTTCACTTGAGTATAAGTATAGAATCTTATCACCTCCATTACACAGAAAGAAGCAAACATTACGTATGCACATATGTTTATAAAAACACATGCTAATCTATGATAATATGATTCTTCCCTTTGCTTTCTCACTTATCAATATATTCTGGAGAAGTTTCTGTACCAGTACAGATGTTCTTGGTTACACAGTATTCTACTGTATGGAAGGTACCATAGGTGTTATTATTTCAAACTAGTTCTTTATTGATGGACCACTGAGTTGCTTGCAATCTTGGACTATTTTTAAAAAAGTAGAACAAAGAATAAACTCACATAAATGGCATTTCATATGTATATACTTGTAGGGTAAATTCCCAGAGAAGGGGCTGTGCAAAGAATAAACATATTTATAAGCTGATAGATTTTCCCAAACCATTCTCCTTAGAGATGGTATAGTTTTTCAGGGACAACCTTTGGCTCATGCTTTACTCTGGCCTCTTGCCTCTAATTTGCTATGATACAGGAGTCAGTTAAATGAGGTTGCTGGGTTGCATTAATGCTCCCTTTAGGTAAACTGTCACAAAAGCACTTTGTCTGAAAATAGAGCATTGCCATCCTTTTTTAGAACATATGCTGTCAGGGCAACTTTACTGCCTGTCTTCTTAGATTTGCCTGTGTATCTAGAGCTATTCCAGGTGCAAGAAGAAGAATCAACGGAGTGGTTGTTCAAGGACACATTTACATTAATGAACTTTCCATGAATAGAAAAAAAGTCCATTATTCCTCAGTGAGCCTCCCCCTACCTCTATTATTGAGATCATTTCATTTTGGAAGTATAGGGTTGGTCTAGTCCATTTCTATCATCCCCTGTCCCTATTTTACAGATGAGGAAATTGATAGTGGTCACGTGAGGGGTTCATGACCATGTCGTCATGTCCTTAGTGAGGCCAGGGTTGGGATGAAAACCACATCCCCTACCACATAGCCTGGCTTCTAGAGATTTAGTCCCATGAGCTTGGCTACCATCATGGATCTGTGAGTATCCTGTTGCTCACCTGGCTAAGGGCTTCCCAGGTAGCTCAGCAGTAAAGACTCTGCCTGCCAATGCAGGAGACTCAGGTTCGATCCCTGGGTCAGGAAGATGCCCGGGAGAAGGAAATGGCAACCCACTCCAGTATTCTTGCCTGGGACATCTCATGGACAGAGGAGCCTGGTGGGCTACAGTCTACGGAGTTACAAAAGAGTCAGACATATTTAGGGACTGAGCATGTACACATAGTCACATAGTGAGGAACAAAGCCTGGGCTTTCAACCTGGGCTGTGTCTAGAGTTCATGCTCATGTAACTGCACCATCCCCCTGCAGCTAAGAGCACACAGGGGTCTGGTCCCTCCCTCAAGCTGGGATGACTCTGATATAAGCTGCTCCCCAGTGGTCACCTTGAGATCAAGCTGAAGCTAATATCCAGCTGTCCTCACTTGCGGCCCTCTCCTGCATCTGTTCCTCTCTCCCAAGAGCACACCTAACATCACACTCACAAAAACTTTCATGGAAAGCTTTGCATCTAGGGAAGCCCACTTGAGACAGGGACCTAATTGAAGCAATTGCAGTTCACACGTGTACCTAAGATACAGCTACATAGAAAGATGCTCAATAGCCTTTGCTGGAAAAGGACTGTTTAATCAGACTCTAATTATTGCTTTCAAACAGACATTGAATATATTCAGGTAATGCTAAGAGGAGACCCTGAGTCCTCTCCTTCAATTTTTATTATTATTATTGAATTATTAGACTTAAACCCACCTTATATACCAAACTGTATCAGACATTTCTTGTATCTGGCTATCATGTCTTGGGAGCTTGTTTAGGGTTAATCTGAATTCACAAAATAGTGCACCAGGTTATACAAGGGCCTATCTGACCTCTATGTGGTCTCTTGAATCTGGCCTGTTTATATCCATAGCACTTATTCACAGCCTTCTATTCTGTTTGCCCAAATGCCTCAAATGAGCCCCAGCTTCATTTCCATGAGTGCACTGATAGTGAACAGACTTCTGGGGGCAGAGACACAACTGCCAAAAGCTTTCTCTCAGGAGTGTGCTGCCTTGCACTCATTGACACGAAAGCCCAGGTGAATAGGATGTTTGGTTGGAGGGTGTTATTTTCCAGTAATGCTCAGTAAACTTCATGATTCCAGTGTGAATCTTTTGTAGAAAAGATTTATTTGAACTCACACACACACACACGAGAAACAACTCATGAAAGGCAACCAGGTTTTGGTGAAAAGATGCCATACAGCCTCCAGAGGCTCTAAGCCTTACCTTCTTTCTTTTCAAATGCTAGGTGTGTTTTGCCTAAGAGCACTAATTTCAGAAAGTCAATTATATAAGGTTATATAAATTATATAAGGTTATACAAAAGCTTTAGATAAACAAAATGTTAAATAAGCCTCTAGGAGAAATGGCTGATAGGGTGTTCATATCCAGTTCCACTATAGCTGCATCTCGAGTGAGGTGTTCTTGGAGAAAACACAACCCACTGTTTCTGCCCTGGATGCCTGTGGGTGCCTCTGGGGGTTACAGCCTTTTGCCTTGCTGCTGCTCCATCCACTCAACTCTTTGTCATCTGTAAATCTGAATGAGTGGTTATGTGTTGTAGGTACAAGGAGACATAGAAGACTCTACATTATTAAGCTAGAATTTGGAGGCATGAAGAAGGATACCAAAACTGAACAAACGGACAAAGAGAGACACTACAAATACAGGTACGGATTTATGTAAGTGCCATTTGTGACTCATGAGTATGGAGCCAAGACAAAGCCTGCGATGATGCAGTTAATACTGGAGAAGGTGGGAAGAACTGCAGCCAAACCACTGGCCCCCCACACCAACTCAGGTTGCCACATCTTTTTGTGCTAGATATTTGATAATAGGTTGGCAATTGATGGTGAGAAATTCTGTTGAAGTGACACATTTAGAATGTCAGGAAAGGACTGATGGCATTATGAGGAAGCTGGATTTGGACTACATGTATGTTTTGGTCTCCTGTCTCTCTTCCCCAGTCATGCCAGATGCAGGAAGAGAGTAAAAGCAACCTGAATTCCACTTTGCTTCCCTGTGTGGATGTATAGGCAAGAAGCTACTTCTGCAAGGCTGGATGGATCCTGGTATTCTTTGTCAGAAGAGCAGCTATTTGGTGTGTGTGAGTATTTTCCTTTTGTGTTGGTGCTCCTACATCTCCACCTTGAGGTATGGATGTTTTGTCATCCCAGTTCCTTGGATCATTGAATTTTTGTGGGCAAGATCAAAATAGAACAACAGAGCTTCACAGCTGTTTCACCAGTCATAAGGCATTACGTTCGTTCTTCAGCATGCTTTGATGGCAGCATGGTGTCTGTTCCTGGTTACGGGACCAGGGCATTGTCACAAGCAGATCATGTCATAAGATGAGGCTGTCACTTAAACAGTGCCTTGCAGCTCTGGCAGCATTTCTACTGGTATAATCTCACTGGATCCTTGCTGCAGCCCTGATAGGAATGATGTAACTGAGGTACTGTGGTACTGCTGGACTGGGATGTGTCAATACCTGAGCTTCCATTGCTGCCCAGATTTGGGCTGAGAACTCTGACTTCAGTGCCCTGATACCAAGCTAGATTCTACATCAGCATCTTCTTACTGTGGGGGTGGTCATGTAATCAGGTCCTCTACTGCCCCTCCTTCAGGAGACAGTGTTGATTTTTAAAAATACTTTTATATGTATGTATATATAATATATATATTTGGCTGTTCTGGTTCTTCCTTGCTGTGCAGGCTTTTCTCTCTCTGGTTGTGGTGAGTGGGGCTGCTCTAGTTGTGGTCCACGGGCTTCACATTGCAGCGGCTTCTCTTGTTGCGGAGCACGGCCTCTAGGGTGCCTGGGCTTCAGTAGTTGCGGTATCTGGGCTTGGTGGTTGAAGTTTCTGGGCTCCAGAGCACAGGCTCAGTAGCTGTGGTGCCTGGGCTTTGATGCCTCTTCCCAGATCAGGGACAGAACCCGTGTCTCCTGCATTGGTAGGTGAATTCTTCTAACCACTAGGGAAGCCTGCCAATGTTGAGTTTTAAAAATCCTTTTGGGGACCACAAAACAAAACCTCCCCTGGGAAGGAGAGAGCAGTAGTAGGTCATTTGGGGAGTGTTTTCCTAGTTCCTGTTTGTCTTAAACAGTGTGTGTGTTTCATGGCATGAAGAATATGTGGGATTCAAGCTTCAAGTGGGATTATGAGAAAGAGGTTTTACATAACAATAAAATGGCACAGTGAAGATTAATTGTTTGCTCCAAAATTCACAAATATTGTAAGGAAAAAAATATTTTCTTTTTCTGTCACTGAGCACAGATATCAATCTAGTTTTTTTTTTTTTAATCTAAGAAAATGGATTTCAAAGAGATTCTGTAGTTTCTGAGACAATATGAGGATGCTTCTTTTCTAACCTTTTCACACTTTGACTAGTACTATGTAGATCATTTACATTCTGGGAAAATCATAAAAGCTAGCATATGAGGATTTTTTATTTATATTTGTCTAATGACACTATCTCTGCTTATAAGAAGCAATGGCAGTGAAGCAAGGCTGGGGTTGAGGCACAAAAGTGTGCTGGAGTTCTCAGAAGGGTTCATCTCTCTGAGAACCAGACTCTTAATAGGAAGAAAGAATAATTTAAAAAGTACAACCAAAATAGTACCATTTTCCCATCTGGGGACCTGAAAATGGGACCTGAAAATGAGATTTTTGGATTCTTTTCTTCATGCCAGTTAAGGAACAAAAGCAACAAAACACCTCACAGGAACAGTTTTTAAAATGGTTATTGGAACTGCTATTTGGGTGGCTATTGGGGTGTTTTTAACATGTGTGATCTCATCTGATCCCCTAGAAGACACTAGGAGGTAGGCAGGTTTGCTATTTCCCATTTTTGAGATAGGGAAACTCAGGCTCAGAAAGCTTAGGTGGACTGTGCAGGAGGGTAGAGCCAGTGGGGTTTCCCGATGCCCCAGCTCCTGTTCTAACCCCTCTCCTGCTACCCAGAAGGAGCATGATGACTTGTCTGTGTGTCAAGTGAGGAGGACAGAGTGTATCGAGTGACTTCACTACATGAGGGTAGGGAACACTCGTCATGTCACATGAATAGACACGAAGGTAGATTCATTTGCTAAAAGAGGGACTGAAGCTGGATTCTGCTCATCAAGTGATCTGGAAGTGGAACTCTTAAGTTTTACTGGGAGAACCGTGAATGCAGTTTTGAAATAACTCAGACCTTCAGCTGGAGAATATTGGAAAATGGAACTTAGCTTTATTGTATCAGCAGGAGGAAAGGAAACTGGTCCTTGAGAAATGCTTTGAGTGTTTACAGTTCTTTTCTAAAGCATGTTTTCATTTAAAGTAATGGGCAATTAAAAAAAAAAGTATGAGAAGTGGTATGTAATTTAGTTGCACCCAAGAATTTATTTTACAGCAAGTTCCATTTCTCTTTCACTGAAGTGTACACAATTAGAGGTCTGCTTGTTGTGGAAGTACTTGTATAATTGAGTAAACAAGGAGGAAAAAATATAGGGGATGTGAGGTTAGCCTTTTTCCCATCTTACTAAATTGCAGTCTCTCCACACGAACTACTTTAAACAGTGGTTTACAGATCTAGTTCTTGAGGAGGAACGGCATTTTCTTTGTTTATGTATAAATTGAAATGGTGTCTCTAACAAGAAATTTTAAAGAAAGAGGCTTTTTCCTGATGTTTTTCTGTAAGTTCCTGTTCTCATCAGCTCAAAAATATGTCCAACTCAAGTCATTGCTGGAAGACCATGGAGGAAACACTTGGTCTTGGTTTCACATTCCAGACATGGCCCCAGGGCTGTGCAAGGCTGGTGGTTCAAAGAAGGAAGTCAAGTTCTCATCCTGATTTCATCTCATTTAAAGTGAATGTTGACCATAAAGTCACACCTGACTAGAGTCTTACCAAGGAGAGTTATTTGGCCTTTACCACTTTTGTCTTACCTGCCTTAACTGCCTTCTGAGAAATCTTACCACCTTAGCTGGCTCCTGAGAAATCTGTATGCAGGTCAAGAAGCAACACTTAGAACTGGACATGGAACAACAGACTGGTTTCAAATTGGGAAAGGAGTATGTTAAGGCTGTATATCATCACCATGCTGATTTAACTTACATGCAGAGTACATCATGAGAAATGCCAGGCTGCATGAAGCACAAGCTGATATCAAGATTGTTGGGAGAAATATCAATAACTTCAGATACGCAGATGACACCACCCTTATGGCAGAAAGCAAAGAAGAACTAAAGGACCTCTTGATAAAAGTGAAAGAGGAGAGTTTAAAAGCTGACTTAACACTCAACATTCAGAAAAATAAGATCATGGCATCCGGTCCCATCACTTCATGGGAAATAGTTGGGGAAATGGAAACAGTGACAGAGTTTATTTTGGGGGGCTCCAAAATCACTGCAGATGGTGACTGCAGCCATGAAATTAAAAGATGCTTACTCCTTGGAAGAAAAGCTATGACAAACCTAGACAGCATATTAAAAAGCACAGACGTTACTTTGCCAACAAAGGTCCATCTAGTCAAGGCTATGGTCTTTCCAGTAGTCATGTATGGTTGTGAGAGTTGGACTATAAAGAAAGCTGAACGTAGAAGAATTGATGCTTTTGAACTGTGGTGTTGGAGAAGACTCTTGAGAGTCCCTTGGACTGCAAGGGGATCCAACCAACCCATCCTAAAGGAAATCACTCCTGAATATTCACTGGAAGGACTGATGCTGAAGCAGAAGCTCCAATACTTTGGCTGCCTAATGCGAAGAACTGATTCATTGGAAAAAACCCTGATGCTGGGAAGGATTTAAGGCAGGAGAAGGGAATGACAGAGGATGAGATGGTTGAATGGCATCACCGACTCGATGGACATGAGTTTGGGTAAAGTCCGGGAGCTGGTGATGGACAGGGAGGCCTGGCATGCTGCAGTCTATGGGGTGGCAAAGAGTCGGACGTGACTGAGCGACTGAACTGAACTGAACTTTTGTCTTCTGATTCTTTGTATAAAAGAAATAGAATGACAAAGCTTAGAGTCAATCATCGGAAACTACAGTGACACTAGTCTCTCTTGAGTACTTTCGTACTTCAGTGCTATGAATTTACAGCTCCTTATGAGACAGTCTCAGCAAAAAGGACAATCAAGTTAATTATCAGAATAAAACATACTAAGTGTTTATGCATTTTCTAAGGAGAAAAATGTTGCCTGGAGTCATCATCCTTTGTCCCACTATCCTTCTCTCAAAGGGGATTCTCAGGCAGCACTAGCGGTAAAGAATCTGCCTGCCAATGCAAGAGACTCTTGTTTGATCCCTGGATCAAGAAGATCCCTTGGAGGAGGGCATGGCAACCCATGCCAGTATCCTTGCCTGGGAAATTCCATGGGCAGAGGGGCCTGGCAGGCTTCAGTCCACAAAGCGACAAAGAGTTGGACAGGATTGAGTGACTGAGCAGTACACAGCTTTCTGTTAAAAGGAAGTAAGGCTGGGAGAAGGCAGATCTGGATGGGGTGAGCAAGTGGAGGCTGGAAGGACTCCTTGCTAACTTGTCCTGGTTCCTCTTCCTTCTGAGTCCTCTGCTTGTCACAGATGTACCCCCTGCTTTCTCAGTGATCTGAAGCATTTCATGTTTATCACTAACACAGACCCAACAGCTTTCCAGGGGCCATCCACACACCCACAGTCCAGCTGTGACCTTGCCTCAACTTCTCTTACTTTTGTTATAATCCAACTGAACATCTGTGTTCAGTTCCTTGCGGTTTTAGGGGTTAAGGTTGGGTGAGGAGGGGGACACAGTTAGTGGTTGCTGAGCACAGAGCAAAGAGGAGCTGAAGGTGACCTCCCAGCTGGAGACGGAAATCAAAGAGGCAGATTGAAAGAAGAGTCCTTTTCACTAGAAACACTCCCTGGACCTGAAACCATTAGGCTATAGAGTCTGCAAGTCCCAGGAAGGGCTCAGGAAGTGAGAACGTGGAGAGGCTGTGGGGCATTGCTATCTACAGCTTCAAGCTGTTTTGCCCAAGCAACTCTTTATAAGACAAATGAGTCCATTAATTTTCCTAGAACTTGACTCATTTAATCTGGCCTCTGACTCTTTGTTTACTATGTTTGCCCAGCCTGAAATGCCTTCCCTTTGCCTTAAGGTTTTTTTTTTTTTTTTAATTTGACCCTGCTATGAGGCATGTGAGCTCTTAGTTCCTCAAAACCTTGCCCCCTGCATTGGAAGAATGGAGTCTTAACCACTGGACCATCAAGGAGGTCCTGCCTAAGTTTGTTTATTGATATATTCTGCCTGTCCTTTTTCCCTCCTCCCTGAGCCCTCTCCAGTCACTGCTCTGTCAGCAAACTCCAGGTACATGAGTCATTTGACCCAGAGCATCTGTGCATGGTAAGAACAGTGACAAGAGCGGGTAACATTTTTTGGAACACTTGTTACATGCCAGGCACAATGCTGAGCACTTGACAAGAATGACCTCATTTAACTTTAACTGTATCATTTTATGTGTAGGACTCATTTTCACAATAACCCCCTTGAAGATAGGGGGCTGTCTTTTATCTTTTTTGTACCCCCAATGACTGAGATGGAGCTGTGCAAAGTAAAGATTTCTAAGTGATAAATACAGTAAATCAGTTTTTTTTCTCCAAAATATGATAAGAACAGTCATATAAAAGATATAATGTACAGAACTCTCCAGAAAGAAAGGCAGAAGGGGCCTCAGTTGGTAAAGAATTTGCCTGCCAGTGCAGGAGATGTGGGTTCAACCCCTAGGTCAGGAGGATCTCCTGGAGGAGGAAATGACAACCCACTGCTATAGTCTTGCCTGGAACACCCCATGGACAGAGGAGTCTGGCTGGCTTACAGTCTGTGTGGTCACAAAGAGTTGGACACGACTTGGTGACTAAACCACCACCACCACATATTTAATTGGAATTATAGAAGGGCAGAAGTAAGGTAAGGAAGAAAGGATTAAATGTCTAAGATTCACAGCTGTCCGATTGTGGAAGGGTTGATTTAGAAGGTGGAGAGCCCCCAGCATCAGAAGTATTCAAGCAGATGCAGAATAATTGTCTGCCAGTGAAGAGATTCTTAGACCTCGTAGGAGATCAGACTAGATGCTGTCTAAAGCAGCACCCAATGCTGACACTTTACTGTTCATTCAACAATCCTACAAATATTTATTGAGCTCTGTGTTAGACAGAATGATATCTACATCCTCAAAGATGCCCACTGCCTAATTCTTGGAAGCTGTGAATACATTATCTTACATGGCAAATGTGTCTTTCAGATATGTTTAAGTTAAGGCTCTTGAGATGGAGAAATCGTCCTGGTTTATCTGGGTGCATCTAATATAACCACAAGGATCCTTCTAAGGGAGAGACAGGAAGGTCACAATCAGAGAGGATGTGAGACAGAAGACATCAGAGAGATGCCATTGCTGGAAGAAGCCTACAAGCCAAGAAATGCAGGCAACGTGTAGAAGCAGAAAGAGGTAAGGAAAAGCATTCTCTTATAGCTCTTCCAGGAGTGTTACTTGGTGGCACCCTGATTTTAGCCCAGCAAACCCATTTTGGATTTCTGACCTCCAGAACTGTAAGATGACAAATTTGTGATATTTTTATCTGCCAAGTTTGTTACAATAGTAACATGTGCTCAGTCATGTCTGACTCTGTTTTTGAGACCCTATGAACCGTAACTCCCCACGTTCCTCTGTCCATGGGATTCTCTAGGCAAGAATACTGGAGTGGGTTGCCAATTCCTTCTCCAGGGGATCTTCCTGCCAAAGAATCAAACCCAGGTCTCCTGCACTGCAGACAAATTCTTTACTGCCTATAGCAGCACCAGGAAATGAACATAAGCTCCTCCTACATGCTAGGAACTGTCCTAGATGTTGGGAATGTAATAGTAAATAAATAATCTTGACTTACTGAGTATATTAAGTATTTGAATTTGCAACAAAGAGTTACAAATGCTGTTTATCCATGGAAATTTATTCAGGCAGGATTCTATATGGAAGACGAATGGAGCTACCTCTTAGTGGAGGTAGGATGGGAGGCACTGGAGTCCTGCCACGGCCACCTCTTTTGCCCTCCTCCCAACCTCCTTTGGCAGAGAGTCCTTGATCCCTACTCAACAGCCCACCTTCTTTTAGGCAGAGCCAGCTCTCTTTTCGGATGCTGAAAATGCCAAATACTTGCCTTCCCATCCTCTGCATTATGGGCATGGGCCTGTGACCAATTCTGGGTCAAAAGGATGTGAAAAAGCAATCTTTTTTGGGAGGGCAGGGGAGGCTTCAGAGAACAGGTTTTCTCCCTCTTAAGAAGAGAGAACAACAGGCATGGGGAAAATCACTTAATTCATCCATCCATTCTGTTTTTGCATATGGTTGTGTGAGGAAGCACTATTTGAAGGGACCATTGTGAGACCTTGAAGGGAGACACTACTCACAGGCTGAGGAGGGTAGATGGGAAAGAACGAGCCTCCTGGCAGACTCTAGTTCTGTACTCTAAGAACTTGGCTGTGGGACAGGCCTGGCATGAGCAAGTGCTAAAACGGGCAGTCTCATGGTTTTGGGGAAGGATGCTTCGTTGCTGCTATTCTTGCTTTTTATTACACATTATGATTCCTTCATATTCCTTATTATCAACTTAATTTGTTGTGAGTTGTTTATGTAATGCTACCCTGTGTGGTAATAGTTCTTTGCATCGACAAAAATAGCTCTTTGAGGACAGACTAAGCTCAGCAAGCTCAGTAGTTGACACATGAACCTCCAGACTATCGCAGGTACAGAACCTGTGTGTCTAGACAGCCCAGTGTGCTGGTACAATAACAGCCCAATGTGCAGGGTTAGGTTTTGGGGGTGAGAGTACTAACAGGCGAGTTACATAGGCAGTGGAGGTGTTTTTAAATACTTATTTATTCATGTATTTGGCGGTGCCAGGTCTCAGCTGTGGCATGTGTGATCTTTGGCTTGGTGCCTGGGCTTCTCTAGTTGTGGGCACGGGCTTTGTTGCCCTTTGGCATGTGGGATCTTAGCTCCCTGACCAGGGATTGGACCTGTGTCCCCTGCATTGCAAGGTGGATTGTGAACCACTGGAATGCCAGGGAAGACCTGGAGATGATTTTTAAAAAAGGATTTCAGTGCATTCTAAAACCTGAAATAATACTTCCATCATTTTATCATATTGGTTATAACTACATTTATTGGGCATTATCTCATTTAATTTTCTCATCACATCAGCTTATTGAAAAAGGTTGCACATGCCATGGGGTAACAAAGTCCATGGGCCATAACTACTGAAGCCTCGAATGCCCTAGAGCCTGTGCTATACAGCAAGAGAAGCCTGCTGTTGCTCACTGCAACTAGAGAAAGCCCACGTGCAGCAGTGAAGACCCTGCACAGCGCCCCCAAAATTAAAAATTATAGCTTCTACATGTGCCATTAAAATAAGAAATTTCAAAACCACAGAGACAAAGCATGGGGTTTGGATTCTGTTTGTATCCATATGGTGTTTTTTACCTGCAAATTCAAAAACTGTTTTGGAATCACCGTATATTGACTGAGTTTTTTGTTAAATAATTATCTTATATTAAAAATGATTTTTACCTATGAATATTTTTAATTGAAGTTCGGTTGACGTATAACATAATAGTAGGTTCAGGTGTACAAGGTAATGATTAGATATTTGTATTTATTGCAAAATGATATTACAATAAATCTAGTTAGCATTTGTCACCTTCATAGTGAAAATAACTTATAGGATGTACTTGCTTAGCTACTTTCAAGTATGCAATATAGTGTTATTAACTATAGTCACCATGCTAAACTTTACATCCCTGTAAAGTAAGTATAAGGATACTTACTTATTCTCTAACTGGGAGTTTGAATCTTTCGATCCTACCTCTTATCTCTGACAACCACCAATCTGTTCTCTGTTTCTACGAATTTGCTTTTTGATTCAGCATATAAATAAAGTCATGTAGTATTTGTCTTTCTCTATCTGATTTATTTCACTTAGCACAGTGCCCCCAAGGTTCATCCTTGTTGTTACAAATGAGAATTTTCTTCTTTTTTATATATACATTTATTTTCTTTCTTCTTTTTTTATTATATACATTCATTTTCCTAATCCACTGTTTCTACATATGCATATTGAGGCTACAAAAACACTTAAAATTTTTCCTAGTCTTGCACCTCAAATATATTTGCCCTCTCTTTCCTAGCATGTGATAGTTCTCAAGTGTTGCTATCAAAGAGAAATATCATGTGCTAAGCTCATGCCAGGCACTATAGCAGATGCTTTCACGGATATCTCATTATTCTTNTTTATTGTTACAAGATCATGTTGCTGTTGGTCCTTTTCTGCATCATCATGTCAGTCTGTGATAGGTTAGTGGCAACTGTAGCCTCACATGTAGTCCCTGTATTCTTGCCCTTGCATATCCTCTCCTTGAGAGGTGAGTCTTATTTGCAGCCTTGAATCTGTGCCAGTTGGCCTAGCTTTAGCCAACAGATTGAGGAAGAGATGCTGGTGTGCCATTTCTGAGGCTACGCTTTGAGAACCTGGCATGCTTCCACATTCTCCCTTGGTACCCCCTCCCACTCCCCTTCCCCTCACCATGAGGATAAATCTGAGGAAACCTGTCTGAGGATGGGACACCACATGGAGCAGAGTTCCATTCATCCCAGAGAGGCCATCCTAGACCAGCTGGGCCCAGGCTGACCCAGCAGCTGACCAGTTAGAGTTCTGTAAAGAAAGAGAACTAGTAGGATGTAGCTCCACCTATGTATATCCCCACCAGGGATTTTCTACAAGGAATTAGCTTACATAACTGTGGGGGGTGGTTAGGCAGCCCTAAAATCTAAGGGACAGGTTGGCAGGCTGGCAAGTCTAGGGCAGGAGGTGACACTGGAGGCCACAGAACCTCCTTTTCCTCAGGGAAGCCTCAGTTTTGCTCTTAAGGACTTTCAGCTGATTGTATGAGGCTCACTCCTATTATCAAGGTTAATCTCACTATTGGTGAGAATGTAAATTGGTGCGGCCACTATGGAAAACAGTATGGAGGGGCCTCAAGAAATAAAAATAGAATTACTATACAATCCAGAAATTCTACTTCTGGGTTTTTATATGAAGGAGATAAAATCACTCTCTTGAAGAGATATTGCACTCCTCTGTTCATCACGGCATTATCCACAATAGCCAAGACAAGGAAACAGTGTCACTGTCCACTGACAGATGAATAGATAAAGAAAATGTGGTATGTATTCACAATAGAATATTATTCCCTAGAAGAAGAAGGAAGTCCTGCCATTTGTAACAACATGGATGGATCTTGAGAGCATATGCTAAGTGAAATAAATCAGAGAGAGAAAGACAAATACTGTATGATCTCACTTATATATGGAATCTAAAAAAAAAACAGCCACTAATAAAGAGAACAGACTGATAGTAGGTAGGGTGGACAAAATGGGTGAAGACAAAAGTAAAAATTTCCAGTTCTAAGGTAAATAAGTCCTGAAGATGTAATATACAGTAACAATATTGAATTTATCTTTGACAGATACTAAGAGAATAGATATTAAAAGTCATCACAAGAAAATAAAATTGTTACTTATGTGTGGTTATAAATGTTAACTAGAGTTATTGCACTGATCATTTTGCAAGATATATCAAATCATAATGTTGCAAACCTAAAACTAACACAATATTATATGTTAATTATATCTCAATTTTTAAAAAGATGATTTTCATTACATAAAGTCAACTGATTGTAGATTTTTTTCCCCAGCTGTGCTGCATGGCATGTGGGATCTTAGTTCCCCAACCAGGTATGGAACCCATACCCCCTGCATTGGAAACATGGAGTCTTAACCACTAGACTTCCAGGAAGTTTCAACTGATTTCAGATGTTAACCATATCTACAAAACATCTTCCCTGTAATGTCTGGATCGGTGTTCAATTAAATAACAGGGGGCTATAGCTTAGTCTGGAGAAGGAAATGGCAACCCATTCCAGTGTTCTTGCCTAGAGAATCCTGTGGACAGAGGAGCCTGGTGGGCTGCTGTCCATAGGGTCACACAGAGTCGGACACAACTGAAGTGACTTAGCATAAGTGCCTGCATTGGAGAAGTAAATGGCAACAAAGCCACTCCAGTATTCTTACCTGGAGAATCTCAGGGACAGAGGAGGCTGGTGGGCTGCTGTCTATGGGGTCACAGACAGTCAGACTTGACTGAAGGAGGAGCCTGGTGGGCTGCTGTCTATGCGGTCGCAGACAGTCGGACATGACTGAAGTGACTTAGCAGCAGCAGCAGCAGCATAGCTTAGCCAAGTTAACACATAAAACCGTCACACTGTGAGTGAGCCTAGCTGAGTACAACCTTTATCAGGGGATCTGCTCAGCCAGTCCCAGTGTCTCACAGTGTGTTAGTCACTTGGTGGTGTCCCACTCTTTGTGATCCTGTGGACTGTAGCCCACCAGGCTTCTCTGTCCATGGGATTCTCCAGGCAAGAATACTGGAGTGGGTAGTCATTCACCTCTCTGGGGGATCTTCCTGACCCAGGGATCAAACCCAGGTGTCCCACATTACAGGCAGATTCTTTACAGTCTGAGCTACAAGGGAAGCAAGAGAAATAGTAAATGGATGTTATTTTAAGTTCTGGGCAGTTTCACAGCAGTAATTCACTGACACATAGCACCTCTTGTTTTAAAACAGTATTTGGAAATTCTTCAGGCCAGGACTCTGCCCTCTTCACTGCGGCTGTTGTAATTTCCCCAAGACAATGCACAAGAGTGCTGACAGATTGGTTTCTGGAGTGACCTAGCTGTGTGCCTCCTGGATCACTCTGTACTTTACATTGCTTCTTTGTCTTAAAATCTTAGTACAAAGTTTCACAGGAGGAAAAGAGAAACATTTTATTATCTTCTGAAAAGGCTTTGACAAAGACTATTAGGGGAATACTTAAAAGATACTGTTAACACTGAATTGGAAAAGCACACATCCAACCCAACACTAAAAAGCAAACAGATGTAGGAGCCAAGAGAATCAGCCTGCTCTTTACTGCTCAAAGGCCCTCAGACAGAATGGTGTGCAGAAAAAAAAACAACAACTGCCAAAGCAGAGATAAAGGAGATTCAGGTAGGACAAGTGTATTAGAGGAGTTAACGCTTCAAAGCTGGGGCATTCAAAATGAAGGGCTGAACCGCTGCTGCTGAGAGAAGACAGCCCTTTCCCTGTGGCTGCAAATGGGAGGTGACCTGTCTCTGAGGCATGGCTGCCTTGTACAGTTCTAAAGTTGTGCACTGTCCAAATATTCTGCTGGGAGCTGAGTGGGGCCTGAATCCACTCGCCAACCAGTGCATCCTCAGGAATGTGTGTGTCTAGAATTGGGGCGGGTTTTTCTAATTTACACAAAGGCACTGTATGAGTTAGCAGTGGTCTGTCTTCATGAGAAGTGAGCGTGCTCAGTTACTTAGTCGTGTTGGACTCTCCGCAGCCCCATGGACTGTAGCCCACCAGGCTCCTCTGTCCACGGAATTCTCCAGGCAAGAATACTGGAGTGAGTTGCCATTCCTTCTCTAGAGGGTCCTCCTGACCCAGGGATTGAACCTGCATCTCTTGCAGCTCCTGCATTGGCAGGTGGATTCTTTACCACTAGCACCACCTGGGGAAAGTGGCATGTGAAGTTTCGTCAACTTTTTTTTTTCCCTATTAAATATTCAGGATAGAAAATGAAGAAACTGTGTGTGTATGGGGAAGCAGATGAGAGTTTTACAGCATTTGCAAATGCTACTTCCGTGGTTTCAGTCAGACAGTACTCCCACCACACTCCTGCCCTCACCTATTCTGAATAAATACACCCTGTGTTTATAAGCCTGGTGCCCGCTTGCTTATCCATACATGTTTTCAGGCCAGGCCTCTAGCCCAGATTTGACCCAGCCTCAGCATGTAAGCCTCTCTTCTGCTGCTGCTTTCTGCCTCCCATCCTAGGAAACACCATTTCTTTCCTACTTACACAATGAGACTGTTTAGAGACTTGGATACTGTTTCAAGAATCGGATGAAGTCTGAAGAGAAGGGGCAAGGTTTCAATGCAGTGTGCTTATTGAGTGAAACTTCTCTGCTTTGGGAGAGGGGCCAGACTGGTCAGACTGAATACATTTTATGAGCTCAGATGATCTCCTTCTGCTGAAGTGGAAAGACATGAAATGTTAGAGGATAATGAGAAATGTTGTAAAGGTTGAAATCATTCCTTATCATTGTCTCTTCATGTCTTTACTGCATATGAACTAAAACAAAAAAATTAAAAGTCCTGAAGAAGAATAAATATGGAGGAGATTAAATCATGGATTTGACACATTGGTATTTACTTTAGAAAAATAACTGAGTAAGTAATTACCATATGAAATGGTCAAAGGTATAAATTCCAGGTAAAAGGTATAAACTTACAGTTATAGTAAGTCCTAGGTATGTAGAACATGGTAACTATCGCTAATAATATTGTATTGGATATTTGAAAGTTACTAAGAGAGTAGATCTTAAAAGTTCTCATTAGAAGAAAAAGCATTTGTAACTATGTGTGGTGATGGATGCTAATTAGACTTATTGTGGTGGTCTTTTCACAGTATATACAAATATTAAATCATTAAATACAGATCTATATAAGACAGGGTTCTAGGAAAATTATAGGTGCTCCATTGTGCACTGGGGTTAGGGAGTGGGTGCTAACCTGGACAAGTGGGAAGCAGGGGAGGGTGGGTGTCTCAAGAAGAGCCTTCAGCTATTTCGAAGGAGGAGCAGTCCCCACCCAAGAGGAGCTGAAGGAGGCCAGCCGGGCTGGACAGAGTCGGGAGGATGGGAGCCTGTGCACAGAGCCATCCTGCAGGGCCTCGGGGCCACGGTGAGGCCTCGGGGCCACGGTGAGGAGGGAGGTCTTGTCCCAGGAGCAGAGGGCGGAGAGGCACTGAGGCTGTAAGCTAGGAAGAGACGGGTGCTCTGTTGCATTAAGATCATTCCGTGATCTGTGGCTTGGAGGTGTCCTTCTCTCTAAAGGGATGAGAACAGCCCATGCCAGAGGGTGGTGGCTAAGAGGCAATGAGATGATTAAAAGTAAATAGCAAATTATTGTACACAGCTAAGCTGAAACTCCAGTACTTTGGCCACCTCATGTGAAGAGTTGACTCATTGGAAAAGACTTGGATGCTGGGAGGGATTGGGGGCAGGAGGAGAAGGGGACGACAGAGGATGAGATGGCTGGATGGCATCACTGACTCGATGGCTGTGAGTCTGAGTGAACTCCGAGAGTTGGTGATGGACAGGGAGGCCTGGCATGCTGCGATTCATGGGGTCACAAAGAGTCGGATGCGACTGAGTGACTGACCTGAACTGAACTTAACTGAAGGTGTTATTGAGAAGAGCATGGCTATCCACTCCATTACTCTTGCCTGGAGTATCCCATGGACAGAGGAGCCTGATGGGCTATACTCCACAGGGTTGCACAGAGTCGGACATGAGTGAAGTGATGAGCAGCAGCAGCAAGGTGTTATTATAGCCTTCATTTCTTAGTATAATATATCAAGGCAGGAGTTATTTTTTGTGTCTTCAGAAAAGTCACATCTCTTGTTGGAGGTTATAAGTCTGGGGTCAAATCCAGTGCTGGAACCCAACCCATCCACTACTCTTACCTATTCTTCCCCGACTGGCTCCACTCCACCACCTTAAACTCTGAAATCTACCCAAGTGGCCTTCGGTAGAAGCTGAATGTAAGTAAACATTACCCCAGAAAACTCTGAGATGAAATCTGGGACTTATGTTCCCAAGCATGAGAGCAGGCCTAGCATCCAGCTTGGCAGGGAGGGGAAGACAGGACACAGGCTTGAAATGCAAAGTGAAGAAGTACAGAGTTTTAGGAAAGCCTTGGGGAAAACAACCCACCACACACATTACCTACCATCTTTTTTTCTTTGTAGAAAAAGAATGTTAAGCTCAAGAACAGCTAGAGTACATGTGTTTCTTCTTTTTTTCCACTTAATTGAGCAGTTGCCACAGTAACTCAAGAACAGACTACTCATTGCCTTCAATGAATTGCAGATACACAATTTTCATCTACTGAAAATGGCAGTGAGCTTTTAAAAAAGGTAATCTTGAGCCGCTGCTTTTTTTTCCTGGTCTGATATCAGTATTCTTTCTCCATAGGACCCTGAAGTGGTGGCACTTTGCTTTCAGGATTAAGAAAAATCTGTCTGGGGAGAGAGGGTTTAGAAATTTCATCAGGATTCAGGGCTGCCAGCCAGTCAACAACACCCCTCCAGGCTCAACTGTGTCACTGTCTGCTCCACATGCCCCTGGCTGTTCCTGGTGGGCATGGCCATTTCCAACCTCAATATTCAGCCTTTTATCTTTACTAAGAATGACCTGCCTAGCTTCCTACAACTCCTCTTGTTAGAAGACCCATTTTAAGACCAAACTCAAGAATCTTTCTCCTTCCTTTCATTGGGATTAATCTCCTTCTCTGATGTGCTTGTAAAGAATGTTTTATTTCTGTGATATTGTACACTACGCCATAGTCTGCCCTCTATTACAGTTAGTTGTGTATTTTATCTTCTCATCTTTCACGGTGCCTTGAACAAAAAAGGCAAAGTGGTTCCCTCTTCATTAACTCAGAGCACGTCTTTAATTTCTTAGTATAATGGACATCTATAGGGCTCTCTGCTCAGCACCCATTCTGCCTGTAAAAATGGGACCCTGGCCACAGGTGACTGGGTCAGGAGTGCACCTAAAGCACAATTAGACATCCTTCTCTCTGAATACAGACATAGAGAGATCGGCTTCTGCGTTGGCCAGACCAGCTGGTAGACCACCATGTAAATGTGACTAGTAAAAGAAACAGGTCTGCCGAGAGAGAAAAGAAGATAACGCACAGAGGGGTGCAGACATACACCGGAAGAAAATTCTTAATGGTCCTTCAGTACCTAGTTCAGCATTGTTCCTAACGCTCAGGTACATTCTTTTTGGATGTGTGAGATTCCCAAAGCTTTATAATAAGTTTAACCTTTGCTGAAGCTAGTTTACACAGGTTTTTGTAACCAGCAACTAAATGAATCTTAACTAAGGTACTCACATTTTTGTAACATGCTTGCCTTTCCTAAGAGACCGAGATCTTTGAAGGTGAGGACTAAAAGAACCTTAAATTTGATAATCCCAGAATTTGGCATTGTGCCTGACATTTAGAGGATGTTCAGTATATGGTTGTTGAATTGCCATATCAGCATTTTCTTGACCCAGATGGATGCTCTATAAAACTTGTAAAGCACGAAATCAACATGAGCCTAACGTATTGCCAGGCTAACTCTGCTGAGCTCTGGCCACTCACTTTTCTCTAGAGAAGGGGAGTGTTTTGGGGAACTTCTCAGCTGTTCAGAAGTCCAGAAGGGAGAAGGGGTGCTAGTTATTGGGCTCCCTTCAAACATTAGAAGGGAAGAAGAAGGCCTTCCCTTCAACATTGTCCTATAACTTTTTGAAGTGGTTCATTGATTCACACCCAATTAATCTGTACTTATTATAATCACATAGGATTATCCATTAGGGTTGGACTTCTTTGTATGCCATTAAAAAAAAGGATTTGATGCAAAACTGCAAATAAAGCATCAGGGACACAATTAAATTAGTCAAGAGAATAAATTTTCAGATAACCTGAAGGAGTGGAGGGGTTCTAGTTTATACAGAACTGATATAAATGACTTTTCTTCATTAAAGCAGGGTTCAAGTTATTAGTAATAATATTCTTAGCTAATCTCAAGAATATTTTCAGCAAAGCCAGTTTTATTATTTTAAGGCATAGAGACCTACAAAGTTCCCAAATTATCATTTTTTTCTACTTTTATGCAACTACTCAAAAATGGTGAGGAAGCATATTGATTAATATCGAAAGAGGCTCACAACATGATATCATGTGAACAAATGGGCAACTAAAGAGTAGAAATACTGTGACCCCATTTTTATAAAAATGTATAGACCATCTGCTCTCCTGTCTATGAATTTTTAATAGGTAAGAACTTACAGACCTTAGAAAAACAGGGAATAGTCTTAGAAAACAGAAAGTCAGAAAGTCTTTCCAAAGACTACTCGCTGTCCTACAAAGAAAACTTCCAGTTCTTCAAAGGATGGTCCTAGAAAACTTTGACCCTCTGAATCATTTTAAACCAACTTGAAATTTGACAGGATTGGCAACTTAACTTCCAGAAGACAATAAGTATTATGTTTTTTTATTTTTCTTGATGCTAATGTATGGGAGCAAACGAACGTACATTCTAATATTGATTTGGTAACAAATCTTTGTTTAAATGATGGAGCAGCAGGTCTACATACAAATACCCGTTCTTTGTCTCGCTTTGTGTATTTCCTGTGACATTTACTATCACTTTAAAAGCTTTTCATTTGATGTATCTTTTGCTAGGAAATGAAGCTAGGAGTGATATAACCTATCATTTACCCCTTGGCTTGTTTTGTGCATATGGTGATCTATTCTGTTAAGGCCTGAGTCACCTTATCAGCATCCATTGGATACAAAGCCCGCATTTGAAACTGTTCTGTTTTTCCATCTTAATGACTCTTTTATTAAAGAAATTTATATGTACATTCTTGGGTAAGATGTAGAATCGCATCATATCTTTGAGATTCTGGATGTACTTGAAGCCTGAAATGATCACCCTGCTCTTTGTAAGACTAAGATTTAGAGCCTTTATAGACTTCTCTGAATGTCAGTGTTTCCACTTGATACTTGCATTGTATCAGACAAAAGATTGTAAGCTTTATTTCTCTAAAATAGGATACATTTTTTTCCACTTTTTAAAGAGTGAATTCTAT
>SJYQ01092836.1:284935-302627 GCA_006410935.1 Redunca redunca | reverse complement strand
TTGTCAGAGAGGGAAGCAGAGAGGGAAAGGGATGCATAGATTTGATCTTGAAGGCAGAGGAAAGGCCACAAGCTAAGGAATGCAGGCAGTCCCTGGAAATTGGAAAAGGCAAAGAAATAGATTCTCCTTTAGAGCCTGCACAAGGAAGGGAGCTCTGCAGATATTTTGTCTTTAAGAACTGCTGACCCCAGAACTATAAGATGATATATTTGTGCAGTTTTAAGTCACTAAGTCTGTGGTAATTTGTTATAGCAGTAGCAGGAAATGAACACAATGCTTGACCGTGCTGGACCAAAACCCGCCAGTGGATGAGCCCCCAAGCACCAGAGCTGTTAACCTGACTCACCTTTATTATAAATGGACAACCATGGGTCCCAAAATTTAGGAGGAAACTTTGAATATAAAGAAAGGGATTAAAATAAACAGAATATACCCAAAAGAAATAAAAATAATGCAAGAAATGAGGAAAAGTTAGAAAGTAATCTAAACATTATTCTTCTCAAAAAAAGATGATATTAAAGCCCCCAAATTAAAAATTATGGTGTGTAAAAGGAACAATTAAAGAAGACGAAAATGCTCTTGAAAATTAAAAATATCACTGAAATAAATTCAGAAGTGCAATTGGAAGGTGAGGTTAAGGAATTCCCCAGAAAGCAAAACATAACAGAAAAGTTAAGAGCTGAAAAATGGGAGAAGAGAATGAGGGGATCAGTTCAGGAAGCCTAACATCGAAATCTAAAGAGTAAGAACAAGGGACTTCCCTGGTGGTACAGTGGTTAAGACTTCCAACGCAGAGAGTGTGGGTTCAGTCTCTGCTTGGAGAGCTAAGATCCCACATGCTGCATGGTACAGCCAAAAAAAGGAGGATGAACTAAAAAGCAAGAACAGAGATAGCAGAGGGTAGAAAATGAGCCAAAAAAAAAAAAAAAGACTATAAAATATTACTAGGTTGAAAGACCTGAGTCTCCACCTTGAAATGAATGAAAGAAGATCCACATCAACATACATCACTGTGAAACTTCAGATCTTTAAAAATTTCCACAGATTAGGAGAGGGTGGGATGCCCCAGGTCACAATGACAGAGAATGGGAAATCAGAATAACCCCAGACTCCAATCTGGCAAGGCAGAAAAAAATGGTTTGGTGCCTTTAACATTTTGGCGAAAGCTGACTGCCACCCTTGTATTAAATACACAGTAACCTCTGACTTCCCTGGTGGCTCAGACGGTAAGGCATCTGCCTACAACACAGGAGAACTGGGTTGGATCTCTGGGTCAGGAAGATCCCCTGGAGAAGGAAATGGCAACCCTCTCCAGTACTCTTGCCTGGAAAATCCCATGGATGGACCAGCCTGGTGGGCTACAGTCCATGGGGTTGCAAAGAGTTGGACACAACTGAATGACTTCACTTTCTTTCTTTCTTTAACCTATCAAAAAATTATAAGGAAGGAGTAGAACCATTTAGTAATGGAAGACAGAATTTTCACCCTCCACTGGCTCTTTTTAGGGAAGCTATTATGGGATGTGTGCTAGAAAAGGAAACTTCAGAGAGGAAGCTCTCAGATCACAGACACTGGAAACAGGGCCAAACATGCCCACGTGGAGGAACTGTATCGGCTTCAGAACCGGCTGCACTGGGCAGGTGAGAAGAGCAGGATTTAGATGTCAGTGATGCCCTGGGTACTGCTCCTCATGGTTCTCTGAGACTAGAGTGACTATCCATCCCTGTCTGCCAAGACCAAGAGTTCCCAGCATGTGGAAATTTCAGCTTTAAAATCAGGACAGCCCTCGGGAAGTTGGGAGGCTTAGCAATCTTACTTGGAAATGTGGGCCCTGCTCATTCTTTCAAGTCTGTGCTTTTACACGTCTTCTCTTCCCCACACACATGCTCTCTGCCTGGTCAAATCTTATCCTCTAAGCCCGAGCTCAAGGTTAAAGACGCAGGAATGTTTCCACGTCCAGGTGGCTCTGTTCTGGCTGGTGTAACACCAGGACACAGCCTGCTAACCTCCCTTACTGGGGCTGATGCCAAATGAGACCTCTCCCTGCTCAGAGGGGAAGCGGCCGTTGGGTCGGGTTTAGTCTAGGTTTCCTACAGGTTTAGAGACTAGCATCTAATCTTTGTTGTTATGTAAAAACTGTTACATCTTGAGAAATTATTTGCTGTTTTGGGAACTTCTCAACCAGACACTGCTTCCTACTCCCAGCAAAAACTGTATGGACCTTGCAAAATCCCTGGCAGCTCACTTACTCTGACTTAAGGTCACCATTAGGAATTGGCACACATTTTTCACCTTTAAACGAATCTGAAAAGATCATATTTTCTTATACTTTGGAAACCACCACTGCTGGGGCTTTTGATCTGCTTTACTACTTTTGTGCACTTCATCCCTTTCACCCTCAGCCTTCTTAGCTAGTGGCAGTGGGTCTCGTCCCAGCTGCACAGTAGAATCACCTGGAGAGCTTTCAAAGCATGGCTTTGTCCAGCCTTTGCTTTCCACAGTGAAGAACTGCAAGTAGCAAGAAGTGTTATCTATTCAACTTGACTTTGCTGGACAATGATTTTTTTTCTCTTGGTGATAAATATTTATTTTCTGTTTTGGCAAGTCTATTCAAAATCTCTTTGGAAAACAAAGTCAACCAGATAGTTGTAGTTACAGAATTTAAATATATGTCATTTGAAAATGAGCATTTTCAGAGTAAATAAAATCTGATGAAAATCAAAATGATTAAAATCTCCAGAAGTAAAGCTAGTCAGATATGTGACGAAAAACTAACCATGTTTTATGTTGTTGGTTCACTATGAAAACAAACGTAAATAAATAAGAGAATGTTAGGCTCTAGGAGTAATACTGTCCAAGAAACGGTGTCATTAGAATAGGGATTCTATTCTATTGGAGGAGAGAGAAATGGGCCAATAGTGCCTTTCCCAGCCATGAGAGAGAGACTATTTCAGCATAAGAGAGGGTTGTAGTTTGTGAATGGAGGAAACCTGACTCACTCCCATGTCAACAGTTCCAGGAAACCCCAAGACCAAAAGCGGGTTTAGCAGGTGAATGGCTGGGATCTCAGCGCCCCGTGTGGTGCAGCTGGTCCCAGTACTGTGCCTGCTGGGAGTGGAGCGGTCCACTTCTGAGTGGGTCACTCAGGTGTGAACAATAAACCACCTCATAAAGACCATTAAGAGGTGAAAACCGGAAGCCTCTTACTTTTTGGACCAGGTAAGTCTTCTCAGACTCTAGCAAGGCCCTGAAGGAGAGGAAGAAGGGGCTCCTCATAACATGACTGAGAATGAAACTTCCATATCTTATAAGGACAGAGCTTGATTTAGAAAAAATGCAGAAATGTTACATGGAGGCAGTCTACAGTCCTTACCTGTATCTCTAAAAACATTTGCACTTTAGAATGGATTTGTATAACAAAATTGTGCTTACACAGTTTCTTGCTGATAGAATGGCATAAAGTGATAGAATTGCATAAATCTAATTACTTTTGGTATATAGTTATGATATTTAAATATTTAAAAGAATCAGTTGAGTGAGTGCAATTTAGAACTGTGTAGTAAAGTTGAAGATGCACAAACACAATGAAAGACTGGCTAGCCAACTGGCTCTATATTACTTGTGATGTCCAGAGGGCTGCGTTGATCTCCCAACTTCCATTCACCCCCACAGAGATTTGGAAGAGAAAAAGACTTAGGAAAGACAAGGGCCAGGCTCCTTCCACTTTTCCCCCTGCTATTCACTATAGAGAAACTCTTACACAATTGAATAAGAATGTGCCAGGATGTTCACTCCCAAACTTACAGAATTAAAAATAAGAAACGATCTACAGGACTTCCCTATTGGTCCAGTGGTAAAGAATTCACCTTCCAATGTAGGGGACTTAGGTTCCATCCCTTGTCGGGGAACTAAGATCCCACATGCTGTGGGGTAACTAAACCCGTGCGCTGCAACTGGAGAGCGCGTGCATGGCAACAAGAGAAGCTCTTGCACCGCAATGAAGGCCCAGCATAATCAGGGAAAAAAAAAAAATTGGAAACTACCTAAATGGCCACTGTCAGAAGACTATATCGTGATACAGTCTGGAATGTTAACTGGCAGTAAAAATGAACGAAGCACAGTTATATTATCAGCATCGACTGAAAAAGATATGTACAATAAGGGACAATTTATAAGGGCTGGAAACATTAGGGAAAAAACCCTACATTGCTTGGGAACACATACTCTGTTTCACACATGCTCAGTCATTTCAGTCGTGTCCAACTCTTTGCAACCCTGTGGACTGTAGCCTACCAGGCTCCTCCGTCCATGGGCATCTCCAGGCAAGAATGCTGGAGTGGGTTTCCATGCCCTCCTCCAGGGGATCATCCCCACCCAGAGATCGAACCCACATCTCCAGCATCTCCTGTGTTGCAGGCAGACTCTTTACCCACTGAGCCATCTGCAAAGCGTCTATTTTACATACAGTAAATACTTGTTGACTAGCTACCCTGTGCTAGGCATAGATTTAAGCACTGGTGATATGGCAACGAATAAAGCCAAGTGCCTGGTTTCCTGGAACCTATATTCTAGAGACATAGCTGCATATAGCATAGAAATATAGACAGATGTGGGACTGATAGAGACTGAATTCAGAACAGTAATTCAGTTCAGTTCAGTCACTCAGTCATGTCTGACTCTGCAACCCCACAGACTGCAGCAAGCCAGACTCCCCTGTCCATCGCCAATTACTGGGGCTTGCTCAAACTCATGTCACCAAGTTGGTGATGCCATCCAACCATCAGGAAGCTTCCCTAAGCCTCTTATCCTTATTGATCAGAGGGCAGACAGAATGAAAATCATAATCACATAAAACTAACCAAAATGATCACATGGACCACAAGCTTTGTCTAACTCAATGAAACTATGAGCCATGCTACGTAGGGTCACCCAAGACAGACGGATCATAGTAGAGAGTTCTGACAAAACATGGTCCACTGGAGAAGGGAATGGCAAACAACATCAGGATTCTTGCCTTGAGAACCCCATGAATGGTATGAAAAGGTGAAAAGATACGACACTGAAAGATGAACTCCCCAGAATAGTAGACGCTTCTGGAAAGAATGAGGGGAGTGTGACTTGGAGGGAGGCACAGAGGGCTTCAGTTGTTTGTCATATTTTATTTCTTAAGCTAGAAACTGGATAAGTGGTATCTGTNATTTCTTAAGCTGGAAGCTGAATAAGTGGTATCTGTTGTTATCTTTACAGCTTTTAGCTTGTCTTACAGATCTTCTAAAAATTGATTTACTTTTGTTTCCTAGTTCTGCTTTTATAAATTTCATTCTTTTAAAAACATGTTTTTCTTTGTAGATAACAAGGAGATCAAATGAAACATAAGATTAATGGAGATGTTCCGAGAACTAGCTTTAAGAATTAAGAAAGCCTATGTGCTTGGAAATGACAAACACTCTTGGATGTTTTGATTAATACTGTTTCTAGAGAAAGGAAGAAGGCCTTGGAAGCACCAGCACACAGCCAGGCTTAAAGAAACTCAGTTACTGCTTGTGAAATTAAGGGTTGATTGTGGACTTGTTTGCAAGGAAAATCCTGGGAGGATTCTGCTGCTGTCCCAGAGGCTCCACCTAGCCTGGCCTCGAGGGTGACTGGCATCTTGGAGGACAGGGTTATTGATCAATGGGCTGCAGATATTTTATCATTTAATGTACACTCTGCATCCTGAGTCATGTGGGACTAAAGTTTTACAGTTCTTATTTCATACAGTTTAGATAAACAGCCTTATCTAAATATCCTTCACTTTAGAGTCCTTTTGTCTCATCACTAATCCTTGCTTTATCACTGAAATATATCTAAATAAAAAGAAGTAGAAATATTGTGATACTACCCTTAATACTCTTTGGCCTAATAATCCTGGTATTTGAGCAAAGTCTGTGTGAGATGTCAGGGCAGCTTGTTTATAACAGTTGAAAAGATGAAAAATAAGTGACCTGTAAGGGGGGAAATGATGAAAATAAATATAGTACATTTACAGAATTACGGAGCTTCCCTGGTGGCTCAGTGGTAAAGAACCCACCTGCAATGCAGGAGATGTCGTACGACCCCTGGGTTGGGAAGACCCCCTGGAGAAGGAAATGCAACCCACTCCAGTTATTCTTGGCTGGAAAATCTCATGGACAGAGGAGCCTGGTGGGCTACAGACCATGGGGTTGCAAAGAGTCGAACACCACTTAGCGATTAAACAACCACATAGAATTATATTTTATATTGTCATTAAAGATGTTTTTTGCAAAAATGATTCAATGACATGGGAAAGCCTATATTATTAAATGAAAAGAATTTGATTATAACTTTATTAAATGTCTATCTAGTAATCAATGAAATATTTAAAAAATATTAATGCTTATTTTCTTTTTTATACTCATTGTAATTTTCCAAACTTTCCCTGGTGTGTATTATAGTTTTGCCTTTTTAAATAAGAAAAAAGATGCTACATTTAAGAAAATAACAAGGAAATGGAAGCATATTATGCACGGAAAGAGTAGTCACAGACTTGACATTTTTTATAGTCTTCGACATCTTTTTATAGGGCTTGCTCATTTTCTAAATCTGCGAAGACACTGACTCCTGTGACTGCAAATACTAGGATAAAATATAAGCTAGCTTGTGTGTGTGTGTATATGTGAGAAGAAGTTTTCCAGGGGTTATTATTATAGATTCCGGGTAGAAGCATAGCTTATTGTGAAGGGAAGAGCTAGGAGTGAAGAAGACATTATTAGTTGTGTGACCTTGGGGATAATGATACTTTCCTCCCAGGGTTGTGGTGAGGATTAAGCCAGATCATGAGAGCTCTTGGCACAGAACAGACACTTAATAAAAAGCTGTCAACTCTGAATCTTCTTCAAGGTTGTGAACATACAGTAAAAAACTGCAAGTTTTTTGGGTTGTGTTCTCTGCTGGTTTCCTCTGCTGCTCCTGCTGCTGCTAAGTCACTTCAGTCGTGTCCGACTCTGCGTGACCCCATAGACGGCAGCCCACCAGGCTCCCTCATCCCTGGGATTCTCCAGGCAAGAACACTGGAGTGGGTTGCCATTTCCTTCTCCAATGCATGAAAGTGAAAAGTGAAAAGTGAAAGTGAAGTCGCTCAGTCGTGTCCGACTCTTAGCGACCCCATGGACTGCAGCCTACCAGGCTCCTCTGTCCATGGGATTTTCCAGGCAAGAGTACTGAAGTGGGGTGCCATTGCCTTCTCTGCTGGTTTCCTCTAGACAAGATTGATTAAAACTGGAGCCGATTATACAGAGTGAAGTAAGCCAGAAAGAAAAACACCAATACAGTGTACTAACGCATATATATGGAATTTAGAAAGATGGGGATGATGACCCTGTATGCGAGACAACAAAAGAGACTCAGATCTATAGAGTGAACTTTTGGACTCTGGGGGAGAGAGAGGGGGAGAGGGTGGGATGAGATGGGAGAATGGCATTGAAACATGTATACTATCAAGTAAGAAATGAATCGCCAGTCGATGTCCGATGCAGGATGCAGGATGCTTGGGACTGGTGCAAGGAGAGGACCCAGAGAGATGGTATGGGGTGGGAGGTGGGAGGAGATTCATGTTTGGGAACGCTTGTGCACTCGTGGTGAATTCATGTCAATGTTTGGCAAAACCAACACAGTAATGTAAAGTAAACTAACATTAAAATAAAAATTAAAAAAAAAATAAAAGGAGTGTTGTTGCGTTTACTTTTTAGAATCAAGAATGTTTTTCATGAGTCATCAAGCTTCTAAATCAAAGACAAGACAAGGCAAGCAAACAAAATTCCCATCCCTAGCCTCATGTGGCATTGTCCAAAGTCCATCCTGTCTGTTCCTCTCTAGGTCCATTCCTGCTCCTGACTTCGTGGGGAGTTCTAGAAAAATCATCAGTAGGTAAATGGGCTGCCACTGTCTCTGGTTCCTCATCAACCCCACACCCTATCTTCCTTTAGGTCTTGGAACTGAACATGGTTTCCTCGTTTTCCAAAGTCCCCTTCAAGGGGTATCCTGCAGTGGAACCATAGTGTGGTGGTTAAAACTTAGTCTCAGTGATGTCAGACTGCCTGGGGTCTTGAAACTTTGACTTGTTACTTAACCTTTCCAGGTCTTAGTTCTATATCTGTAAAATGGGAATTTAAAAAAAGTCTCATAAGACTGTGGTAAGGCTTAATGCATGTAACGTGCCCTGAACAGTGCTTGAAACATAGAAGTCACTTAAGAAATTTTAGCTATTATGATTTCTCCTCCAGGTTCTTGCTCTAAAATTCTCTCATAAATGCAAGGCTAGAAACCAGGCTCCTCAGTGAGGAGGGAGTGGAGGTTAGGAGTACAGGTCCTGACATCGGCGAGGGTGCAGTGTATTAGAGCTCTGCCCTTCTCCTGCTGTATCATTTGGGGAAAGTTGCCTACTATCTCTGTCTCAACTTGGGGCTACAGATAGGGTTGCTAAGATAACTGAATAATAGTTACCATTGTGCTTGATGTATTTTAGGTATTATTATTGTTCTAAGTGTATTGTGTATATATTATCTCATTTAGTCTTTTTGCAAATGAGGAGACTTTGGCATTGAGAAGTTCAAAGTCACATGAATAGTAACTGGCAGAACTGGAGTTCAACCCTGGACAGTCTGACCAGCACCCCTGGTTGTCACGGAACACTCCTGCACACCACCACCTCTGCTTAATGACAAGTAACTCGTTCGTGCTTCAGGGTCAATGGCTAACAATGAGTTAATAGGTTTCTGTTGAATTGTGTTAGTCAGTCAGTCGTGTCCGACTCTTTGTGACCCCACGGACTATAGCCCACCAGGCTCCTCTCTCTGTCCATGGGATTCTCCAGGGAAGAATACCAGAGTGGGTTGTCATTCCCTTCTCCAGGGGATCTTCCCAACCCAGGGATCAAACCTGGGTCTCCTGCATTGCAGGTGGGTTCCTTACCATCTCAGCCATTAGGAAAGCCCATTTCTACTTCTAATAGGATTAAAAAAGAAGACTGCCATGATTTTTGACATTTCATAATATAATTTTACTCATCTGAAATTAAGCCTGAGAAGGATTGTACAATTAACAATGTTCTAAGACGATGGAAATTTTATTCAGCTGCAGTTAGGTACATCTGATTAAATGATATACGCTAATGATGAAAAAACTGAGAGAGACTTTCTAGTGATACAGTATCACTCTTCCTTTAGATTCCATGAATTGAAGTCGCTCAGTCGTGTCCAGCTCTTTTGTGACCCCGTGGAGTGTAGCCTACCAAGCTCCTCTGTCCATGGGATTTTCCAGACAATAGTACCAGAGTGAATTGCCATTTCCTTTTCCAGGGGATCTTCCCGACTCAGGGATCGAACCCAGGTATCCCACATGGTAGACAGATGCTTTACCGTCTGAGCCACCAGGGAAGTCAGGATTTTAGCTAATGAAACAGGCTAGTGGGGATGATATTTAAATATTTCTAGGATAATGATAGTAGGAGTTGATGTTATACACACACATACTTTGGCCTTTTCTTAAAGAACAGACTCAGAGATGGAAAGGGCCTTCAGTTCAGTTCAGTAGCTCAGTTGTGTCCGACTCTTTGCGACTCCATGGAATGCAGTACGCCAGGCCTCCCTGTCCATCACCAACTCCCAGAGTTTACCCAAACTCATCTCCATTGAGTCGATGATGCCATCCAACCAACTCATCCTCTGTCGTTACTTTCTCCTCCTGCCTTCAATCTTTCCTAGCATCAGGGTCTTTTCCAATGAGTCAGCTCTTTGCATCAGGTGGCCAAAGTATTGGAGTTTCAGCTTCAACATCAGTCCTTCCAATGTACGCCCAGGACTGGTCTCCTTTAGGATGGACTGGTTGAATCTCTGCAGTCCAAGGGACTCTTAAGAGTCTTCTCCAACAACACAGTTCAAAAGCATCAGTTCTTTGGCACTCAGCTTTCTTTATAGTATACAACTCTCACATCCATACATGACTACTGGAAAACCCTTAGGAGGCATATCATTTTTCCACCCAGTACAAAAATCACTTTTATTTTTTTTAGCACCCCTGAAGAATGGCTACCTAGAGTTTGTTTGAATATCATCAGTGATCTGAATTCCATCTTGGTAATCTCCATCTCTAGGATACGATTCTTACATAGAGAATACAGAAGTCTAATTCCCTCTTCTAAAATGATACAGTCCCTTATAGATGACAGGATTTCTTCACCAAACAGTTGTTCATTGAGCATAAGTTAGGTGCTGTGCAAGGCACTGGAAATAGCTGTGGACCAGACCACAAACCCCACCCAGCATGGAGACCATGCTCTCAGGAAAATATGCTTCTCCACTTAGATATTTCCAGATCCTCCCACCACTTCTCACTTGATAGTTTTTTAGATACCTCAGCATCCTGGCTACCTTCCTTTGAAAACATATAAATTTAAAGAATTTCATCACTGCATGTAATTTTTTTAAATCCCTGTTCTCTGTTTATAGTTTATAGAATGACAGACTTCTTTGTTATATTTCCCTTAGAGATTTTTCTTTATTCTGTTCACGAGAAAATATTTCTGAATTGCCCTCCTATACTTTGTCAAGCAGGGCTTCCCAGGTGGTGCTAGTGGTAAAGAACCTGCCTGCCAATGCAGGAGAAATGTATTCGATCCCTTGATCGGAAGACCCCCTGGAGGAGGGCATGGCAGCCCACTCTAGTATTCTTGCCTAGAGAGGTCCATGGACAGAGGAACCTGTAGTCTACAGGGTCAAAAAGTGACAGCATGCGTGCACATGTGCGTGTGCTTTGTCAAGCATCACGCAAGGACTGAAGAATTATAGTGAAGTGGCCATTGTCTAGGTCCCTAGGTATCATCTACTGGGGAGAAAGACACGTACACAAGTGGCCATAACGCACATGACCAGTGCTACGACAGAAACAGGAATAGAGCTGGCAAAAGTAAGGCAAGTCTGCTGAAAGCTTTCAGGATGGTACTGGAATCCCAAGTCAGTTTTTACTATTTTATTATTTTATTCCTCTCTGTGCTATTATTTCATGTATTTTTGAAGGGAAGGGTCCTTCCAAACTCCTGAACAGTAAAGCTGTTGTTCTATGTAGTATTTTCTATCTACATTCAAAAGAGGATATGAGAAACTTACAGTAAATAATCATCATGTTAAGACTTTATGTTTGCATAACTACAGGTTCAGCGCTTTTATATCTGATAGAATGGCTTGACATAAATCAGTTCTTTAATCTTCACATTATTTTCTTCATTCTGTAGATTTGGCAAGTGAGGCTCAGAGAAGTAACTGGATGTGTCAGTATCACAAAGCCACTCAGTGGTAGAACCAGAACTCAAACCCATCCGGGACTCAAAGCTTGGGGCCTTTACTCACTTAGCCACAATCACCATTCTTAACAAAACAATGGATTTAACACAAAAATTCCCAAAACCCGCAGAAAAAGATAATTCATCAGTAGGGGGACAATGGTAACTCCGTTCCTTGGCAACCAGCTCCAAGGAGCAAAGGGCAACCTCATCACCTCATCACACTCCTTTCCTGCCACTGATCTTTAAGTCTGTGTAGGCCTGTGTTTGCTCTTAGGGTATTCAGGGTTTGGGCACTGTCCCCAGCCTTGCTTCTGTAAACACCTTATATTCCCAGGTTATTTGGTTTCCCATTAATGACAATTTCCTGTCATTTAAGGCTCCAAGGCACATCAGATGACGAGTCACACATGAGTTCTATTTTCTTTCCTTTATCATGCAGAGGCACTATTGTGCTATCACAAATATTTTTATTCGCCTTCAGAATGACAGGGCATTCAAGGTTATTTTGGTTAATAAGATGTCACAGGAGCCCATGAAATTAATTATAAAAACCTGTCTAATAAGAATAATAGGGCTTTTGAAAAGGGAAAAACAGTCTCTACTGATCAATCCTTCATATGTGTTTACCCCTGGAATATATCCTGTTGCTTTGAAATAAGGGATTCTATCAGTTCTTATTTCCTTCTGCAGAGATTTCTCCTTCAGTCCTGTGATGAGGCATTCACTTTTATGTCTCAGAGCGTGGAAATATATTGAACTCCTGTTTCAGAATTGGTAACCTAAGTGATAGAATGCTGCCATTTAGTGTTTAATATCTATACTGAAAATATGAAGGACATCCCTGACTTTGCAGTGTAGAATAGTGAAATGTATCCTTATACAATTAAAGAGATTTGAAAATGGGACTTGTCTTTCTTCTTACAGAATCAATTAGCTGCAGACTGTCCGTGGTCCATGGAGACAGTCAGGAAGGGCTGGCTGCCTAAACCTGATGCAGATATTTTTGTTTTAGTAATTGGGGAGAGCTGCTGTTGCTGCTGCTGCTAAGTCGCTTCAGATGTGTCTGACTCTGTGCGACCCCATAGACAGCAGCCTACCGGGCTTCTCTGTCCCTGGGATTCTCCAGGCAAGAATACTGGAGTGGGTGGCCATTTCCTTCTCCAATGCATGCATGCATGCATGCAAAGTCGCTTCAGTCATGTCCAACTCTGTGCGACCCTCTGACCCCAGGATTCTCTAGGCAAGAATACTGGAGTGGGTTGCCATTTCCTTCTCCACGGGGAAAGCTAGACACATCTTTATGACCTTGTTCCTTTTCCCTCTCCAAAATGCCTGCTTTCATCCATCCAATAGGCCACCCATAGTATTCATTGTCAAGTACAGGTGCTTGCTGCAGAGCTGAGAGGTAAAACTTGCCATTCCAGATTCCCAGCTTCAATCAGTTCTTGTAGGACTTGCTACAAAAACCTGACTTACCCATGAGAACAGGGCTCAGGGTGGCAGTTACAACTTGATAAAGCATCAAATTATGACCAGTGCTGTGCTGCTGAAATAAACTGCTTTGGAAATGGCACTATTTTATTAAAAAAATGTTCTTATTGGAGTATAGTTGCCTTACAATGTTGTGTTCATTTCTGCTGTACAGCTGAGTGAATCAGCTGTACGTACACTTATATTCCCTCTTTTTTTTGATTTCCTTCTCATTTAGGTCACCACAGAGCACTGAGTAGAGTTCCCTCTGCTATACAGTAGGTTTTCAAGCTTCCCAGGTAGAGCTAGTGGTAAAGAACCCGCCTGAAACGCAGGAGGCATAAGAAACGCAGGTTCGCTTTCTGGGTGGGGAAGATGCCCTGGAGGAGGGCATGGCAACCCACTCCAGTATTCTTGCCTGGAGAATCCCATGGACAGAGGAGCCTGGAGGGCTGCCTACCTGAAGTGACTGGGCACAACAGCACACAGTAGCGTGTTCATGTCAGTCCCGATCTCCCAACTCACCCCATTCTCCCTTTTCCCCTTGGGTCCACATGATTGTTCTCTACATCCGTGTCTCTGTATCTGCTTTGGAAGGAGCTTCATCTGTAGGAAGGGTGCTACTTTAAAACAGTTTTACCCATACAACCTAACACAGGTTTTGACTTAGTATAATATTTCTTAATCTAGAAGCTGAATATAACTATGGAAGTTCTTTTTGAAATTCACACACACATTGAAGTCTGTTATATACCAGGGAATGTGGTACTGAGATTTTAGTCCACAAGTCTATTTTGGTCTTCACACTGTCCCTGCCACAGTGCAGTAGACACAAAAGTACAAGACAGGGACCCACTCTCAAGAAGGAAAGAAGAAAGAGAAAATGGCCTACTGTGTCACGTGCTTTTACACAGATCATCTCTTTTAATCCAAATAGCCTCGGGGTATTATGCCCAGTTTTACAGATGAAGAAACTCAGGCTTGAAGTGGTTAAGTAACCTGCAACCCACAGGTATGCTCCTGAGTTTGAACTAGGTCTGGCTCCACAGTCACGGTCTTTCTCGTGATGGATGCATGTAGGAGACACACAGGGAGCAGTGTGAGTGAGCGCATGGTGAAACACAAAATTACGCATCAAGTGCTCAGACAGGGTATAAACCTCAAGTGCTTTGGGTGTTCAGTGGGATAGGCAAGAAATGAATGTTTACTCTAATTATTAGAGAAGGAAGAAGAAGCAGGATTTGAAATGATCCTTGTAGGATTGCTAGGATCAACTATTCTTTTTAATAAAGAGCTGGTTTGAATTTGTGACATAGAGCTATATTTTTAAAGAAGACAAATGTACTTCCAGTTCTTCTGGGCTTTGCCTCCTGTCATCTGTCCACTTCCCTTTCTATTCTCGGTCCACCATCTTTTACACTGCTAACGCTCTGATCTGTTAGTGTCAATAAATTTGGTAAAACTCCATTATTGCATGAAGTGAACTATGGACAATTTCTGTGCCTTGCGGGAGTTCCACAGTTTCCTCTGTATCTTTAGTGCCAAGAAGAGTGTCTGGCACCTCTGGGACACCCAACTAAGATTTGCTAAATAAATGGAAAAAGTTAAGAGGATCACTTGGTCAAAACAAAGTTCCAGGCACTAATGTCAAATGGGCTCTCAGACGCTATATGAGTCCAATCCTGTTAGGTTTCCTTAGTTCATGCGTTGAGGGATTATACAATATTTCAGTCCCCTACTTGCTTCAGATCTTGGACTCTTAACAGATGGTTTTGCCTCATCAACGTCCTACCATTAAACATTCAAACCCACACTCCCATCTGATCGATATCCATACATGTGGTCCCTCTTCTAACACCAGTCTCTCCACCTGTGCTTTTTTTCTTTGTAAATTTTATTTTTGATGTATTTATTTATGGTTGCACTTCATTGCAGCACTCGAACTCTCAGTTGCAGCGTGGGATCTAGTTCCCCCACCAGGAACTAACCTGGTCCACCTGCAGTGAGAGTGCAGAGTCTTAACCACTGGACCACCAGGCAAGTCCCACTCCATCTGTGCAAACCAATACAATATTGTAAAGTTAAAAAAAAAAAAAAAAGAAGAAGAAGAAACAAGAAAAACAGCAACAACAACAAAACAAAACCCCGTGCTTTAGTTCCGCCTGCTTTCAGAGGAAGCTGCCCCTCTCTTGTCTATTCTCCAGCTCATGAATGAGTGGATCTGTTCTACGAGTTTTTAAACATGTTCAAGTGTCTTCTATTACAAACGAACAAGACCGCATCCCCCAGTAGCTCTTTGGAAGGCCAACAATGTCTTCCAGGTTTCTATATACAATGGCCATTTACATCCTCCCTTTTCTTAATCTTCGAATCAACACTTTACACTCTCTGCTCTTTGAAATACTGTTCTCTTTGGCTTTTAGAGTACCACATTCTGCTGAGTTTGCTTTTGTCTCATTAACAAATTCTTTCACATCTTTTTTGCTGCTTCTTCTTGCCCTACCTGGAGAATACCATGGGCAGAGGAGCCCAGCAGGCTACAGTCTTTGGGGTCTCAGAGAATCCGACACAACTGAATGACTTTCACTTTACTTCCCCTACCCAGCCTTTCAATTTACTCACTGCTCAGCTTTAGATCCTCTTCTCTTCTCAATTCTGATCTTTTTCTCTAAGTATCTCGTCTCCACTTAGTTTCAAGCTCTACCTATATTCAGAAGCTCACAAATTTATATGCCCAGCCCAGATTTTTCCTCTAAGCACCAGACCTGTGTTTTTAATTCTTCACTTGAATTCTCTCCTTGGGTACATCAAAGCACTTAAACTTAGCATATCTAACTAAAATTACACTCATGCTCTTTCCTTATAAAAGTGGTGTTTTCTTAGTGTTTTTTTCTCAGTGAAAGTCACCAGCCAGCTGTATAAGTTAAAAACGCAGGCATCATCTTCAACAGCTCATTCCCCCTCGGCTCTCATTTCCATCCCAACCTGAAGTCCTGTTGATTTTGCCTGACAAGTACCTCTCAGATTCATCACTCTCTGTCCACCTCCTCCAGCACTCCACTGTAAGGTACCATCATTCGTGGTCTCTTGTCTGGATCACTGAGCGCTCCCTTAGACTTCCTAGATCCATTCTTGCCTTCCTCCAAAGTGTTCTTCACGTTGCAGTGAGAACAATCTTTTTTAAAAAACACAAATAAAATGTTAACATACCCTTCTCTACCCCAAACAAAACAAAACGATTCTTTAGTGCTTCCTGTTGCTCTTAGGATAAAATCAAAACGCCTACTTGCTCAGTGGTAAAGAATCTGCTGCCAGTGCAGGAGACATAAGAGACGTAGGTTCAATTACTGGGTCGGTTCAATCTCCTGGAGAAGGAATTGGCAACCTACTCCAGTATTCTTGCCTGGATAATTCCATAGACAGAGGAGGCTGGTGGGCTATGGTCCACGGGATTGCAGAGTCGGACATGACTGAAATGACTCAGCACAGCACAGCATCTGCTCTACAAAGCCCCACCTCCAGGCTCATCTCACACCCACTTCCCCCTTACTCTACAGTTTAGTCACACTGGCCTTCCAGATGCCATGCTTCTTTCTGCTTATCCAGGTTATTCCTCTTTCTGAACATCCCTGTACCCCTCAAGCTTTCCAGTTCTTTCACCTTCTCACACATACCTGGGACCTCTTAGCTCATCTTTCAGATCTTAACTCGAGCATTGCTTGCCTTAGAAAAGCTTCTCCTAACCTCACTGACCACAGCTACATGCTACGCCATGTATTTAATATTTTAAGTTTATTTTATATTGAAGTATAGTTGTTTACCAATGTTGTGTTTGTTTCAGGTGTACAGCAAAGTGATTCAGTTATACATATACATGTATCTATTCTTTTTCAAATTCTTTTCCCATTTAGGTTGTTACAGAGCATTGAGCAGAGTTTCCCGTGTTATACAGTAGGGTCCTTGCTGGTTATCTATTTAATTTGATTTATTTATTTAAAATTATTTATTTATTTATTTAGTTACACTGGGTCTTTGTTGTTGCATACAGGCTTTCTCTAGTTGCAGTGAGCAGGTCTACTCTTTGTTGCGATGCATGGCCTTCTCATTGTCCTGGCTTCCCTTGTTGCATAGCATGAGCTCTAAGCATGTGGCTCTAGAGCACAGCTGCAGTAGTTGTGGTGCATGCTCTGTGGCATGTGGAATTTTCCCAGAGCAGGGATTGATCCCATATCGCCTGCATTGGCGGGTGGATTCCTATCCATTGTGTCACCAGGGAAGTCCTTGGTTATCTATTTTAAATGTAGTTGGTACATGTCAGTCCTAAACTCCCAATCCACCTCTCCCCCAACCCTTCCCCCAAGTTTATTCTCCAAGTGTGTGAGTCTGCTTCTGTTTTGTAAATAATTTCAAATGTATCACTTTTTTAAAATTCAGCATATAAGTGATATCATATGATATTTGTCTTTCTCTGACTTACTTCACTTAGTATGATAATCTCCAGGTCCATTCATGTTTCTGAAAATGGCATTACTTCATTCTTTTTTATGGCTGAGTAATACTCATTGTATATATGTACAACGACTTCTTTATCCATTCATCTGTCAATGAACATTTAAGTTGCTTCTGTGTCTTGGATATTGTAAATAGAGCTGCAATGAACATTCAGTTCAGTTCAGTTCAGTCGCTCAGTCGTGTCCAACTCTTTGCGACCCCATGAATCGCAGCACGCCAGGCCTCCCTGTCCATCACCATCTCCCGGAGTTCACTCAGACTCATGTCCATCGAGTCCGTGATGCCATCCAGCCATCTCATCCTCTGTCGTCCCCTTCTCCTCCTGCCCCCAATCCCTCCCAGCATCAGTCTTTTCCAATGAGTCAACTCTTC
>SJYQ01092836.1:268569-284764 GCA_006410935.1 Redunca redunca | reverse complement strand
AAATAGATGTTTTTCTGGAATTCTCTTGCTTTTTCCATGATCCAGCAGATGTTGGCAATTTGATCTCTGGTTCCTCTGCCTTTTCTAAAACCAGCTTGAACATCAGGAAGTTCACGGTTCATGTATTGCTGAAGCCTGGCTTGGAGAATTTTGAGCATTACTTTACTAGCATGTGAGATGAGTGCAACTGTGTGGTAGTTTGAGCATTCTTTTGCATTGCCTGTCTTTGGGATTGGAATGAAAACTGACCTTTTCCAGTCCAGAGGCCACTGCTGATTTTTCCAAACTTGCTAGCATATTGAGTGCAGCACTTTCACAGTGTCATCTTTCAGGATTTGAAACAGCGCAACTGGAATTCCATCACCTCCACTAGCTTTCTTCGTAGTGCATGTATTCTTATGGATGGTGTTTTACTCCAGATAAATGTCTAGGAGTGGGACGGCTGGATCATAAGGAGCTCTGTTTTCAGTTCTTAATAAATCTCTATATTGTTCTCCATAGTGGCTGTACCAATGAAGGGTTCCCTTTTCTTCACACCCTCTCCAGCATTTATTGTTTGTAGAATTTTTGATGATGGTCATTCTGATTTGTGTGAGGTGGTATCTCATAGTTTTGACTTGCATTTCGGTAATAATTAGTGATGTGATGTTGAGAATCATTTCATGTGCCTCTTGGCCAGCCTCCTTTGGAAAAATGTCTATTTAGGTCTTTTGTCCATTTTTTGACTGGGTTGTTTGTGTTTTTGATATTGAGCCACATGAGCTATTTGTAAAATTTGGAGATTAACCCCTTGTTGCTTACATCATTTGCAAATATTTTCTCCCATTCTGTGGGTTGTCTTCTCGTTTTTTTATTTTTTTAATGGTTTCTTTTGCTGTGCAAAATTTTTTGAGTTTAATTAGGCTCCATTATTTTAGTTTGTTTTTATTTCCATTACTCTGTGTTGTTCAGCCCCTCAGTCATGTCTGACTCTTTTCGACCGCATGGACTGCAGCACGCCAGGCTTCCCTGTCCTTCACCATCTCCCAGAGCTTGCTCAAACTCATGTCCATTGAATTGGTGATGTCATCCAAACATCTTGTCCTCTGTCATCCCCTTCTCATCCTGCTTTCAATCATTCCCAGCATCAAGGTGTTTTCAAATGAGTCAGCCCTTCACATCAGGTGCTGAAAGTATTGGAGCTTCAGCCTCAGCATGAGTTCCTCCAATGAATATGCTGGATTGACTTCCTTTAGGATTGACTGGTTCAATCTCCCTGCAGTCCAAGGGACTCCCAAGAGTCTTCTCCAACACCACAGTTAAAAAGCATCAATCAATTCTTTGGTGCTAAGCTTTCTTTATGGTCCAACTCTCACATCCATACATGGCCACTGGAAAAACCACAGCTTTGACTATTTGAAACTTTGTCAGTAGGAGACAAATTGAAAGAGATATTGCCGTGATTTATGTCAAAGAGTGTGCTGCTTATGTTTCTCTCTAAGAGTTTTATAGTCTCTGGTCTTACATTTAGATCTTTAATCCATTTTGAGTTTATTTTTGGGTAAGATATTAAAAAATGTTCAAATGTATTTATTTATTTTTAACATATAGCCTTCCAGTTTTCCTAGTACAATTTATTGTAGAGACTGTCTTTTCTCCATTGCATGGTCTTGCCTTCTGTGTCATACATTAAGTGACCATAGGTGTGTGGGGATTATTTCTGGGCTTTTTATCCTGTTCTATTGATCTATATTCCCGTTTTTGTGCCAGTACTATACTGTTTTGATGACTGTAGATTTATAGTATAGTCCAAAGTCAGGGAGCTGATTCTTGCAGCTCAGTTTTTCTTTCTCAAGATTGCCTTGGTGTTTTGGGGTCAATTTGTGTCTCCATACAATTTTAAGATTTTTTAGTTCTAGTTCTGTGAAAAATGCCAGTGGTAATTTGATAGGGATTGCACTGAATCTGTAGATTGCCTTGTGTAGTATAATCATTTTGACAATATTGATTCTTCCAACCAATAACATGATATATCTCTCCATCTGTTTGTGTCATCTTTCATTTCTTTCATCAGTGTCTTATAGTTTTCTGAGTATAAGTCTTTCGCCTCCTTAGGTAGTTTTCTTCCTAGGTATTTTATTCTTTTTGATATGATGGTAAATGGGATTGTTTCCTTAATTACTCTTTCTGATCTTTCATTGTTAGTGTATAGAAATGCAAAAGATTTCTTTGTATTAGTTTTGTATTCTGCAACTTGAGCAAATTCATTGATGAGCTCTAGTAGCATTCTGGTAGCATCTTTAAAATATTCTATGTATAGTATCATGTCATCTGCAAACAATAACAGTTTTACTTCTTTTTCAGTTTGGATTCCATTTACTTCTTTTTTCATCTCTGATTGCCATGTTTAGGACTTCCAAAGCTACATTGAATAAAAGTGGTAAAAGTGGACATTCTTGTTCTGTTCCTGATCTTAGAGGAAATGTTTTCAGCTTTTCACAGTTCAGTATGATGTTAACTGTAGGTTTGTCATATATGGCCTTTATTATGTTGAGGTAGGTTCCCTCTGTGCCCACTTTCTGAAGAGTTTTTTTTTAAATCATAAATGGCTGTTGAATTTTGTCAAAAGCTTTTCCTGCATCTATTGAGATGATCACGTAATTTTTATTCTTCAATTTGTTGATGTGGTGTATCACACTGATTGGTTTGTGGATACTGAAAAATTCTTGCATCCCTGGGATAAATCCCACTTGATCACACACATGGCACTATGTACTTCTCCCAAACACTTAGTGTAGTTTTAATTTTCTATTTATGTGATTATTCTATTATCTGTTTCTACCTGTAAGAGCAATGAGAGTAGGAATGGTATCTTCTTTTGCTTACTGTATATTTTCAGGAACTCATATAGGAGTCTGGCACATCAAATATTCTCTATATGAGTTGAATGAATAAGTAAATTAAAAAAGGTGAAGTCATGGGCTTAGCTGAAGTAGTTGTGTGGTGTGAGAAGAGGGACCCTCCCACTCCTGATACAGCTTTTAAGTCATCTGGATGGTTTTTAAACAGAATGAGTATGTAACAGTGTTAAACATATTCTTCCTTCCTTGAAAGCTGGCATTAAACAAACAATGAAAAAAGGAACTGGGTGAACACTATTTTAAAGGGAGGGCAGAGTAAGAAAAACCATGCTGGGGGAAGGAGGTAAAGAAATAATGGCCACAGAGGTGGCATTAAACCAAGGCACCCAAGTGTTTTGAGAAAGCAGAAATGCAAGCTAGTGTCTTGAGCTCCAGACATTGTAGGAACGAGCAAGTGTTCTCCTGACTTGGCAGTAATGAGATGACTTCTAAAGCTCTCTTAGGGGAACAAATAGGCGGAAGCGGGTTTATAGGACAGAATGGGGGGTGAGGGCATGGAAGCAGGGGTGCTGACTCCTCTTTCGCCAAATTTAGTGCTGAAGGAAAGGGTAGAAGAAAGACAGTATCCAATGTGGCCTTTCTATGACATTTGGCAATGTTAATGGCCTTCTTCTTTCCAAGTGGGGATGGTGGGTGGGTTGGTAGATAGAGAAGAAAAATACTATGAAGATGAGAGCTTTTAGAAAGATGAAGCAGTTCCAGTTAATGGAGCAAAGTTCTAGGGCAGATGGAAAGAATGGGACCAAAGGCTTGGGCAAATGATGGGTCTAGAAACACTCTGTTGTTAGCAGCATATACACTATGAATTGGTTATGTCTTCTTGGAGTATTGACCCCATTATCATCATGTACCACTCTTCTTTATCCCTGATAACTTTTCTTGCTTTGAAATTTGCCCTGTCTGAAATTAATATAGCTATTTTTGCTTTCTTTTATTTAGTGCTAAAAGATACATCTTTCTCTATTCCTTTCTGTTAATCTATATGTATCTTTAAGATAAGTTTCTTGCAGATAGCATGTGGGCTTCCCTGTGGCTCAGCGGTAAATTTAAAATCTGCCTGCAATATAGGAGATGCGGATTTGATCCTTTGGTTGGGAATATCCTCTGGAGAAGGAAATGGCAACCCACTCCAGTATGCTTGCTTGGAAAATTCCATGGACAGAGGAACCTGGTCGGCTACAGTCTGTGGGGATGTAGTAGAGTCAGACATGACTTAGTGACTGAACAATAATGATGAAGACAGCATGTGGTTGGGTCTTTTTTTGATCGATTTTGAAAATCTCTGTCTTTTAATTGGATATTTAGATCACTGATATTTAAAGTGTCTGCTGATATAGCTGGATTCATCTAGCATTTGTTACTATTTTCTATTTATTGCCCATGTTCTTTGCTTCCTCTTTTAAACTCCAAACTTTTTCTGCCTTTGTATCTTTAGTTAAGCATTTTCTATGATTCCATTTTCTTTCCTTCCTTAGTATATCAATTATGTTTCTTTTTAAACTTTTTTTTTAAAAAAGGTGGTTGCTCTAGAATTTGCAATACCCATTTAAACTAATCCAAATCCACTTTCAAATAAGCAGGCAGTACAAGTACCTTATCAGTTCAGTTCAGTTCAGTCACTCAGTCGTGTCCGACTCTTTGCGACCCCATGAATTGCAGCACGCCAGGCCTCCCTGTCCATCACCAACTCCCAGAGTTCGCTCAGACTCACGTCCATCGAGTCCGTGATGCCATCCAGCCATCTCATCCTTGGTCGTCCCCTTCTTCTCCTGCCCCCAATCCCTCCCAGCATCAAAATCTTTTCCAATGAGTCAACTCTTCGCATGAGGTGGCCAGAGTACTGGAGTTTCAGCTTTAGCATCATTCCTTCCAAATAATAACAAAATATTCCTCATTCCTCCCTTCCATCCTTTGTTGTCATTCATTTCACTAATACATAAACATACATAATAAAATACATTGTGGCTATTATTGTTTTTAACACGTCATTATATGTTAGATCAGTTAAGAATAAGAAAAATAAGTTTTTATTTTACTTTCACTTATCCATTCTCTGATACTTTTCCTTTCTTTATGTAGACCTGAATTTCTGACCTATATAATTTTCCTTCTCTCTAAAGAACTTCTTTTAGCGTTTCTTGCAAGGCAGGTCTACTGGTAACAAGTTGCCTCAATTTCTGTCTGAGATAGTTTTTATTTCTCTCTCATTTTTGAAGGATAATTTCACAGGATACTAAAGCCTAGGCTTTTTTTTCTTTCAACACTTGAAGTAGAAAAACCAGAAATTATGTTTTTGACTTTACAAAAATGGACATTTTTTGAGCACATATTGTGTGTTGGTTGAGTGACAGGAGAGCAAAACACAATGCAAGAGGATATTAGAACACAGCGGCTCACGGGTCCCCCAAGAAGGTGAACCTGACATGGAACGAGAAGGGCTTCCTCGAGGAGGAGTGTGGTCCTGATGGATCATGAGTGGAGGTTATCTGGCACAGGGGTGTTGGGGCTGCAGAAGCTTCCACATAGAGGAAAGAGACTTCACAAAGGACAACCCCAGCTTAGGGGAACTGCAAATGGCTTGGTGTGGCTGGCACATGCAGTGTGTTTTGGTGATTGGCAAGGGATGAGTTTGGGGAAGGAGGTGATGGTCAGGCTAATTTGAAAGTTCCCATGTCTGCTGATAAACGTTCTGATTCAATTCTGACATCAATGAAGAGCCATGAAGAGTTTTAAGCAGTGGGATATGCCGACTGACTTGGCTTTTAAGCAAGATGATTTTCGTGGGTGAGGAGCCTGGGGAAGGGAGACTGGCTTGGACACTCTCAGCGGTCCTGGGGAAGAAGGGTGAGGGTGTGAACCAGGGCAGTGGCAGTGGAACTGGAGAGGGCAGAAGTGATGCCTGCACAGGAAAACAGACCTGTTGACCAGCTTTCTGATCACCCTGCTGTAGGGAGGGAGAAAAAGGAAGGACACTAGGAAGACGCCCTTGTCTCTGGCTTGGGCAGCTGGGAGGATGGTGGTATCATTCACAGAAATAGGGGAAACAGAAGGAAGAACAGATTTTGTGGGGGAAGACAGTGAGTTCAGTTTTGGACGTTCTGAGTTTGAGATGCACGTGGGAAATCCAACCAGTGCTGTTTAGCAGGCAGACATAGGTGTTGGAAGCTCACCAGGGCACTCTGAATGAAGCTGAAATCATGCCTGTGGTCGAGCTTCTCAAAGGATAACGTGTGCAGTGAGGAGCGAAGGTTCCCTTTGCCAGGATACCAGGGATGCTCATATTGAATGCACCAACAGAGCAGAGTTCAGAAGAAAACCAAGAAAGAGTGGACCAAGAAGTGAGAGGAGTGTGAGAGAGAGAACAGCGCGGGCAAGAGCTTTGCAGTCCAGGCTGGCTTGGCACTCACTAAACACTTAAGTAAGCTCCATTTTTCAGCCTCCTTAGACATAGGCAGAGTCAGTGACAGGGGATGTCTCATGATCGTGGGAGGAAGAAATATACAATTAAGAGCAGGTTTCCGCCACTCCCCCCGCCCCATGCTTTTCCCCTCCTTATCCACGGCCCCTTTGGATGTCTCTCTGGAAGGAAAACACTCAAATTTTGATGGTTTTTGTTTTAAAAATATAAGCTCCATTAGTTTGCTATTCTTTCCTTTTAAAAAACTTTTTAAAAGAAATTTATGGCATGCTGAATCTTAGTTCCCTGTCCAGAGGCTGAGCCCATGCCCCTTGCTGTTGAAGCATGGAGGCTCAACCACTGCATTGCCAGCGAAGTCCCTTGAGTTTTATTTGTTACTATAGCAGAGCCTCATCTATCTTTCCTGATCCCAGCTCTGCAGTCGGACAGGTGTGTTGGAATTCTGTCTTTACCTCTTGCCAGGTGTGTGACTTTAAACTTCTGAATTCCTCTGGGCTACAGTTTCCTTATCAGTGAAATTGGGAAAATGATATCAATCTCATGTAACTAGATAAAATGTAATAAATGTGAAGCATTTAGAACAGTATTAAATACTATAGAAATGTTAGAAACCAATAGGACAGTGTCAAGAGGTGGAGATGGTTTATAGTCATGGTCAGCAACCTATGCTGCTGCTGCTAAGTCGCTTCAGTAGTGTCAGACTCTGTGTGACCCCATAGACAGCAGCCCACCAAGCTTCCCCATCCCTGGGATTCTCCAGGCAAGAATACTGGAGTGGGTTGCCATTTCCTTCTCCACAGCAACCTATGGCCACAGGCCAAATCCACTCTGCTGACTGTAAACAGCGTCTTCGTTAAGAATGGGCTTTACATTTTTGAATAGTCAAAATAAATCACAAGAAAATACGTGGAATTCAAATTTCAGTGACCATAAATAAAGGTTTACTGGAACACAGCCACACTTTTAAGTAGAGTTGTGACTGCTTTTGCATTACTGTCACAGGAGTGGATCAAAGGGAGCAAAAGTCAAGAAAGATCATGAAAAAGCATTAACTGGAATTGGCAATAGATTGTCAGTGACCTTGATAATGGCTTTATTTGGAATGTGAAAGCATAAACTAGCTTTTGGTGCCATTCTGATCATAGTTTGATTCCTGACTCTACTACTCGTTAGCTGTGTGGTCTTGGGAAGTCGTTTAAGCTCTCTGAGTTTTAGTTTAACAGAGCTACCTTCTTAAGTTATTGGAAAGATTAGCAATGATGTATGTAAACCATAAAACACAGCATCTGACTTATTGGAGGTGCTCAGAAAAGGCAAGCACCCGACTTATTGAATCTGTTGCCCCTCCCCCCCTAACTGCTATTAGGTAATGCCTTTTCACTTTTAATATTTTATTTTTGTCTTTAGTATTTTGTGTTCTCTATGTTTTACATCATATGCCAAGTCTTTGCTCAAATCTCAACTCTTTAATAAGACCATCCTAGTTAATATTGACTCTCTTAGTTAATACTGTGCTGCTGCTGTTGCTAAGTCGCTTCAATCGTGTCCAACTCTGTGTGACCCCATAGACGGCAGCCCACTGGGCTCTCCCGTCTCTGGGATTTTCTAGGCAAGAATACTGGAGTGGGTTGCCATTGCCTTCTCCAATGCATGAAAGTGAAAAGTCAAAGTGAAGTCGCTCAGTCGTGTCCTACTCTTAGCGACCTCATGGACTGCAGCCTACTAGGCTCCTCCATGCATGGGATTTTCCAGGCAAAAGTACTGGAGTGGGGTGCCATTGCTATTCCATCATTCCCAACCTTCCTACCTTGTTCTATTTTTTTTTGTCTTCTCATAGCACATATCAATCTAGGATATTTACTCACTTACTAACGTGTTTCTTGTATCTATCTTCCCTACCTAGATGGACCCTCCTTGTCTGTTTTATACAATTAGATATTCTGAAATAGAACCCTACACATAGTAGGTCCTCTATTAATATTTCTAAATGAAAAAGAATAGATGAGGGTTTTTTTTTCCTGTTCAGGACACAATGTGCTCCTTTGTTCTGGCACTTGTCTTTTCTCATCTCTGTAAAATTCTCAGCCATTATCTGTTAACACGAAGCTCTATTCCCTCCACTCAATCCTCCTTCTGGAACTCCTTTTAGAACATGATGACCCAATCATTCCATCCTCAGTGTCTCCCAAGTTCTTTCTTTGACAAGAAGAACTCTCTTTTAGCTCTCTGTTTTATTCTAAGGAAATTTTCTCAGCTCTAGCATTGTCTCTTTTTAGCTGTGTCTAGTCTACTCTTCAACCTGTTCATTGAATTTTTATTGCAATGACAATATTTTTTTGTGCCTAGAATTTCTATTTCTTCCTCACTATTCCTTCTTGCCTCTTGCTTTCCATTCTTTCCTCTACTTGTTTCAAGACTTCTAATCTTCCCTTTATCTCTTTGGATATTTTAAACATTCCTTGATTAAGATTTCTTTCAGAGTTTTCTGTTCTGTCTAGTCCTTGGGGTGTGAACCCTTCCTTTGTTTAATCAGCTGGATTTCATGCTATGCTTCATTTCTTAGTGTGGCCTATAATTTTAGATGGTGAGCTCAATTTTTATAGTGGTTGTTTGGCATTTGCCTCTGCTGAGGTCTTAAAGAGTTAGCAACTGAAAAGGCTCCAAAAATTCATCACTGAATGGCCTGTCTTTGGAGACTGAGGATAGCGGGTGGCAGAGAGCAGGTTTAGGGAAATTGCCCTGAGTTCACAAGCTCCACTGTGAAATTATTTGTGTAACCGCATGCAAATTACCCTTGGAGTCTTAATTCTCTTGTCTATGAAATAAAGATAATAATTCCTATTTCCTAGAGATGTTGTGGGGAATTAGTGAGATAATCAAGTTAAGGAACCTAGCCCAAAGATATTTTAAATACTTGTCAATATCTTCTCCTTGCTTTGTGATGTAAGGGAAGAAACTTAATGCCTGTGAAAATAATTTCTGAATACATATGTGAAACAGAAACAGCCATTACATTTGGACACTGGTCAGATTTATTTCATTAATTTGTGACATGTATTAGTTGAAAATGGGGGAAAAATCCAGGAGAACACGCCCACTTGGCTTTCAGCCACTGCAGAAGAGCATTGATGAGAGGTGGATGAAGTTTCAGACAGGATACTTGAAAAAAAAACAAGGCCTAATTAGAGAGTCAGATCATTTGCCAACTATTTTGGATCATTAAAACAGGGCAGGAAGAAGAGTTCTTCTGCTGAGAAAAATTGACCCAGATAAATTTCTTATCCAAATAGAAAATATATGTGACTTCTTGGCTGTGTTGTCCTTGGTCAGCAGTCCCTTTTAAAGGTTAGAAAAAGAAAGCAGGGCCCCGAGTCTGTAGGCAGTGGTTATTAAATACTGGGCTTATAATTGGGAAGAAAGAGACACAGATAAATTCTTGGGCAAGAGAACCTCATGTAGACTTACTTCTAGCTCATATAACTTTTGAGCACAGATCTTCCCTTAATTAATTGCCACTTTGAATCTGTGGATAAAGGAGGGTTAGAGGGCCAAAGTTAATGAATAAAAGCTGTATGATTTATCATGGAACAGATGATTAGTTATCTGTAATCATTTCACAGAATGATTTGTAATTCTAATTTTCATGAAACACTTATAAAGACCAAAACTAAATACATTTAAATAGACAAATATTTTTAGATTTTAATTACCTGATCTTCATAATCAGATCCCGTATCAATGATCTCTCCAGTGTCCAACATCATCGAAGGATCAAGGTCACCTGAACCTAAGATTAGGAAAACAAATGTTACCTGATGGAAGGTGGTTGTCTGTGCATGTTTCTAAAGTAAACTGTCTCCCACGAGGTTTCCATATTGTCCCTGTGATTATATTAATTTCTCCAATATTTTTAACTCTTCCCATCTGCCAGGCACTGTCTGGTCTGCAGATGGAAAATGCAGCTGTAACTGGGCAGGATCCTACAGGGCCTTCCCAAGACAGACCCTTCCTCCATATTCTCTGCTCTGGTTTCTCTCTGAAGTACCTAAATAGTAGTATCTGATGCACATTTTCTGAGTTGTTCTACAGATGCTAAAATCACCACCAAATGGAAGAAATTAACTACTTGATGTTGTGAGCATGTAGCCCCCAGACCTACTGTTGCCAAAGAATTGATAACATTAACCCCTGTAACATCACCCAGTTACCTCAGCATCAACCAGTCAGAGAACTGGGGATGAGCTGATCACATATGCTGGGATGCCCCTCCCTCATCTGGACTTTAAAATTGCTTGGCTGAAACCCGTAGAGGAGTTTGGCTTTTTGAGCACTGCCTGTCCTGAACTTGTTTATCACCTTGCAAGAAACATGGCACTTTCCTTCACCACAAACCAGCGTCAGTAGATTGGCTTTACTGCATTTGGGGGAGCAGACCCAAGTTTGGTTTGATAACACAGATATCTAGACACTGTCTCTACCCTTAAGAAGACAATGATCTTGTGGAGGAGATTAACTTGACAACAGCAAGGTTCAGAAACCAAAAGGAAAAAGCTACTAATTCTGACTTGTACTGGAGGACGTGATGGAGGTAGGATTCTTCACAAGGAACTAGTCTGTGAGCCCAAACTATGAGGGCGAATAAGGGTTGTCCAGGGGGAGAAGTGGTTTAGGGGTGTGCAACACCGGCGAGCCTGGTGGGCTGCTGTCTGTGGGGTCGCACAGAGTCGGACACGACTGAAGCGACTTAGCAGCAGCAGCAGCAGCAACAGTGACTGAGGAGGAAGGAACAGGAGCAAACTGCAGTGGGAGGAGAGCAAAGGGTTCCAGGAAAAGAAGGGCTGAGTTTGCTCACTTCATGAGAACCTGATGAGCTTTCCTTGCAGCCTTTGGATCACATTAGCTCCTGAAAGTGGGAAAAATCAGGTTAACTTAATCTGTTAATACAGAGTTCCTACCCCTAGGTACTACAGGTTACACTGAATTACTTATCCATTAATTACCAAGGCTTACTCTTAAGACCAGTAGTTTTCATAATGGGGTTCCTGAAGCACACTTGAGTTATCATCCTCATTTAACAAGCCTTTCCTGCTGGGCAATCTTTATTACCTAACTAGCCAGAAAGACAGAATTCTTCAGTGCTGCCCATGAAATGCTATGCACCTGTGAAGAAACCAACCACTCTGCTTCACTATAAACTTGCCCTTGCAAAATAACTCTTGTTCAGAACATGCAATGAGTAATGTTAAATGAAGATGAATTTCTTAAAAAAAAAAAAAGTCAAGCATCTCACACACTTCTCAAATATAGACCTCTCCCAGATATGCTACTTCTGTCTTTTCTTTTAGAAAAGGAACCAAGGTATGTCCCCACAAAGTCTTTCCTCATTTCTTCTTCTCTTCTCATCATTACCCCTGCTGTTCACAAAACTGACTACTAGCCCCTCATCAGATCAACTAAGTACTAAACAGGAACATCATACTTTATTGTGTTTGTAATAAAAAAATTAAGTACAATAAAGATTTTCCAAATGAAGAAGGTTGACCCATCAAATCATTTTGGAAAGAGAACTGTGGAGCTGCCACATATAGTTGAATAAATATGTTCCTCAATTCTTGGTGATACCCTTGGCAACACGAGTGTTAAAAGTGCCTCTAGGGGTGATATGGAAACTTTAATTTTATATATAATTTTTAAGTAGAAGATGTAATTTTCCTATCTTTGTTGTTTAAGCATTTTTCAAATAAAAGTTTTGTAAGGTGTATCTTAGGGCCAAACTACTTGATGTCTCAGGGTCCAGCTGGAAGACCAGTTTGCACTTAGGTGTTGGGAAGCAGTAAAAAGCTCGGGAGTAAAATGTATACTTCTCTCTGATAGGATCATAGACATTTTAGAATTTAATATTTCACAGAATCCTACTCTGTCACTTTAGAAAAGAGGAAAATGAGCTGTGGAGAAGTTATATAGCTTGGCCAAGGTCATGAAGAAGGTGAGTGAGATCAAAGACAAGTCACAGCTCCCATTTCTAACACAGGCTACTGACTCCAAGTTGTAAGCAGACACAATCCAAAAGGTTTTGTATACACGATCTTCTATTAAAGTGCTCTACAGGGGAGAACCCAGAGGAGTGTGCTGTCTCTTCTTCATTCTGAGAAAATAGGAACAGTGAATGACTGATGATGAGATGGGTCACTGAGTGGCTGCAGAAATGGAAGAATGGAAAGTGGAATAAAGGTGCGTCTCTCCAGCCCATGAAAGTCAAGGTGGCTGCTACTGACAGCTTTGTTAAAGGCAATGCCAACTTAATTAGCTTTTGTTACTTCCACAACATGGATATGATTCACCACTGACTGGTGGAAGTGGTGATAGGTACTCAGATGATACCCTCCCCTTAGACTTTAAAGTAGTTCCTTTGAAATGAGCAACATGACCTTAACACAGAGGCTCTCTGAGTATATAGCTGCTTCAGTTCCTGTGTCCTACTTATTTAATTAGAAACTGTTCTTTTAGTTGTTTTAATAAACTACAACATGAAGGGTCTTAAACAACCCATTCAACAGAGATGTCACACATTGATATTTGAAAATGGAACAAGGTTATTAGAAAACTAGCTTCATCGATGGGAGAATGAAGAGGTCTTTGTTTAAAAAATAAACAACTCCCGCTCATAAGGAAGAAAAGATTGGTTTTCCTAATAAAATGTTTTTAACAGAAATGTTATTGTGTCATCAAGGGACAAAATTTCTTGACGTGTCATTGCTCTTGGAAACAGTACTAATAGATCATAGAAGGCAACAGACAAAGGATGCCATTATCTGCTCAGATAATGATTGAATAGCTTTCATTTTCTTTTACTACTGGTTGCTTGGTTTGCTGAAAATGGTACCTTTAATAATAGTTCAAGGCTTGACATACAAAATAGGAAGGTAAATATAACCATATGTACATATTTTGCATCTTTCACTGGACAATTTAACACATAAAACAACTACAGTGATCTTAATACTCAAAAAAGACAGCAAAATCAGGACATTTTGTAAAAGTGATAGTATGGCTTTCTTTTCCCCATAATTCGAATTTCTCAATTTCTTTTCAGATTTAAAAATATCCTTTCCATAGATAACAGACAAAGGTGTGAGCTGAAATAGAACCCCTCAGGATCACTCACTGTCACTAGTTTTAGATGTAGAATGGTCTTTGGAAATGTTGTCCCCTTAAATTTAATTGGGAAGATGATATATCGGCTTCAGAGGTACTGGAAGGCTAAACACGCTGTGTTCTGGGACAGTGGTAAAGATGTTTTCCTTCTTAGTGGATCTTCAATCCGAAGTTTTGGGATGACCCTCCTCTCAGTTTGCGTACCAAATAGAGGGAACCTCCTGCAAGACTGGGCAGTGATGGGAATCTGTAGATAAAAGTTCCTCTAACACTTTTCTGAAAGCCAAAGAATTGATGCTTTTGAATTTTGGTGCTGAAGATTCTTGAGACTCCCTTGAACAGCAAAGAGATCATAGCAGTCAATCCTAAAGGAAATCAACCCTGAATATTCATTGGAAGGACTGATGCTGAAGCTGAAGCTCCAATACTTTGACCACCTGATGGGAAGAACTGGCTCATTGGAAAAGACCCTGGTGCTGGGAAAGACTGAAGGCAGGAGGGGAAGGGGGTGACAAACGATGAGATGGTTGGATGGCATACCTATTCAAGGGACATGAGTTAGAGCAAACTCTGGAAGACAGTGAAGGACAGGAAAGCCTGACATGCTGCAGTCCATGGAGTTGCAAAGAGTCAGACGTGACTGAGCAACAACAATGAAAAGATGAGGTATGTTAACTAGTTGGACCGTAGTAATCATTTCATGAATCAAATCATCATATATATATATATATATATAAAATTTTTTACTTAAAAAATTTAAAGGAAGTGAAAGTCATTCACACTTCATCATTGGAAGTGATATGGGAGCTGTGGAGCAGCTGAGATTATGTAGAGAGAGGATTCAAAGAGAAGGAAAGAGCCAAGGCACAAGACCTGGGGGCTGATGAGTCACAGAGCAGAACCCACGGACATGGTTTCTTTAATTGACTGAGTCCCTGATGTTTACCAGCTGGGAGATTTTACCTACTGGTGCAGGCTTCTGATTTCTCTGGAAAGAGAGAAGAATCCAGAAACACTGGTCCATTCTTTGATAGTAACATTAGTCTGTCTATCAGATCTAACCCCTTGAATCTATTTGTCATTTCCACTGTATAATCATAAGGGATTTTATTTAGGTCATACCTGAATGGTCTAGTGGTTTTCCCCAATTTAAGTCTGAATTTGGCAATAAGGAGTTCATGATCTGAGCCACAGTCAGCTCCCAGTCTTGTTTTTGCTGACTGAATTGAGCTTCTTCATCTTTGGCTGCAAAGAATATAATCAATCTGATTTCAGTATTGACCATCTGGTGATGTCCTTGTGTAGAGTCTTGTGTTGTTGGAAGAGGGTGTTTGCTATGACCAGTGCATTTTCTTGGCAAAACTCTATTAGTCTTTGCCCTGCTTCATTCCGTATTCCAAGGCCAAATTTTCCTGTTACTCCAGTTACTTCTTGACTTCCTACTTTTGCATTCCAGTCCCCTATAATGAAAAGGACATCTTTTGGGGGTGTTAATTCTAGAAGGTCTTGTAGGTCTTCATAGACCCATTCAACTTCAGCTTCTTCAGCATTACTAGTTGGGGCATAGACTTGGATTACTGTGATAATGAATGGTTTGCCTTGGAAATGAACAGAGATCATTCTGTCATTTTTGAGACTGCATCCAAGTACTGCATTTGTACTCTTTTGTTGACTATGACAGCTACTCCATTTCTTCTAAGGGATTCTTGCCAAAAGTAGTAGATACAATGGTCATCTGAAGTTAAATTCACCCATTCCAGTCCATTTTAGTTTGCTGATTCCTAAAATGTTAATGTTCACTCTTGCCATCTCCTGTTTGACCACCTCCTGTTTGCCGTCTCCAATTTGCCTTGATTCATGGACCTAACATTCCAGGTTCCTGTGGGCTGTTGTGACCTGGCGCACTAAGCCCGGTGGAGAGGAGCTACCCCGCGTCCGAGGTCAGTGGCGGCCGGGAGGAGACACCCCACGCTGGAGGCCAGGGGAGGCGGCCAGGAGGAGCAACCCGTGGAGCAGTGGCTGCGTGGGCGTAGGAGGGCCTAGAGGAGCTTTCCCACGTTGAAGGTCAGGAAGGGCAGCGGTAAGGAGATACCCCTTGTCTAAGGTAAAGAGCAGCAGCTGTGCTTTGCTGGAGCAGCCATGAAGAGATGCCCCACGCCCAAGGTAAGAGAAACCCAAGTAACATGGTAAGTGTTGCAAGAGGGCATCAGAGGGCAGACACACTGAAACCATACCCACAGAAAACTAGTCAATCTAATCACACTAGGACCACAGCCTTGTGTAACTCAATGAAACCAAGCCATGCCTGTGGGGCAACCCAAGACGGACGGGTCATGGTGGTGAGGCCTGACAGAATGTGGTCCACTGGAGAAGGGAATAGCAAGCCACTTCAAAATTCTTTCCTTAAGAACCCCATGAACAGTATGAAAAGGCAAAATGATAGGATACTGAAAGAGGAACTCCCCAGGTCAGTAGGTGCCCAATATGCTACTGGAGATCAGTGGAGAAATAACTCCAGAAAGAATGAAGGGATGGAGCCAAAGCAAAAACAATACCCAGCTGTGGATGTGACTGGTGATAGAAGCAAGGTCTGATGCTGTAAAGAGCAATATTGCATAGGAACCTGGAATGTCAGGTCCATGAGTCAAGGCAAATTGGAAGTGGTCAAACAGGAGATGGCAAGAGTGAACGTCAACATTCTAGGAATCAGCGAACTAAAATG
>SJYQ01092836.1:223838-266756 GCA_006410935.1 Redunca redunca | reverse complement strand
TGGATGTGAGAGTTGGACTGTGAAGAAAGCTGAGCACCGAAGAATTGATGCTTTTGAACTGTGGTGTTGGAGAAGACTCTTGAGAGTCCCTTGGACTGCAAGGAGATCCAACCTGTCCATTCTGAAGGAGATCAGCCCTGGGATTTCTTTGGAAGGAATGATGCTAAAGCTGAAACTCCAGTACTTTGGCCACCTCATGCGAAGAGTTGACTCATTGGAAAAGACTCTGATGCTGGGAGGGATTAGAGGCAGGAGGAGTAGGGAACGACAGAGGCTGGATGGCATCACTGACTTGATGGACGTGAGTCTGAGTGAACTCCGGGAATTGGTTTTGGACAGGGAGGCCTGGCGTGCTGCGATTCATGGGGTCACAAAGAGTTGGACACGACTGAATGACTGAACTGAACTGAACTGAACTGATGCAATATTACTCTTTACAGCATTGGACTTCATATCCATCACCGGTCACATCAACAACTGGGTGTTGTTTTTGCTTTGGCTCCATCTCTTCCTTCTTTCTGGAGTTATTTCTCCACTGATCTCCAGTAGCATATTGGGCACCTATTGACCTGGGGAGTTCATCTTTCAGTGTCCTATCTTTTTGCCTTTTCATACTGTTCATGGGATTCTCAAGTCAAGAATACTGAAGTGGTTTGCCATTCCCTTCTCCAGTGGACCACATTTTGTCAGAACTCTCCACCATGACCCGTCCGTTTGTGTGGCCCTGCACAGCATGGCTCATGGTTTCACTGAGTCAGACATGGCTGTGGTCCATGTGATCAGATTGGTTAGTTTTCATCCATGTAGAAGTGATGGTTGAAACCATGAGGGACAATGAGTTGATGCAGAGAAAGTGTATAAGAGAGTGAGAAAAGGGCCAAGGATGGAACTGTGAGTACTGACTATTTGAGGGGATATGTGTCAAACTTTGAGATATAGAAGGAGAAGGGGCAGGGCCACAACAGGGGCAGTGGGTTGGAATGGGGGCATCAAGAAGACCCAAGGGGAGGATTTTTCCCTGGTGGTTCAGGAGAGACATATATGTGTTAGGGCGGCCTGGAGAAGTTGTAACTTTCATTGTGCTCAAGTTATGGGTTAGACCAATATTTAAAAATTACAGTAACATAGAAGTAGTGAAGTGTTCGTTGCTTAGTCACGTCTGACTCTTTGCAACCCCCTGGACTGTAGCCTGCCAGGCTCCTGTGTCCATGAAATTCTCTAGGCAAAAATACTGGAGTGGGTTGCCCCGTCCTTCCCCAGGGGATTTTCCCACCTACGTCTCCTGAATTTAGGGCAGATTCTTTACCATCTGAGCCTCTAGGGAAATCCCATAGTAATGTAGATCCTATGCTATATTGTGACTACCTGCTAATTTGCCTGTGCAGTGACTGGAAGAAAGGCAGTAACCATAAGAACCAGATATATGGCTCTTTCCTATGTTGTTTTTTACCTTTATTTTTAAACCAGAGGGTATAAAGCTGTGAGGACAGCATCATCCTCACAATCTTACAGCAGTATGTTGAGCTCCAGCATTTCTACAAAGCCCCAGACCCTTGGCAGGGGATCAGGGTGTACTGTAGCCCAAAGGATGTGGTGACTTACCTGCTGCAGCCTCTTTGTTTGGAAATAACTTGCTGTCAACTGCCATGCTGATGTCATAGAACACCTCATCCTCGTCTCGGTCGGCATCAAACTGGGAGAAATCAAGACAGACAAGTCGGGAGCATGAGAATACATAAATTACTTCGGTCCAAAATATAATGAGCATGCATCACATAACTGTATCTCTAATGAATGAGGACAATAGGAATTAAAGTCTTTGAGTCTTTAATCAGGTATTTAGAGGATTTTTCAAGCCTAGACCTCATATCAAACAGAAAGGGGTGTTACAGAGTAAGTGTACAGTCACTTACGGTTAAGAAAAATGGGTATAATTTTATTAATTTCTAAAACAAGCTTTGGAAAAATTCATAACTTGTGCCTTTCTGATTCTTAGTTTTGTTTTGAAATACTCCCCCATCCTCCTTCATGAAAATATTTTCAATCAACAGGGGGAATAGTTTTTGTAATTTGTTGCTACAAAAAGGAAAAAGAGAGAACCCTCAAACAAATTTTAGCTACTATATAAATATAGATGCTATTCTATAGGTATAGTCTATAGACACTATAGGTTTAGATGTAACAAAAATTATAAATTTAAATCTTGAACCATTCTCTAAAATTTACAAAATTTTAAATATTAAATGTGGCTACATTTTAAAATCCTCTATTTCCCAAGTTGTTCAGTGGTTTTTAGAAATACACTTTAGTCTCTTTAGTTTTTAAAATTATAATTGATATACAATAAACTGCACATATTTAAAGTGTACAAAATGATAAGCTTTGACATCTGGGCACACTTGTGAAACCATCATAAAAATCAAAATAGTGAGCATCTCCATCACTCCTTAAAATTTCACTGTGCCTCTTGAGAATGTTTTCCTTCTACCCCCTCATCAGATAATCACTGATATGTTTTCTGCAACTAGAGATTACTTTGCATCTTCTAGGATTTTAAGTAAAAAGAATGGCACAGCTTGAAACATTCTTGTCTGGATTCTTTTAGCACAATTGTTTTGAGATTTTATCAAGCTCACTCCTTTTCATTGCTCAGTAGTATTTCATTGTATGGATATACTATTTATTCCATCCTAGAGGTCTTTTGGGAGAAGGACATGGCAACCCACTCCAGTACTCTTGCCTGGAAAATCCCATAGACGGAGGGGCCTGGTAGGCTCCAGTCCATGGGGTCGAGAAGAGTCGGACATGACTGAGTGACTTCACTTTCACTTTTCACTTTCATGCATTGGAGAAGGAAATGGCAACCCACTCCAGTGTTCTTGCCTGGAGAATCCCAGGGACAGAGGAGCCTGGTGCGCTGCCGTCTATGGGGTCGCACAGAGTCGGACACGACTGAAGTGACTTAGCAGCAGCAGCAGCAGCAGACATCTTTTATCTTGAACATTGTAGTTTTTATCCACAGATATTTGATTTGAGTCTTAGAAACTCTCTATAGAAAGTTTTGAAGATATGAAATGCAAGGTTTTGAACATATGAAATACAACTATAATGACTTCTATAAATATTTTTGAACTTTGTTCTGGAATGAAGTTTAATTATTGGAAACAATTTGATCCTTTCAGGTCACGTGTCTAAGATTTATTAGACTGGACCACAGCAGTATTTAGTTTACAGTTAATTATTTCCCACTGTTGTGGCAAATTTTTTTCAAGTACTCTGCCCAGTGCCTTGTGAATTAAAGGATTTTTTTTTTTCAGTCTGGCTGGTAGAAACAGGCACTCTTCTTAGCCCAGTGTGAGCTCTAGCTACTGTTCCTGCTGATCATCTTGGGTAGTCTTCCCCTCAGCTTTGTGCAATTTCCTCACATGCATGCCCTGATTTGTTTTCTGCTGGATCCTGCAGATCTCCAGAGTTTTCTCTCTGTACATCTCTTGCATCTTTGATACTCTGTCCTTTGAACTCCAGCCACCTTGGTCTCTTGGGGTCTCAGCTCCATCTGCTCAACTTGTGAAGTCCACCCATCTCCCCAAGGCTTCCTTCTCCATGTGCTGTAGCCTGGAAATTCTCCAGTGGTCAGCTGAGGGCAATCACAGGGCCCATCACATGTTTCCTTTCTCTTGGAGAATCATCTGATCGTCTGACATCCACTGTCTTAAAATGGTTTTTTAAAATATATTTTCTGTTTATTTCTGTTTATTTGTTTCATGTGGGAGGGAAAATCCAGTCTCTTTTCTTCCATCATAGCTTTTTTTTTCTCCTCTATTTTTTTGGCTATGCTGCACGGCTTGTGAAATCTTAGTTCCCAGACTAGGGATTGAACCAGTGTCCCCTGCAGTGTAAGCTCAGTGTCTTACCCACTGGACCGCTAGGGAAGTCCCTAGTCCATCTTGGTTTTTAAGCTTAATTATTACCTTAAACATATTTGAAAAGATTTAAGTGATTTATTCCTTTATATTTTCCTACTGAAGTGCTTCATTATTTTTAGTGATGGGAATTCAGAAGACTAAATTAAAAAGTTATCACCTAACCTCCCCTCACACAGTTAAAGCACACCTGTGCGATGCTTCAACATACTCTCACTGTGTCACGTCAGCCCATGGGAAAGGTGAGGCAGATCGTCTCGTTTCTATTTTACAGGTGAGGAAATATCTATGCAGGTATTATTACTTTCTCAAACACCAAATATGCAGAAGCAGTAGGACTTGAATTTAGGACAGTTGACACTTTCCATCCTGCTAGGCTACACAGGATCATCATAGTCAGATAAACAGAGCCCTGGTACTCAAACAAGTGTCAACACAGCCTTTTGTCTAAATGCAAGAGGGAGAAAAGCGTATGGTGGTTAGGCAAATACGGCAAGATTCAGTTCAGTTCAGTCACTCAGTCGTGTCTGACTCTTTGCAACCCCATGGATTGCAGCACACCAGGCCTCCCTGTCTGTCACCAGTTCCCGAAGTTCACTCAAACTCACATCCATTGAGTAGGTGATGCCATCCAGCCATCTCATCCTCTGTCATCCCCTTCTCCTCCTGCCCCCAATCCCTCCCAGATTCAGGATCTTTTCCAATGAGTCAACTCTTCGCATGAGGTGGCCAAATTACTAGAGTTTCAGCTTTAGAAAGAAGGGGGTTCCTTCCAAAGAACACCCAGGGCTGATCTCCTTTAAAATGGACTGGTTGGATCTCCTTGCAATCCAAGGGACTCTCAAGAGTCTTCTCCAACACCACAGTTCAAAAGCATCAATTCTTCAGTGCTCAGCTTTCTTCAAGGCAAGATTAGTGCCACCTTAATGCACTGCTTCCCACACCTGTAGACCATGGCTTCTTCTTTTTTTTTTTCCTTTCAAAATATTTGTCAGCTATGAACAGTATGGGGTAAGCTCTACTAATAGAAAGTTTATTTTTAGTTTTCTTGGACTTTTGAAAGATGGGTAACAGCATGTAATTTCATAAATTAAAGCTTATGTTTTAGCTGCAGTAGCTTAAAAAACAGAACCAAAGCAAAACTTACAGATTAACACTTTACTAGGGGCTGTGTGTAACACCAGGGCAGTGAGTTTGAAGGAAAAGGGGAACTGAGACAAAGCGAGAAGCGAAGCAGATGTAAGGTGACATAGTACTGATCTGGGGCCCAGCTTCACAAGAAGTCACAGCTGGTCTCCAGAAAGACTAAATGGAACCAGTATATCTCAGAACAGTCTGAGGGAGAAGGAAGGGAGAGGCATATATATGCCGTCTTTTACAGTCTTCCACTGGTCCCAGTTTTCTTTAAGAAGAGTTTAAGTTCCCCCACCTCTGGTTTGGTTGCCTCGACCCCAGGGCAGCCCCTGGAAGCCAGAGGCCATGCTCCAGGGAGCAGCAGAGTGTGTGGATCTAGAAGTGCTGAAAGGCACCAACCCCCTGCAGGTCTGGTCTGGTTGGGTCCTGGGGCCATCGCTGCATAGGCTCTCACCAGTTTCAGGTGATGAAGCTCCGCCCTCAGTCCTGAAGAGGCTGGGCGGGGGGCGGGGGGTGGGTGCTGTCAGCCACCCTCGAGGGCAGGGCAGCAGTAGACCGACAGTTCTCCTTTCAACAGGCAACAGAGCCCTGGGGCACATGGGCCAAGTGAGTCAAGGGAGGCTTGTAAACTGGCTTAGGCAGCTGAAAACTCAAAACTCAATCAGACCTTGATTCGAATTTCTGCTTCCCCTGTAGCTGCTGTCTGACCTTGAACAATATATTTCCCTGTGCTTAGCATCTATACACTGTGATTATTGTGAGGACTAAAGAGATGGTATATTTAACACACCAGTAGAGACCCTGGCCTAACTGCAGTCCTTCACTGAGAGAGTATTATCTATACACCTTTGATTGCTTCTATACTTTGGACAAGGCAGGTGTGTGCTTACACACACACACACACACACACACACACTTTTTTTTTTTTTTAACTTGAGGATTGTGGAATATGAAGTATGAGTGACTTTGAGATTTTCTAGGAGATAGCCTATCCTCCAAGTGATTTGAACAAGGATATGTTTAGCTCTGGAACAACAAAGTGCTTAATTGTCCAATCCAAAAGGCAAAATATCCAAAGTAAAACATCTTTTATGAAAGTATTCAACAAATATTTGCTGAGTAACTACTATGTCCTTGGTAGACTCTTGAATTGACCACTCCTAAGCACTTGGAAAAGGAGTACGTCAAGGCTGTATATTGTCACCCTGCTTATTTAACTTATATGCAGAGCACATCATGAGAAATGCTGGGCTGGAAGAAGCATAAGCTGGAATCAAGATTGCTGGGAGAAATATCAGTCACCTCAGATATGCAGATGACACCACCCTTATGGCAGAAAGTGAAGAGGAACTAAAGAGCCTCTTGATGAAAGTGAAAGAGGAGAGTGAAAGAGTTGGCTTAAAGCTCAACATTCAGAAAACGAAGATCATGGCATCTGGTACCATCACTTCATGGCAATAGATGGGAAAACAGTGGAAACAGTGTCAGACTTTATTTTTTGGGCTCCAAAATCACTGCAGATGGTGATTGCATCCATGAAATTAAAAGACACTTACTCCTTGGAAGGAAAGTTATGACCAACCTAGATAGCATATTGAAAAGCAGAGACATTACTTTGCCAACAAAGGTCCGTCTAGTTAAGGCTACGGTTTTTCCAGTGGTCATATATGGATGTAAGAGTTGGACTGTGAAGAAAGCTGAGCACCAAAGAATTGATGCTTTTGAACTGTGTTGGAGAAGACTCTTGAGAGTCCCTTGGACTGTAAGGAGATCCAACCAGTCCATTCTAAAGGAGATCAGTCCAGGGATTTCTTTGGAAGGACTGATGCTAAAGCTGAAACTCCAGTACTTTGGCTACCTCATGTGAAGAGTTGACTCATCGACTTGGTGGACATGAGTTTGGGTGAACTCCGGGAGTTGGTGATGGACAGAGAGTCCTGGCGTGCTGCACTTCATGGAGTCGCAAAGAGTCAGACATGACTGAGCAACTGAACTGAACTGAACTGAACTGAAGCACTTGGATGATGAACAAGGAGCCCCAAGGAAGGAAGATGACAACCACATGGCCAACTCAACTCCGGGACTATGCAAAAGCTGATGAAGCCCAGTGACTTCTGCATCAGGACCACAGAATTTAACCTAGATTTTCTTATTTTCTGTAACATCCCATGTTTGCAGCTCCATGAATAGAATGGGAGTCTCTGTCTAAGCTGTTTGGCCAATAATGTGGCATACTGATCTTGGAGAGTATTCTGATTGAGTGTTATCAGGACAGCTGCTACTTCAAGGAAAAGGTCTTTATGAAATAATAACATTCATTGTTGGAGAGGTTGTGTGTATGATGAGTAGAGAACTGGCTTTTCAATCATTAGACACTTTACCTATTATTTGTTTCTTCACGAACCATACACATCAATGGTTCTCAACCAGGAATAATGTGGTCCACCCGCTTCCACCCCTGCCCCAAATTTGACAGTGTTGCTAGATATTTTTGGTTGTCACAACTGGCAAGGAAGAGACTGGCCAGGGATGCTGCTGAATATCTTATAAATGCACAGGACAGCCCCTTCACAGCAAAGAATTATCCAGTCTAAAATGTCAGTAATGCCAAAGCTGAGAAACTCTCATCTATACCAAAGCACTCTCAGTTTTGGGGTTTCTAAAAAGTGTGTTGAGACTCAAGTAGCAATTATTCTGTTCCTCTCTTCCTCTCTCTCTCTCTCTTCTTTCTTCCCTTCCCTCTCCCTCCCTCTCCCTCTTCTTGTCTGATTTTGAGCTGAAAGAACCTGTGCTGTAAACTCCAAAATATGAAGAATAGCAGAAGTGGTAACACTGCAGAGGAGACAACAGGAGATGGAGGTTCAGTCTCTGAGTCAGGAAGATCCCCTGGAGGAGGAAATAGCAAAACACTTCGGTATTCCTGCCTGGGAAATCCCACGGACGAGGAGCCTGGCGGGCCACTGTCCGAAGGGTCACAAAGAGTCGGACACGACAGAGTGACTGAACACGGGCATAGGTGTAGAATTATTAAGGTTCCAGAAAGAACAGTTTTCATAGATCTTGTGGGTCTGCAACAAGCTTCAGGGTGCAGATGAAATTGTGTGCCACTATATCAGATGATGTCTGAGGTTGTTTCCGCTCTGAAATTCTGTGGTTATGTGAGCACTTTATCTTTTTGGTGATTGTTGTTTAATGTCTAGCAATCTTAACAAACCTCTTTTTCTTTCTCTGAAGAAAGAACTTGCAGAGGACATGGTCTGCATGATTTGTTTTATGTCATTTAATGTAAGAGGGCTGGGGAGGTCAATTGGAAATTTCAAAATGAGATGCTTACCAAATTTCCCAGCTCACTTACAACACATGTTTTAATTTGAATAACAAATGTTGTAACAGCTTTCAAAATCATACAAAATGTATCTAGATTAGGAAAGGAAATTATAGTAGATTGCAACAATGATGGTTTGCAATTTTAATGGCAGAAATGAATTCTTGTTTGTTTTCTTTTGGCTCTGATTTCCAGACTGCAACAAGCTTCCCAGATCTTCTCCATAGAGATGAGGCTTTCTGTATTCTTAGCATTGCTAGCTAGGAATGTTGCTGCTGCTGCTGCTGCTAAGTTGCTTCAGTCGTGTCCGACTCTGTGTGACCCCATAGACAGCAGCCCACCAGGCTCCCCCGTCCCTGGGATTCTCCAGGCAAGAACCCTGGAGTGGGTTGCCATTTTCTTCTCCAATGCCTGAAAGTGAAAAGTGAAAGTGAAGTTGCTCAGTCGTGTCTGACTCTTCTCGACCCCATGGACTGCAGCCTACCAGGCTCCTCCGTCCATGGGATTTTCCAGGCAAGAGTACTGGAATGGGGTGCTATTGCCTTCTCCGTAGAAATGTTAGGTCTATAAAATATCTTAAATGGACTCAAAAAGGAGAATAAAATTTCAGTCTTTTTAAATTCCACCTTTCATTAAACTTAGGTCTGTCTCCTGTTTTTTTCTGTGCTTCAACATTTGAGAAGGAAATAAATTGGCTCTGTTATTAGTATTATCTCAGTTTTATATATCCCATAAATATCATTCTCTGAACATTAAGCCAGCTTCTTGAATGTTTTACTTCCCTCTGGGTTCCTGCAGAGATTTCAATTAAGTCTGGTCTCTACCAAATGGTTTTCATCATTTGCTATTGGCGATCCTTCAACATGTAAAACACTGGCTCTTGGTGGGGAGGGATAAATTGGGAGACTGGGACTAACATATACATACTCAGAGGTTAAAGCATCTGCTTCCAGTGTGGGAGACCAGGGTTCGATTCCTGGGTTGGGAAGATCCCCTGGAGAAGGAAATGGCAACCCACTTCAGTATTCTTGCCTGGAGAATCCCATGGATGGAGAAGCCTGGTGGGCTACAGTCCACAGGGTTGCAGAGTTGGACTCGACTGAGCGACTTCACTATGCTATACTATTTATAAAATAGATAACTAATACGAACAATAGAGTAGTAAGGGGAACTCTATACTCAATATTCTATAATGACCTATATGGGAAAAGAATAAAAAACAGTGAATATATGTATATTTATAACTGATTCAGGCTTCCCAGGTGGTGCTAATGGTAAAGAATCTGCCTGCCAATGCAGGACACCTGAGAGATGTGGGTTCGATCCCTGGGTTGGGAAGCTGCCTTGGAGGAGGGCATGGCAACCCACTCCACTATTCCGGCCTGGAGAATCCCATGGACAGAGGAGCCTGGCGGGCTACAGTCCGTGGGGTCACAAAGAGTTAGATATGACTGAAGTGACTTAGCACATAACTGATTCACTTTGCTGTACAGAGGAAAGTAATACTACATTGTAAATCACTTATATTCAATAAAAATTTAACAATAGGGCATGAAAGAATGATGTCTGCCAATGCATGTCCCAAGTCTCATAGTAACTGTGGTAAACAGCAGGTTTCTCCAGGCCACTCCCAGGTGGAGCATCCTGACTTCAGGGTGTGGACAATAGGGATGGGCTCAAATGGACCAGCAAACTTGTCTTCAAACCTATAATTGTTTCCTTTCTGTGTCTTTAAAAATTCATATTTGGATTTCACACTCCACCTGGATCTCTCTATCTCTACTATTCAAAAGAAAACTTTACATCTGAAACTGATATAATATTGTATGCTCAGTCAGTAAAGAATCTGCCTGCACTGAGGGAGACCTGGGTTCAGTCCCTGGGTTGGGAAGATCTGGAGAAGGAAATGGCAACCTGCTCCAGTATTCTCGCCTGGGAAATCACATGGACAGAGGAGCCTGGTGGGCTAGAGTCCATGGGGTTGCAAGAGTCAGACACAAATTAGTGACTAAATTACCACCATTCTATTTCAATAAGAAAAAAACTTTAAGTTAATTAATAAATTAAAAAAAATCACTGGCCCTTCAAAACTTTTCTATGTCTAGAAACTTTCTTCTAACAAATTGATTGGTTGGTATCCTATTTATAGTATTTCACTTTTCTCCAACAAAAATTGGAGTTTTCACTGAAATAGTAATAATTTAAAAACCTGCCATTATTGGAGTGAAACCTGTAGTTATCAGCAATATATCAATAGTAATGACAGTTTATATTCTACAGAACTGTGTTTCTAAAGCTTCATAATTAATCACAAAACTTGAAGAAAAGCATGAAAGTAAATTTGGTTGGGGTAGGGCCGGTAGGGTGGGGAAATGGCACCCCACTCCAGTACTCTTGCCTGGAACATCCCATGGACAGAAGAGCCTGGTAGGAATCAGTCCATGGGGTCGCTAAGAGTCGGGCACGACTGAGCAACTTCACTTTCACTTTTCACTTTCATGCATTGGTGAAGGAAATGGCAACCCACTCCAGTGTTCTTGCTTGGAGAATCCCAGGGACAGAGGAGCCTAGTGGGCTGCCATCTATGGGGTCGCACAGAGTTGGACACAACTGAAGTGACTTAGCAGCAGCAGCAGCAGGGCTGGTAGGGACAATATTCTGTCTGGGAAAGTCAAATCAATTCCATGCTTTTAATTTTAAAATTTAATTTAATTCAACTTTTTTGGCCACACCTTGCGGCGTATGGGATCTTAGTTCCTGCATCAGGGATTGGACCCAGGCCCTTTGCAGTGAGAACATGAAGTTCTAACCACTGGACAACCAGGGAAGTCCCAATCCCATGCTTTGATGAACAGAATTATATGTCCCTGTAAAACTGAGATGTGTAGAATATATTTCCTTACAGAATGAAATAAGGGTAAAATGTGAATGAAACTAGATTTAAAAATAAATGTAATTGGTATGCAAAGTGATGAGTACAAGAACATCAGAAAGTTGTGAATAACTGAGTAAAAGACTTCTTTTCTCAGCAATTTGTATGGAATCTTTATTTTCACTGGACATTTTGATTATGGACATGGACAGCATTTAAAAATTTTTGTTGGGAAAAAGTCAACACAATGAGAAGATCCCAGAGGAAATGGTTGCAGCATTTATAATATGCTTTAGAAAAAATTTCTTCCTGAACTTGAAATCTTAACAATGTAATAATGACTGACTTATGCTAGAGAGAAGAAGACCTACTCCAGAGAATTTTGATGACTCCTACTATACTAGCTCTGAGGACATTTTTTCAGAATCTTTATAGCAATCAACAAGAAAGGGAACTAACTGAAGAACTAGACACTGTTGCCATTTTTTTTGAGCATCTATTATGTGCCATATATTGTTAAGCTTTTCTTTATACACTTTATCATTAAATCCCTACAATATTTTTTAGAAGAGGTGTCATCATCCTCAGATTTAAAAACTCAGTTTCAGAGATTATATAACTTGACCAAGATCATGTAGGTGGTTAAGCCAGGATCTGAATGCATATCTACCTATATCAAACTGTCAAGGCAATCAGGATCAGAATCATGAGCCAGCCATAGATCTTTTTTTTTTCTTCCAGATTTTTTAAAAAAAATCTGGACCAGTTTTAAAGTCTTTATTGAATTTGCTACAATATTGCTTCTGGTTTTAAGTTTTGTTTTTTTTTGACCAGAAGGCATGTGGGATTTTAGCTCCCCAACCAGGGGTCAAAGGTGAAGTCTTAAACCACTGAACCACTAGGGAAGTCCCAGAAGCCTTAGATCTTAGCTGGGCTCTTGTAGAGCAAATCAGGGCTAAAGTTCTAAAGGAGTACTCTCAGAATAGACCTCTAAGAATCCCCTGAAGCCAAGCCAAACTAGGTCTAGGTGCAATATACCCAAATATTCTTGATCTGACTTTCCATTTTGAGGCCGTAGTGGGTAATTTTATTTCTCTGTATGATATGTGTACTCTGCCAAATGGATGTGGCTGTTGGCAGAGGAACCTCCCTGTAGGCTGACTCAGAGCCTCGGAAGGAGCAAGGACAAGCAAAACTGAGAGCAAGAGGCAGATGACTTCCCAACTCCAAGTAGGGCTCTTTCTCAGGGTCTTTAGCTTAAGGCTCTCACTTTCACAGGAAGATTGGCTGTCCCTCTTGGTCCACTGTTGACTCTAGGTGTACCTTCTCCATTAGCCTTCTAAAACACAAACAACCCTGCCTTCAGTTTGTTAAGAGAACTAAAGTCATCCAGCAAAGACTCTATTTTTCTCCTCTCATTACCAGTCAATCCTTCTCCGGTAGTCAGAGAAAGAGTAAGCCTACCCTCCTTCTGAAAGCCTTTCTGGGGTTGGAGAGTAGATTTCTGATAGGGGTCCATTTTCAGTCTAGCACTTCCTGCAGAAGCTCTTCTGGTTCTGCCTCAGAGGGTTCCCCATCCACGAGCACCCAAGGCACAGCCTTGGCCCAACGGTTCCTCCCCACATCCCAGCCAGGGTGTCAGCTCTGCCCCTGACTGGCAGGCAGCATTCCACACTCCTTTCCCAGAGCTCTGGTTGTTTCATTAGGGGACAGTGGATCCAAAGCCAGACCACCTGCGATAAGAGGGGAAAGGCTAGGTCTTAGGATGTGCAGAAGGTTGTTGATGCGAGAGAAGAGCCAAAGCATAAAGATTCAAGTTGGTGGTGGAAACTGCATCTTGAACAATTTTTGAGCTGGAGAGTATGTGGCTACAGAAGCTGGTTTTTAATACTTTGTAGACTCAAGTAGAACCCTAGAGCAGACGTCCCCAGGCTAAGCAATGTCCAGATCATGAACCGATATCAAGAGCTCAGTATTTTGCTCATGGATCCATTGGCACTATGATAAGACACTTTTCAAATTAAGTCTGGCATCTAAAAAAAGCCAGACTCCAGGGAATGGTGGTTGCCAGGGGCTAAGAGGGGGCAGGAATGGGGAGATGTCAGTCAAATGGTACAAATTTCCATTATAAGATGAATAAATTCTATGGATCTAATATTCAGCATGGTGACTATAGTTAACAATACTGTATTCATATATTGGAAAGTTGCTAAGAGAGTAGATCTTAGATGCTTTCACCACACACAAATACACACACACACACACACACATTATAATCATATGAGGTGACGGGTCTGTTAAACTTATTGTGGGAATCATTTCACAACATATGTGTGTATCAAATCATCACATTCTCTATCTGAAACTTACACAATGTAATATGCCCATTATATCTCAAGCTGGGAGAAAAGACAAGTAAAATTACGTTGCCAAAGAAAGCATATATATAAATGGTATAAACATTTTTTTTTTTTGGTTACACTGCACAGCTTACAGGATCTTAGTTCCCTAACCAGCAATTGGACCTGGAGATGTTCTAATGGAGGTAGCTGAAAAACACCCAGTATTTTAGTATATGGGAAAGTATTCAATATATATATTTTTAAATTAATTTATTTATTTTAATTGGAGGCTAATTACTTTACAAAACTGTAGTGGTTTTGGCCATACATTGACATGAATCAGCCATGGGTGTACATGTGTTTCCCATCCTGAAACCCCCTCCCACCTCCCTCCCCATCCCATCCCTCAGGGTCATCCCAGTGCCCCTGCCCTGAGTACCCTGTCTCACACATTGCAATGTATTTTTAAGATACCACTAAATGACCAAACTAAATAGCATATTAAAAAGCAGACATTACTTTGCCAACAAAGGTCTGTTTGGTCAAAGCTATGGTTTTTCCAGTAGTCATGTATGGATGTGAGAGTTGGACCATAAAGAAGGCTGATAAAGCATCAATTGATGCTTTTGAACTGTGGTGTTGGAGAAGACTTTTGAGAGTCCCCTGGACAGCAAGGAGATCCAACCAGTCCATCCTAAAGGAAATCAACCTTGAGTATTCATTAGAAGGACTGATGCTGAAGCTGAAGCTCCAGTACTTGGACCACCTGATGCAAAGAGCCGACTCACTGGAAAAGACCCTGATGCTAGGAAAGGCAGAAGGCACGAGGAGGAAGGGAATGACAGAGGACAAGATGGCTTGGATGGCATCACTGACTCAATGGACATGAGTTTGAGCAGGCTCTGGGAGATGGTAAATGACAGGGAGGCCTGGTGTGCTGCAGTCTATGGGGTCGCAAAGAGCTGGACATGACTGAGCGACTGAACAACAACTAAACGATATGTTGCTTCTCATTCAGAAGTTAATTCAGAAATATTTAATAGATCTGCAGCTCATCAAATAGATTGATACAGTGGATTTTTTTTTAATTGGAAATTGCTTTACAACGTTTACATGTGTTAGTTTCTGCCATACAACAATGTGAATCAGTCGTAATTATATATATATATCCTCTCCCCTCATGCGAAGAGTTGACTCATTGGAAAAGACTGATGCTGGGAGGGATTGGGGGCAGGAGGAGAAGGGGACGACAGAGGATGAGATGGTTGGATGGCATCACGGACTCAATGAACGTGAGTCTGAGTGAACTCTGGGAGTTGGTGATGGACAGGGAGGCCTGGCGTGCTGCGATTCATGGGGTCACAAAGAGTCGGACACGACTGAGCGACTGAACTGAACTGAACTGAACTGATCCTCTCCCTCATGTGCCTCCCTCCCCTGATCTCAGCCTTCTAGGTCAGCACAGAGTGCCAGGGTGTCCTGGGCACCCTGTGGACACAGCAGATTTTTGTCACATAAGAAAAGTTTCGAATAAGTCTTGGGATCATCCAGGATCTACATGATACAATTCAGTTCAGTAAAGACTTACTGAGCACCTACTTTGTTCCAGGGTGTGCTAGATAGCAAAAATACACGGAAAGAAGATTAAATCATGTCTGTTTTCTTGTAATTATTAAGGCACCAATGAGGACTAAAATATTTTGAAAAGATTTGATAAAGAAAGGTTAAAAGAAGAAAATAGAGGAGCATAGGCAAGATAAACTTGCTGAGGGTGTAAATAACTTCACGTGGTTCCTATCTTTTCTCTATCGTACTTAATATGGTGCTGAGCCCAGCAGTTAGACAACAAATACTCATCAGACTGAATTAACCAGGAAATTCAATTAATTAAAATATCCCTTTTCCTTCCTATTTTCCATTTTTCCCTCTCTTCCCAGCATTCCAGCAGTTTGAGACTTTATAAAAGCTACAAGGTGGTGACATAAAGATTGAAACCTTTGCCAATAAAGTGTCTAAAACTAAAGAAACTAGTTAACAGTCTCAAAAGTCGACTTTCAGCCTTGTGTGACATTTGGTAACTTTGCTAATTACAGGCTCCATTCTCTCCAGTGCTGAATGTCTCCTCTACAAACCCTAAGTGGTACCCTGGCAGCCTGAAAGAAACATCTGAAAGCGCCAGATGTGTGACTAGGGGCTAATTTAGGTCCCCAGGAAAATCAGGCTCATTCTGTTTTCTTTTACTTATTTTTTTCCCTTCCTTTTATTTTTTTTTATTAGTTGAGATGCTGCATTCTTTTACTTTTAAAAATTTCTCATTAGCAGTGTTGACTTTTACAGTCATAGTCAAATAGGGTCATTTTGTAACTATATGGGCAATTCAGTGGAGATCAAGTAGAATCAGAGATCAGTTCAGAAAAAGAAAAATGAAGGGAAATGTATTTTGCAATGTGAACACAGGACCTTAGGGTGAAAGATGTCACTTACGAGTAGAAAAAGACTTAGGAGTTTAAATCAAATTCCTTCTTAGTTAATCCACATTCTCTGTTACCAATACTGAGAGATTGTTTCTTTTTATAGAGTTCTTTAGGATGTCATTTAACATTGATGGAAACATGGTTTACTGGAATAGTCAGAAATAATTCTGAATAATAAAAGAAGTCTTAGAAGAGTCATACTAATGTTTCTCGTTGTTGAAGACATGGGCAGGAAGTAAGTATGACTTTGGAGAAATAATTAAATTTCATTCAGTCAAACATGGCAGTGCTTCTGCCTTCATGGAGGTGGGGGGCGGGCTTCCCCAGTGGCTCAGTGGTAAAGAATCTGCCTGCGGTGCAGGAGACACAGGAGACTTGAGTCTGATGCCTGGGTCAGGAAGATCCTCTGGAGAAGCGGATAGCAATCCTCTCCAGTATTCTTGCCTGGAGAATCCCATGGACAGAGAAACCTGGTGGGCTGCAGTTCACGGGGTCGTGAAGAGTTGGACACAACTGAGAACAGCATACAGGATAGTACAGCTGCCCCCATGGAGTTTAAGGTCTATGTCGAGAAACTGATAAATTGTTAAGAACAGTTCATGTGGGAAGGGCCTCGATGGGGTGTACATTGGGTGTCCTGGGAGCTGGGGCTGCACAGGTGGGCAGTGGGGTTGGGGAGGGTCTGAGAAGGTTTTCTGGAGAAGTTGATCTATGAGCCAAGTTCTGAACAAGTGAAATGAATAAAGAAAGGAATGGCACATCTTTCGATGCCAGAGAAAAGGTACAAAAGCCACAGTTTCTTTGAAGAAAATAAGGGTGCCTTTGCCTTAAAATTCTAGAATTCACCTTCTGTGAAGGGATTGGCTGGTGATGCACTTTCTTGCTTCCTTAAGTTGTTTGAAGGCTTTCTTTGAGTTTTTGATTTGGTAGCTGCTTCCTCTACCAGAAATCCCTGGGCATGTGCATGTATTAACTGTGTGCTGGGCTGTGACCCCAGGAAGATGACAGATAATATAACTATAGTTACTGTTTCAGTTCAGTTCAGTTCAGTTGCTCAGTCGTGTCCGACTCTTTACGACCCCATGAATCACAGCACACCAGGCTTCCCTGTCCATCACCAACTCCCGGAGTTCACTCAGACTCACATCCATCGAGTCAGTGATGCCATCCAGCCATCTCATCCTCTGTTGTCCCCTTCTCCTCCTGCCCCCGGTCCCTCCCAGATTCAGGATCTTTTCCAGTGAGTCATCTCTTCACATGAGGTGGCCAAAGTACTGGAGTTTCAGCTTTAGCATCATTCCCTCCAAAGAAATCCCAGGGCTGATCTCCTTCAGAATGGACTGGTTGGATCTCCTTGCAGTCCAAGGGACTCTCAAGAGTCTTCTCCAACACCACAGTTCAAAAGCATCAATTCTTCAGCGCTCAGCTTTCTTCACACTCCAACTCTCACATCCGTACATGATTACTGGAAAAACCATAGCCTTGACTAAATGGACCTTTGTAGGCAAAGTAATGTCTCTGCTTTTGAATATGCTATCTAAGTTGGTCATAACTTTCCTTCCAAGGAGTAAGCGTCTTTTAATTTCATGGCTGCAGTCACCATCTGCAGTGATTTTGGAGCCCCCCAAAATAAAGTCTGTCACTGTTTCCACTGTTTCCCTATCTATTTCCCATGAAGTGATGGGACCAGATGCCATGATCTTCGTTTTCTGAATGTTGAGCTCTAAGCCAACTTTTTCACTCTCCACTTTTACTTTCATCAAGAGGCTTTTTAGTTCCTCTTCACTTTCTGCCATAAGGGTGGTGTCATCTGCATATCTGAGGTGATTGATATTTCTCCCGGCAATCTTGATTCCAGCTTGTGCTTCTTCCAGCCCAGTGTTTCTCATGATGTACTCTGCATAGAAGTCAAATAAGCAGGGTGACAATATACAGCCTTGACGTACTCCTTTTCCTATTTGGAACCAGTCTGTTGTTCGATGTCCAGCTCTAACTGTTGCTTATCTGCTTATAGGTTTCTCAAGAGGCAGATCAGGTGGTCTGGTATTCCCATCTCTTTCAGAATTTTCCACAGTTACTGTTTAACTATTGCTAACAATGCTACTTATATAGCATTTTAAGTAGCACTTAACTGTCTGCAAGGCAATAGGCAAAGCATTTTGTAAACATCCCAATAAACCCCAGAACAACCTGAGGTGTCACTCTCTCAAGCAAATAGTTGGCTCAGAAATGTAATACTTATTTAAGGTCAAAACTGGTGAAGAACAGGGCCTGAGTATGAACTCAAGTCTGTCTTACTACTATACTTGTGCTCTTAAGAACTAAGCTATTTTAGTTCTGTGAGGAACAAATCCTGTGTATTTAGTTATCTCACATTCTTTTTCCTCTCTATTTTTAGTTTTAAGGTCATTTCCAATTTCAGACCCATTTGAACAACCATCCTCATTTCTTCCTTTATGCACTAACCCTGGGTCTAGTACTCTGTGATAATGTTGTTAATACCAAGTTCCCAAAAAACTAAACTGGTCTTTGTTTTTGAATAGTTAACTTATTAATAAGATGGCTGTGACAGGCTTGATGGTAAAAATAAATTTAAAAAATCCAAACAGAATGGAGGATTGTTTAACAACTTTATAGCCATTAGGCCCTTTGGATAATTTAGCTATTCTTCTAAGTTTTAGGAGAAATATAAATGAAGCAAGAGAGAAAAAGAAAATTATGAGAATTGAAATCAGATTTATAATAAGAGGACTTATGTTTGGGTCCATGGACAAAAATTAATAGGCAAATGGAGAAAAAATTCCCATAAATCTTCTGATGTGTGGTTTTAGCTGACTCAACTAAAAGGGTAGTACTTCATATTCTTCTGCTAAAGTCATTAGACCTTTGATTAGAGGCAACAGAAGGAAAAAGAGATTACTTGCCATCTATAAGGAATATCTATATTTTATCTGTTAAATTTTGAAGGGTATCATCTAGAAATTCCATTGGCCACATATTACACAACCCACCTTGCACTCAGCAAATCTGAATCATGTATAACCCTGGGTTGATTCTGTTGGGTAAGTATGGTATCAATAGATCTTTCAGGCTGTAGTTGAGGTGGGTGGCTAGAGAGGATGAAGATGACTGAAAAGGGGGCTACAATGCAGAATACGCCTCTTTCTCAACTCATGGGAACTTGTCCATGTGCGCCTGGCTTCATCATCTCCATCACTTTGTTTGGGATTAATTTTTGTTTAATTATTCCCCTTTTTCATTTTCAAATATGCTTGAGATCGTAGAGGACTTCCTGTCTAGCTTCCCGAAGATATCAGCAATGAGAGATTCTGTTCTACAAAGGTGTGACTTCCCTCAAAGACAAAGTGAGTGTAGCTCTGGAAAAGCTGATTAGCCTCTATGCTGCCTCCAGCCAAGTCTGCTTCTTTTTACCATAGTGGACATGTTGAACTTGCTCTTAAAGGGGATGGGAACTGGTAAGCTTATCGAAGGTATAAAGGGTGCATAGTATTTGCAAAGCAACAGACTTCTCCAGAGGTTTAGAGGTCACCTTCCACTAGGTACACCTGGGACATGCCAATGGAGACCAAAGCCAACAAGAATCTGTTAATAGCCTCAGGAAAAAGGGCTGAGCCTGAGAAAACCAAAATTGATGCCAATTTCAGATGCATCCTTTGCTCATAGAATAATGCAGCTTTGATTACATGAAAGCAAAGGCAAGATATTAGCTTTTACAAAATCATGAAGTGACTTTGTAGGATATTTAGGAAATTTATCACATCCTACAAGACCTCTTGCAAGCTCACTGGAAGGTTCTCATGGATGGTTTTAATTTAGTCAACAAATACTTATTGACTAACTAACACCTGCTATGGAAATGGTATGCAAATTTGTTTTACTCCAGTATCATATAGTAGAATAAAAAGAATTGTGCTTTTGCTTGTTACAAATGTCTTCTCCATTAAAAAGTAAGTGAGAAAATGAATCTATGAGTGTGTGGAAATATTTATTAATTCACTCATTACAAAAGCACTTATTGCTCAGCTGCTATATGCCATGCACTGGAGGCCTTCAGTGCTTGGTAAAATAATACTCTTGTCTTTAAAGAGTTCATAGTCCACTGTGGGGGACATTCACTCAAAGTCTAACATTAATAAAGGAAGTCGCAGAGCTATAGAGAAATGAACATGGGAGATCATAGAAAAAAGAAGGTTTAATTAGTCTCAGAGAGGAAAGGGGGATTAAGAAGGATGTATGAGTGGATGAGATTTGAGGATTACAGAAAGTGTCACAGGAGATGAGGGCATTTGAGTTCCAGACATTTAAGACCCTAAGTATTCTTGTCTAGATTTGTGTCTGCTCCAGATCTAATAAAGATATTCTTCTTTACCTGACAGCAATTTAGGAATCAGAAAACACACAGCCAGATCTACACGATTCTTTATCTGGTTGGAGAAATAGGTTTCTCAATAATGTCAATAATAATTCATTGTTTTGCTTTGACCATAGGTAACCCTCAAGGGAAGTGATAAGATGTAGGAAGAAACTCTTAAGCTAGACAATCTGCATTCAAATCTTAGTCCTACCATTACTGGTTGTGTGACTTTGTGATTCTCTAAGCCTCTTTCCTCATCCATAGAAAGGGGATAACTATAGTGCCTATGTCATACAGTTGTGGATTGCTAAAAGGGGTAAGCAAGCTCTACATTATTACTGTAGAGCTTGGCACATAGTAAATCTTAAAAAGTTTTACCTATTGCTATATTGGGGAGTAGCAAATGGTTGTCTATGTAGAATCACATTTTCTAAAAGCATTTAAAATGAGATAAATTCTTTTAATTCCAAAATGATTAACATCTTTTTCTGACAACTCCTTAGGTCTAATCATTGCTTCTGCTTTATAAAAAATCTTCCTGGCTTACACTTATTTTATAAATATCATTATAACATTGATAAAGGAAATAAAAGTCACAATAACAACAAATCCCCCCAATCTGCATCTCACTTTCACTTTTCCACAAACTCTTTTGGATCAAGAGTTCTGCAAGTGAATAGTGAATAAATAAATGAATTGTGGTCTCAACAGTTCTGTCTCAAAAAGAAGTTTAAAGTATCATAAAGTCATGCCCTAAGAACTAAGTTACATTTCTGTGTTTACTCCGAGAGCTGGGAATACTGCAGTATCATAAAACGTTTTCATGAATTTAAAAATATTTAAAAAGAAATCCCACCACTATTTCCTGGTGGGAAAGGCAAAAATGGAAGATTGTGGGCAAAGTGATGAATCTGGAATGAGAAACTACAGCAATGACGTTAGTACTGGGTCACCATGATAGGTTTCCACAGAGTATAAAAAACAGTTCTTTGGCCACTAAAAGGCCATTTCCTTTTGGCATAAAATCATGACCTACTTAGTGGTCTTGTTAGGAGAGTCAGAACTATGATTATGAATGTGCAGATTCAGGTTTTGCATTTGTGCCATTGCCGTGAACACAGCTGGACGACAGCCATGGAGGTTGCCCACAATCCCCGGGGCACACACTGCAGATAAATTAATACAGGTTTTCTATGTAAAATTCAGATACATAATTTTTATTTTATTTTTTTTAAATTTTTTATTTTAACTTTAGTTTACTTTACTGTATTGGTTTTGCCAAACATTGACATGAATTCACCACGAGTGTACAAGCGTTCCCAAACATGAATCCCCTCCCACTTCCCACCCCATACCATCTCTCTGGGTCCTCTCCTTGCACCAGTCCCAAGCATCCTGCATCCTACATCCTGAAACATGTATACTATCATGTAAGAAACGAATTGCCAGTTGATGTCCGATGCAGGACAAGATACATAATTTTTAAAGATAAGTAGCCAGATACTTGAGCTTCCCTGGTGGCTCAGATGGTAAAGAATCTGCCTGCAATACAGGAGACCCGGGTTCAATCCCTAGGTCAGGAAGATCCCCTGGAGAAGGGAATGGCAACCCATTTCAGTATTCTTGCCTGGAGAATTCCATGGACAGAGGAGCCTGGTGAGCTACAGTCCATGGGGGCACAAAGAGTTGGACACGACAGAGCGACTAACACACAGCAATACTTGGGGCTTCCCAGGTAGCGCTAGTGGTAAAGAGCCCATCTGCCAATGCAGGAAACATAATGAGACAGTTTTGATCTCTGGGGTCAGGAGGATCCCCTGGAGGAGAGCATGGCTACCCACTCCAGTATTCTTGCCTTGGATAATCCCATAGGCAGAGGAGCCTGGCAGGCTACAGTCCATAGGGTTGCAAAGAGTCGGACACAGCTGAAGCAACTCAGCACGTATGCAGACAGGTATGCACACAGCCAGATACCTATCTCACTTTAAGCTAATATTAGTACTCATTTAAAATGTGTTATTTTAAGTTTTTCTTTCACATATCAGCTGAATTACAGAGGAGAGGGGCTTAACTTTAAGTCGCTTATCTCATAAATGACGCAGAGCCAACCAGTAATTATCCTGAAGAAGAGCAAGGCAATTCATTAGAAAGGCCCAAATGTGTTAGAGGATTTCTCCCATAAGACTCATGAGAGTTAAGCTTGCTCCTTGGAGGAATACTTAAAAATAATTAACATCCATTTAAATCTCATGTCTTCTAATAATATTCATGGTATATTTTTAACTATAGCCAGGCTTAAACCTAAACAACCAATTTAGAAGGTATAATTATATATGTGCTTATTCAGTGGTTAATCTATCACAGAGCAAAGACAGAAAGACTGGGACTGTTCTAGATATTTCAACCACTCTGCATGTTCCAAGGATTCTAGAATTTCTTATTTTTATTCAAGCTCCATCTTAGAGTAGATATGCTTGGCCTTTTAGAAGTGGGGAGATGCAGCTGGAAATTCCATCTTTCACAAGTAAAACAGAGCCATTCTGTAAAGCTATAAATGACCCAGGGTCAGTAGTATTCAGTATTTGTTTTACTCTATTTCACCTTCCTCATTTCTGAACATTCTGTATAAGGAAGAGGTTAAAAGTGTAGACTCTGATATCACACTAGCTATGTGACTCTGAAAAACACATCCATCTCAGTTTCTGCAGGTGTAAAACGGGTAATAACAGTTCCTACCTGACAAAAATAATCCATGCATAGTGTCTGCACACAGCAAATGCTTCATAAATGCTAGTTATTATGATTATCATCTGTTTTTATAATCTAGTTTTCAACGTCTTTCCTGTAGCATCTATGCATTTGTTCACCCACCCATTAGTTATTAATTGAATAGCTGCTATGGACAGACACTGGGCAACATCAACAGCCTGAGGATGCTTTTATTTGAAGAAGGTCCCGAGACAGACAAATACATATACCAGGTTGGTACACCCCTCACCAGTTGTTGAGAGTGTTGACTGCTAACAGCTCACCCCCAGATCCTTTTCTGGGGGACTGCTCTTGGCTGACAGGTGCTGCCTGGGAGCAGCCCCCATGCCCTGGGTCATCTCTTTGCAGGTCTCTGAACAGAGCTGCTGGTGAGATCAGGCTGAGGCTGGACTGCTCTTGAAATTTTAAATCTGTGTCTGCCTTCTTTCCCTGCCCTCTCCTATTTTCCTCATTCAGTGACAGGTGTCTTTTGAGAGCAACCCCTCAACAGGCCCTTCAGAAACTCTGCCAATGCGGGATCCAACCCAATACAAAATCTGCCCATGTATTACTTAGACACAAATTTTGATAAGGCAATTTTCAAGTGAATACACCAATAATGATTAACTACAAATTATCAGAATTTAAAAATATACAGGTAAAAATAATTTATTGTTCTTCCAAGGAGATTGAACTGGAGAAGGCAATGGTACCCCACTCCAGTACTCTTGCCTGGAAAGTCCCATGGATGGAGGAGCCTGGTAGGCTGCAGTCCATGGGGTCGCAAAGAGTCAGACACGACTGAGCGACTTCACTTTCACTTTTCACTTTCAGGCATTGGAGAAGGAAATGGCAACCCACTCCAGTGTTCTTGCCTGGAGAATCCCAGGGACGGGGGAGCCTGGTGGGCTGCTGTCTATGGGGTCTCACAGAGTTGGACACGACTGAAACGACTTAGTAGCAGCAAAGGGATTGAACACATTCTTTTAAAATATTCTTATCATGACTTCACTCTGCCTCTTTTTATCTTAGCTTTCTTAGAATTTCCTCACCTTTCAACTAAGAAATCATGCTGTATAATGGATATAAAGTAATAAATAGAACAAAAATCTTTTTTAAGAATTAAAAAAAAGCTTTTGGAGTTTGTTTTTATTTCTTATATTCTTTCAAAACTGAAATAAAAGACTTTCTTCTTCTTTTTTGGGTGGATTGGTTATTTTGATCATTTCTCTGGCTCAGTGTTATTCCCATTGAGTTTTTCTCTTTTACTCATTATGAATGATCTGGGTTTGTCAACTTCCTCTAGAAGTTGGTTGTTAGCTTCATAAACTCTGGGCTCTACACTCTCACTGAAATGTCCAGTATGACTGTTTTATCAACTGTTTAATGACAGTGGTAATGAGCCACCCAAGACAAACACAGCCATCTGGCAAAATAGAAGATCCCCGTGGAGAAAACATGCTCTGGTCAAAACTTTCACATCTCTGTTTTATAAACCACAACAGATAATACAGTTATGAATAATTATAGATGAGTGCATGGTCTAGGCATTTCACCCCACTGGAGATCGCTTTACATCAAAGAAGATTTTCTATGAAACTAATAACTGGTTGGAACCAGGTATGATACTCAGACAAGAGCAGAATTCATGTCTTAATATTCTGCATGTGTCCTATCAATCAGCTAACTACCCTTTATAGCTGGTGAGCCCTTCGCAAGCCACAGAATCACAGTGTTATATCAGACCTCAAGTGTCCAGCTGAGGCCCAGTTCTCACTCTTGAATTCACAAAGACGCATGCTGGAGGTCCGCCTGCCATGTAAATCATACACTTTAAAAAAAATTTAGAAAAACTGTGGTTTCAAAATAATGATGATTTGTTAAAATAGCAATCATTTACAATGATTTTACCTTCTCAACTCACATTAATCACTTTACTAATTTCTTTAAAAAAATAAAATTATATTCATTTCCTCTTTCTTTTTTCCATAGTCTTCTCCCTCTCTGCATCCTCCTGTCACTTTTCTGTACTTTACTTAAATGACTCAACATTTCTGCTGTACCAGGCAATTGCTGTGCCCCAGGTAATACTACTTTCTCTCCTTTCTTCTTTCCTATCAGTGAGGCCCAGAAATTCTTCTTGTGGTAGCCACAGATTCATCCAGTTTATTCTCTAACATTAATTTGCAAATATCTTTCCACATGTTTCAAAACTGAATGTTACCATTCTTTCCCCATCTCCACCACTTTCTTCTCTGAGGCAGATGTAGCCTTGACTTTGACCAATAATGCACTACATAGTTCCACAGTGTCCCCCTGGAATTATCAGAAAATCACTCATAGGCAATCCTCTTGGCAGGCCCGCAAGTAGAGTCTCCTGCAACTAGGGCTTCAGTTTAGTCAAAGAAGTCAGTTACTGTAACTGATGCCATAGCTTTCATATCTTCAATTATGCTGTTTGGTTGTCATGGAGACTTCCGTTTTCTAGACAGGATAGTTCTTATTCCCAGAGCTAGCTCCTCTTCTGTCAAGTCCTCCAATTCCTCTCTACTTTCCTCCATAATTTCTAATATTCTGAATTTGCTCCCTTAATCTGTGATATGGGCTTCCCAGGTGGCTCAGTGGTAAAGAACCTGCCTGCCAATGCAGGAGGCGTGGGAGACATGGTTCAAACCCTGGGTTGGGAAGACACCATGGAGAAGGAAATGGCAACCAAAATCCCATGGACAGAGGTGCCTGGCAGGGAATCACATGGGATCACAAAGAGTTGGACAGGACTGGGTGACTAAGCAGCACACACAATGTGTGATACGAGACTCAGCCTGTCCATTGAAACAGCAGCTCTTCTGATCACCCCACTTGCTACTGGGAAATTCTCCTTTTGGCCAAGTGGAGAAAGTTCAAGGCTCACCCTTCCCATAATTTGTTTTCAGTTCTGCATAAGTGTTCTATTAAATGTTCTGCATAAGAGTTCTATAAAATGTTCTGCATAACTGTTCTATAAAATGACAAGATTTAAAAATATTTCTCCCACATTTCATTCTAAATTATCATAGGTTCCCATACATGAGGAATGCTTAACGTGAAAAAAGAAAGGTAAGATGCAGAATATTTCACATGGATTTTGGGTTACTCTGAGACACTAAAGATTTGTCTCCAAAGATTCTATCTAAATGATGAGAACAGCTTACTGTTAGGGAGAGGGAGAAAGAGAAAGAGATACACACACACACACACACACACACACAGTGCGAACAGGAGAGCACAGGATTGGGGTGGTGATCATCCAGAAGAGAGTACACATAATAATTTTCTCCCTAAATGTAGCATTTAACAGGGACAAGGCATCTCTCATTCACTTTTCCTTCCCTTTAGTGATAACCATCTGCTAATCTAGCAGCTTGACTTATACCATAAAATATAGATGTCACCACAGAGATCTTTGAGGCTGATCTGAATAACGGATGAATGACCAACCCTTGTGATATTCTGTAGGCAGAGTTACAGAAAAAGAAAAATATCAGGGATTTTTGAATAAGGGATTTAGACCTTGAGACTGTCAAGGCTCATTTGACAAAAAAAATACATTTATTTATGTATATGACAATGTGATTGCTGCTGTACCATTATGTCAGAATGGAACAAGAATCAGTAATGCTTGTTCTTGTTCAAAACGGCAGGATAATAAGAAAATATGTAGCTGAGAAATCAATGGTAGAAAAAGTGTCCAGGTGGTGGTTTTAGCAGCCAATTTTAACTTGGAAATAATGGTTTATTTTGCTTCAGGCAAACAGTTAATGATGGTAAATCTAGTCTTAAGCAAAAGATAAATGAGGGGATTATTATTTACCTTTTGAGCAACTTGATTGTTCCCTAAAAGTGCTACTAGGCGGACACTAGGTCCTGCTAACTCTCAGCAGAATGCAACTGATTTTGAACGAGATATAAGAAGTTCCTTCTGGCCCTGTTTTGCTAATGGAGCAGATGTTAATAACTTGAAATGTGATTTCTGACGTGTCTGGTTACATTTCTTTACCTATAAACGGAGACATTCTGGGTTCAATCAGTAGTTTCCAACTTGGGAGTCTCCCTGGGGTTTCAGAAAACAGTGATAAGCATCCATAAGTTACTTTTCTAGGTATTTCGTACTTCAGAATACATAATAATGTACTTTTATCCACAAAAATGCTCCAAGAGCCAGCTAACACCTTGAGTTTCTTTGCTTGCTTCTGTTAACCTGGTACAGCTAACAGCAGTTAGCTCGTGCTAGCCAAGGGCTCTGACTGGCTGTTGTTTAGTCGCTCAGTTGTGTCCAACTCTTTGCAACCCCACGAACTGTAGCCCACCAGGCTCCTCTGTTCATGTAAATTCCCCGGCAGTGATACTAGAATGGGTTGCCATTTCCTACTCCAGGGGATCTTCCCAACTCAGGGATCAAGCCCATGTCTTTTGTTTAGCAGGCTGACTCTTTACCACTGAGCCACTTGGAAAGCCCAGCTGGGGGTAATGACATTCTAGAAACTTTGAGTGACAATTAGGATAAAATAATTTTATTTCTATAATTTATTTTATTGAAGTAGAACTGATTTACAATGTTGTATAAATTTCTGCTGTACAACACAGTGGTTCAGTTGTGTGTATACATATATACATACACACACATGTATGGGGTTTTTCTGGTGGCTCAGCTGGTAAAGCACCTACCTGCAATGCAGGAGGCGTGGGTTTGATCCCTGGGTCGGGAAGATCCCCTGGAGAAGGGAATGTCAGCCCACTCTAGCATCCTTACCTGGGAAATCCCATGGACAGAGGAGCCTGGCAGGCTACAGTTTATGGGGTCACAAAAGAGTCGGACACAACTTAGCAACTAAACAACAAAATAACAAACAACGGCATACATATATATAATTTCTTTTTCATTTCCTTTTCCATTATAGTTTCTCATAGGATATTGAATATAGTTTTCCTGTGTTATAAAAATAATTTTTAAAGTTTCTTAGAGGTATAAATATAAGTTAAATAAGCAGGGTGACAATATATAGCCTTGATGTACTCCTTTTCCTATTTGGAACCAGTCTGTTGTTCCATGTCCAGTTCTAACTGTTGCTTCTTGACCTGCATACAGATTTCTCAAGAGGCATGTTAGGTGGTCTAGTATTCCCATCTGTTTCAGAATTTTCCACAGTTTCTTGTGATCCACACAGTCAAAGGCTTTGGCATAGTCAATAAAGCAGAAGTAGATGTTTTTCCGGAACTCTTTTGCTTTTTCCATGATCCAGCGGATGTTGGCAATTTGATCTCTGGTTCTTATGCAGAGTACATCATGAGAAATGCTGGACTGGAAGAAACACAAGCTGGAATCAAGATTGCCCGGAGAAATATCAATAACCTCAGATATGCAGATGACACCACCCTTATGGCAGAACGTGAAGAGGAACTAAAAAGCCTCTTGATGAAAGTGTAAGTGGAGAGTGNGCTGGATGACATCACGGACTCGATGGACGTGAGTCTGAGTGAACTCCGGGAGATGGTGATGGACAGGGAGGCCTGGCGTGCTGCGATTCATGGGGTCGCAAAAAGTCGGACACGACTGAACGACTGAACTGAACTGAACTGAACTGAGAGGTGTAAATATTGTGAATCTCTAAGTTTTTCCATTTGTAGCATTCTAATATCTTTACTTCCCATTGCCACTGCTTTGTTACAGTTAAAAATCACTCTTACCCCATAAATGGAATATTATAATAACTGCTTAATTCTTGCTGAACTTTGGTCTGATCTCCTGGCCACAGCATCCCACATACCACTACCAGGCTGATCTTGCCTATATCTTGCTCAAAAATGTTCAAGGACATTTTATTTCCTATGATATAAAGTCCACACTTGGCATGGCCTCTCCAGATTGCTCTTTTAGAATTATTCCCACTACATTCTTCTATCTTTTAAAATAAAAATTTTATGCTGCTGTCAAGCTAGTTTACTACTGGTAGGGGCTAACTGTGTCTCCCAAATTCAGATGTTGAAGACCTGACCTCCAGTGCTTTAGAGTGTGACTATTTGGGGAGATAAGCCTTTTAAAGAATTAAGCAAATAAAATTGGAGTTGTTACAGTGGGCTGTAATCCAATACCACTGTTGTCCTTATAAGCTAAGGAGGTTAGGACTGAGACAACACAGATAGAGGGAAGACCATGAAAAAAAAGAGCAAGAAGGTGGCCGTTGTTCAAGCCAAGAAAGAGAGGCCTCAGAAGAAACCCAAGCCACTGACACCTTGATCTTAGACTTCTGGCCTTCAGAACTGTGGGACACTAAATATCTGTTGTTAAAGCCACCCAGTCTGCAATATTTTTTACAGCAACCCTAACAAACTAGCACATTCTCTGTCTCATCATCTCATCTGAGCTGCTTGTCTTTGCTCCGAGTGTCCTATGATTTCTGTGGGAAAGTTCTCCATGACCCTCCGTTAACTGCCTGCTTCTTCCCATTGCTCAACTCTGCCTCTCTTCTCCATGAACTGAAGGCCATGTTTGGCCATCTCCTCCCTGAAGTCTCATGACATTCCAGTCTATTACATTTATTTAGTATTTGGAATGTGCCGCCTCATAATATTGTTACCCTGAATAAACCACAGACTCATGGAAGGAATGGACTATCTTAAAATTCCTATATTCCTTCACAGAGCCTAAAATAATTGATTGCACGTGTGCTGAGTTGCTTCAGTCATGTCTGACTTTTTGCGATCCCATGGACTGTAGCCCGCCAGGCTCCTCTGTCCATGGGATTCTCCAGGCAAGAATACTGGAGTGGGTAGCCATTCCCTTCTCCAGGAGGCGAGTCGAAGTTGCTCAGTTGTGTCTGACTCTTTGTGAATTGAACCGGGGTCTCCTGCACGGCAGGCAGATGCTTTACCATCTGAACCACCAGGGAAGCCCTACTAAGAGGGCTCAAAAATAAATAATATTGATTGACTTATAAAAATTAATCTACATATTTTGCCAGGAACACAGCTATTTAGCAATGTTATGACTATTCCAAGTCATGTTTTTAAACTTAAAAATAATTAAATCAAAACAATACATCAACAGAGTTAAAAAGAAAAGAGAATTATGTTACTGAAAAACTTCATGAAAAAATAGCACTCTACTCTTTCTTGCAGGCAAAACACATTTTTGGTTTAGATGTTTCTTCTGGAAGTTACTGCACTTATGAGTAAAATAATTTTACTGCTATTTCTTGATTTATTAGTTTTAGGATTTAGCTCTTACACCTCTTTGCACCTCTTTATTGTTGTGATCTCTCGATAATATTAACCACTTTTCATTAAATAATGCTCTCTCCTGCATCTTATTTCTATCCTGTGGTGATACTCTTTTATTCTAATGCTCTGAAGATGTAACTAGGATATTATTAATATTTTCTTTCATTTCCTGGAGGTCTCCATTTCTTCCAGATTCATTATTTTCTGTTGTTTATATTGCACCTGCTTTCATGCTGGAAACTTTCCTCAGAAGACTTTTTGGTTGGCATGTACTTTTAAAAATTATTTATTGAGTACAGTTGGTTTACAATGTGTTACTTTCAGGTGTACAACAAACTGAGTCAGTTACACATACACATATATCCACTTTTTTGGATTCTTTCCCCATATAGGTCATTAGAGAATATTGAGTAGAGTTCTTTGTGCTATATAGTAGGTCTTTATTACGTATCTATTTTATATATAATAGTATGTATGTGTTGATCCCAATTTATCCCTTCCCTCTTCCACCTGGTGTGGTTGTCATATTTATGAGTGAGGTTATCTTCCCAAGAGACCTCTCAAATGTCAGAATATCCTCCAGTGGGGCTTGTTAGTTTCTCTAGAGATGTGAGGCTGATCCAGCCAGAGAAGGTAGTCTTGGCCACTGGGGCAGTACACAGGGCAGGGTAAAGTGCTATGGTCTGACGGCCTAGTGGGCAGGCTCTCTACCCATTTTCAGTCCATATCTCACCTTGGGAGCTGTACTAGGCCTTCTGGGCTGAATTGTGTCCCTCCAATTTCAATACCGAAGTCCTCATCTTCAGTACCTCAGAATGTGCCTTTAAAGACAGGGTCTTTAAGAGGTAATTACATGAAAATGAGGTCATATGGGTGGGCCCAATCCAACATGGCTGGTCCTCATAAGAAGAGAATAGGAAGCAGATGACACAGAGCGAAGACCACGTGAAAACCAAGAGAGAAGACAGCCCATCTGCAAGCCAAGGAGAGAGAGGTCCTAGAAGAAACCAAGCCTGTGGACACCATGATCTCAGCCTTGTAAACCTCCAGACTTACGAGAAAACAAGTGTCTGTTGTTTAAGCTGCCCGCTCTGTAGCAGATTTATTATTTTCATTGATACAATAAGTGAGATCCCTTTTTTCTTCACTACTTCTCAGTTTATGACCAGTTTCTTTACTAAATTTTCTAATAGCTTGTTACAGATTAAATTGTGACCTTGTTCCAAAGATAGATGCTGAAGCCCTAACGCCCAATGTGACTGTATTTGGAGATGAAGCCTTTAGGGAAGTAACTAAGGTTAAATGAGGTCAGAAGGGTGGGGCCTACTCTGACAGAACTGCTATCCTTATGAGAAGAGACATCAGAGATTCTGTCTCTGACACGTGAGAACACAAAAAGTCAGCTCTCTAAAAGCCAGAAATAGTGGTCTCAATAAAAACCAAGCCTAATAGCAGCCTGATCTTGAACTTCTAATTTCCAGAACTGTGAGAAAATAAATTTCTGTTGTTTAAGTCACACAGTCTGTAGTATTTTGCTATGACAATCCAAGTAGACTGATACATAGCTCTTAGTTTAGCATACTGAATTTTCTAGCTATGAATGGTTTACATAGGTGATATTGTTCCTCTCTTTATTTCTCTATTGTTCCCCTACTTTAGGACTTATTACAAGTCAGGAACTGATTAATGTAGAAAGCTCAAGTACAAGAAAGTACACTCCTGTTTTGTTGGAAATGTCTGAGATATGTCTTTGTTAAGTACAGTGACTCAATTTTAAGTAAATCTTATTCCAGAAGAATAATTTTATACTTAAATTTTTACTTTTCAAAAAATCCAGACATGTACGTTTTTATCAAATGTCTTCTTGAGCAATCTATACATATACTCATCATGATTTTAAAAAATCATGCTGTTGAGATTTATCATGATAATGGTTTTTCTCAGTTCAGTTCAGTTCAGTCGCTCAGTTGTGTCCGACTCTCTTCGACCCCATGAATTGCAGCACGCCAGGCTTCCCTGTCCATCACCAACTCCTGGAGTTCACTCAGACTCACGTCCATCGAGTCAGTGATGCCATCCAGCCATCTCATCCTCTGTTGTCCCCTTCTCCTCCTGCCCCCAATCCCTCCCAGCATCAAAGTCTTTTCCACTGAGTCAACTCTTCTCATGAGGTGGCCAAAGTACTGGAGTTTCAGCTTTAGAAAGAAGGGTGTTCCTTCCAAAGAAATCCCAGGGCTGATCTCCTTCAGAATGGACTGGCTGGATCTCCTTGCAGTCCAAGGGACTCTCAAGAGTCTTCTCCAACACCACAGTTCAAAAGCATCAATTCTTCGGCATACTAAATTGCTTTCTAGGGGTAAGCTTAATTTCATTCGTGCTTAGTCACTCAGTTGTGTCTGACTCTTTGAGACCCCATGGACTGTAGCCCACCAGGCTCCTCTCTGTCTGTGGGATTTTCCAGGTGAGAATAGTGGAGTGGGCTGCCATTTCCTTTTCTAGGGGCTCTTCCTGACCCAGAAATCAAACCGTGGTCTCCTGCATTGCAGACAGATTCTTTACCAGGTGAACCTCCAGGGAAGCCCCAAGCTTAATTTAGTTATGGCAAATTGAACTGATAAACAGATTCATTCTCTTTGCATTTCTTTTATTTAGCTTTATCAGTGATTTGTCTGCACAAGAAATTTACTTTTAGCAATAAACTTAGCCAAATTTAAGCTCCAGATGACAGGTGCCTCAAGAATCCTATGATGCTGGCTGCAAAAGTGTTATTATTACTGTTAACAATAACATTGCACCATGTAGAGTTTGAGGGCTGGAAGATCCTTTACAGAATATTGAGTGTTATCCAATGTTAATTCTTGGTTANACAGTTGAAGAAACAGAAGCCCCAAAATGTGAATGATTTGCTCAAGAGCCCACAGATGGTTAGTAGCATAAAATGGAATCAAAACATATAAAAAATTTGTTTTAAGTTCTTAGAAGGGACAGCAATATTAAAATTGAAGAGTCATTGCCATTGTTTTCCTCAGTCTTATATTTTGTGCACAATTTCTAAGCACAGACTAAAGGATGACTAAAGGATTAGGAAACTGGCCTTATGATAAAATTTAAGAGAAACTGGGCTTATTTAATTTATGGGGGGGGCACACTGAAAGGCCTTAATATCATCTTAATGCAAACAAAAAAGAATTTTTAGTGAAATAAATGCTTGAAAATCTATGTTTCAAAAGTTTGTGGAGGAACCTGAGATATCAGGAGCTTGGCAATGGCGTTCAACCTGAACAGCATCTCTCTGCACTGTGGGGTGAAGGGAGGGGTCATGTGTACATGATGAGGGAGGTTTGGGGAGCAGTCCCTGAAACTTGACAATTGGGTTTAAGTCTTTTCTCATTAAACTATTACTTTGCTTATTTTAACACTGTCTAGTGTTCTTAGTTGCCTGGAGAATCCCAGGGATGGGGGAGCCTGCTGGGCTGCCATCTATGGGGTCGTACAGAGTTGGACACGACTGAAGCGACTTAGCAGCAGCAGCAGCAGTGTTCCTTAAGGCTTGTGTCCACATCAACATGGAATTTATTTTCCTTAATAAGACAACAGTTACTTTTTGGATAATAATGTTTTCTAGAGTTTAGCTGAATGCAGTAGGGAATGCTGAGTGCTTCAGGTGATAACAGCAGGAGGATACTGGTGATGATTAGGTAGAGTTACCTGGGAACGCCCAAAGTTTATAAGCTTTTGTTTATGAGCTGAAGAAGGATGGTTCAAGATTCCTATTTCAGAATTCTTGTTAAGCAAATCCTTGAAGTCAAGGGTACCATCCTGCTGAGGACTCAGTATGTATTTTATAACTGCCTGTTTCCATTTCTGTCTCACCCTCCTGTATTCAGTGTTTTTGAAAGCAGGGACTCTGAATTGTTCTTTGCAGCTGCTGGTAGTAAGCACATTGTCTTATACAAAATTGCCTAGGGTTAAATATTTGTTGAAGAAATAAGTGGACGGCTGGAAGCTGAGCTAAACAATCTCTTGCTTAAGAGAGAATCTGAGATATTGCATTGGGAAAGCTCCCCAGTGTTCTTACTTGCTGCAAGTAATAAATCTTTCCTTCTCCCAGACAGAAAAAAAGGAAAGAGACAATTTCCTTTATTAATGTTCTGAGGTTCTACTGTTTGTGAACCTTTAAGCATTAATAATATTAAACTGACAAGTGGAATCCTGTAGGCTTTCCCTGCCCTTCTTAGTGGGCTCTGTCTCTGTGGCTCACCTTTATCTTTTTTTTAATTTGTGATAAAAGTGACTAAATTTTATTAATCAAGATAAGAGGCCCATGATACATTCTGAATAGAACAGTAGCAAATGATAATGGCAGCATTTAGATATGACGCATACACATATACATACTATTTGACTTCTTTTGATGGTCAGATGGTACAGCACCCTGTCCTAAAACATGCTGTGGCCTGAGAATGGAATGCCCCCTAGAACATAACATGCATGATAAATCATGTCATATTTCTCCATTATTCTCTGCCCCTTCCTGATGTTAATTCACACACCACTGAATTTGATAATTCAGTGACCCTGTTTTCCCAGGAAAGATGGATATGAATTAACCTCACCTGATGAAGCCAACCCCTTCATCTCACTTATTTCTTTGCAGAGATCATCATGAAATGCCTGTGAGAAAGCCACAGAGAGTAGGTTCCTGAGGGTCTCCATCAGCACGTCCCTGTACAAGACCTCTGAGCAGGGTCCAGGCATTCTCACTCCTCAGGAGTGAATTTGATGACCGCATCCTTGAAGGTCAGCCGTCCCTGAGAAAGAGCCATTCCTGACTCCTTTTCTTCCTCTTCCTCATCTTCTGAACTTTTCCCTCAGTTATCATGAGTCTTTAGAGGTATATTCCATGTTCCCCAGGGCTACCACAGCTCTGCAAGTCTTGGCTTCAGAATTTGCTGGAAACTCGCATCCGTCGTGTGGAGAGGCAAAAGCTCCCCGCTATCTTGACAATACTTGGTCCTCAGTACTCTGGAGTTACCTGTCTGTCCCCACCACCAGTCAGTGCATTCTTTGCGGGAAGGACCATGTCTTTACCACATTTGTGCCCCACGCTAAGAACAGTGCCTGGTACAGCAGAGGTGCTCAATAAATGTTTATTGATTAGATGAGGATGTATGCTCACAATTTTCCACTGGGGCTTAACACAAAATGTTATATACAGCAAGTATTTGAGAAACGGAAAGAACATTCAAATACAGAGGCAGGAGGGAGCAGAGAGCAACTGGTTGGAGACGCAGGCTCTGAAGTCAGTCATTGGTGCTAGATTTGCTCTCTCAGACATTAGTTATGTGACCTTAGTCAGTCATGTACCTTCTCTAAGCCCCAGTTTCTTTCTAGTCTATAAAACCAGGGGAAACAATACTGCTCACAGTGACAAGGGGGTTTGGGATACCGGCTCTGAAGTGCTTAGTACAATATCAGATGTCTGGCAAGTGCTTTTAAAAGGGAGCTGTTATCTGGAAAACAATCTGAGGACCCTGAGGCTCTGAGATTAAAGAGAAGATGCAGGAGAGAGGGATGTGGAGGAAGAAAAAAACATTGTTGAAGCCAAACTTTGTCTTGTTTGCTATTTGACCATATCCCTCCCGTAGGACTGCAGAGTCTGACACGACTGAGTGACTGAGTACACACTCCACCAGTGAGGACTGCATTTGGGCCATCTCAGACCCCTTATCCGCAAGCCACCACTCTGCTTTCAGAAAACGGGACCAAGAGGAGCAATGGCCCTGCCGACTCTTTTTCCAAGTTCCTTGATCAGATAGCATTGCAGACACTAAGGATCACAGGTACTTTCTGTTCTAGCCCTGTCAAGGTCAGGGTTGACTCACGATATATGTGTGTGTGTTTGTACATGTATATAATGTTTGTTGATAAATAAAGGTATATCCCATTTGCCAAGAAAAAAAGTGAGCTGTTAAACTTATGGTTACCAAATGGAAAAGGGGGTGTGGAATGGATAAACTGGGAATTTGGGTTTAAGATACACACTACTGTATATAAAATAGATAAACAATAAGGACCTACTGTGTAGCACAGAAAATTCAGTATCTTGTAATAACCTTTAATGGAAAAGAATCTGAAAAAGAATAGGCATATGTAAAACGGAATCACTGCTGATTCATGACACCTGAAACATTGTAAATCAACTACAACTAAAAATTTTTTTTTATGTTTTGTTTTAAAGAGAGCTATTATGATGAAGTGAAGCCCTGAAAGCTCTAGGCTTGTGTTATACTTGTTACTGCATTTTCCTTCCAGCCTCCAGGGCTGAGATGTGGTGTCCTTAGCAGTTCCTTTTTTTCCTTCCTCTAGCTTTACTGAGATATAATTGACATACAGCACTGTATAATGTTCTCACAGCAGTTCACCACCCCAGTCCTGTTGGGGAAGATGCCAAATAGCAGCTGTGCCTTGCAACCATCACGTGTCAGCTGGCCTCTCCAGTGCAGACCTTCTGAATAGTTTCCAACCCCTTTATTCCGTGGGCTCAATGGGAACCTTCAGGACACTGTCATTAATAATTATTAGCTCCTTGGAACCCTGCAAGCTGTTGACATGCTATAGAAACAGAAAAGTCGAGTTTCCCACAGGGAATAGTCAAATATGTTTTAGACTTCTTTGAATTTTAAAGCCTGTGTGAAATGCATACTTTAAGCACTGACCTAGATCAGTTATCCATGAGTTTTAGCTTCTTCTTATATACAACTTATAATCAGAAAAATGCCATAGAACAAAAGTATGGGGAGCAAACAGCACTATCCTCAAAGTCTATTTTCTCCCTCGCCCCTACTTTTATTTTGTTTTCAAATTTCAACTTGGACATCTTGACTATTTTTTTTTGGCCTATTCTTTAAGGATATGTCTGCATCAGCCCACCTGCACTAGTCAGAGTTAAGGAAACCACTGATTAAATCATAAATTCAGGACACCCCTCTATTCTCACACTTACTACATATGCAGGTCTCCTGATGCCACCATGAAATGATCTGGACCACTAGAAACAAAGGAGCCTAAGGGCCCTTTAAGAGTATGTGGAGTACAGGCCTCAAGAATCTCTGATGCTCATCTGTTAGGTTCATACACACAAAGGACAAACAATCCTTCTGTCAACCTGGCAAGAAACTGGAAGCTTCTCCCTTTCAGGGATCTGTGATAGTGATGGTGATTAATGCACTCTGCAAACCACAGTGGGCAGGTCTTCAGAGGAGATGCTGAAGATGCCTACTGCATTCACTACAAGAGGGGCATTTATCCACAAGGGAGACAGTCTGAAGCTTCCTGCCAGGGCTCACCCAGTGCTAGGGATCTCTCCCATACATTGATCCCTTCCTGCTTAATCACTGGTCCTTTACATGCCGGATCACCCTAGACCTACCAAGGTCAAAAGGCACATGATACGCTTGCACCACAAGACTGTGGGATAATGGTGCATTGTGGTTGGGACTGGGGAGCAAGATTAAGAAACATGGTTTTTACAGAATGCAATGTGCTCTCTCTAGCACTTGCTGTGGTGAATTTTTGCCCAGACCACCCAAGACTGTGAAAGCATGCCCTCCCCATCTAGATGAGCAGGCGGAATAATAACCTGCCTCAAACACTGGTTACTGTACACTCTTTTCTGTTCAAACCTATGGCAGTTTCCTGTCCTAAGATAGGTAAACCTCCCTTCAGTCTAGAGAAGTACTCCAGACACTTCAATGGAATCAACCCTAGTCTTTGTAGCATCTACAGCTTCACTATCCACCCTGGAGAGCTTCCTCAGTTTTGCATACTTGTTCGCATTCACTTTCTTGATGACTTCTCCCCAGTTTCTTCATCAGTGCAACCTTGTTTTAATGTATACCTTTAATTAGTCAGACACATCCTTCAAATATTATTATACTGTTTCACGTGTACTATAAGGCTCTTACAACCGTATATACCTACCTCTCTTCTTTTATGCTCATACACTTTTTACATTTGTTTACATTTTACAATTTATATTGTTGTATATTTTACTTTTATCTGTGCTATAAACACAAAATACAGCCTATTGATTTTAATTAATTAATTAATTAATGGCCATGCTACTTGGTCTATGGGATCTTAGTTCCCTAACCAGGGATTGAAACTGGGCCCTCATTAGTGAGAGTGTTAACTGGACCACTAGAGAATTTCCCAGAGAAATCCCTTTGGACAGTTTTCAAGTAATTAAAAAAAATGGTTTCCTTTAACATTTCTTGAATTGTAGGTTTGCTGGTAATGAAAGGTATTTTCACTGAGTACCGAATTCTTTGTTGACCTTTTTACTTTCATTTCAGCACACTGAAGATGTAACTTCATTGTTTTCTTGCTTGCAAGTTTTCTGACAAGAAGTGTGCTGTGATTATATTTGCTCCTCTGTATACAGTGTGTTTGTTTCTCTGACTTCCTTCAAGATTTTCTCTTTGCCTCTTGTTTGTGGCAGTTTGATTATTCTGTGCTCAGATGCTGTGTGTTTGTTTTTGTATTTACCCTGCTTGGTGTTCTCTGAGCTTCTTGGAAATGTGGTTTGGTGCCTGTCATTAATTTTTGGAATTTTTTTTCTTCAATTTAAATTAAGCTTAAATTGTTTTGCCCTATTCTCTTTCACCTCCTCTTCTGGGATTCAAATAACATATATGTTAGATTATTTGCTATGCTCAGTTCTGTGGGTTTTTTGTTTTTCCCTGTTTTTCTCCTCTGTGTTTCACTTTGGGTAATTCCTATTGAACTACCTTGCAGATTTCCAATTCTTTCCTTGGCTGTGTTGAATAAAGTTGTTTTATAATTTTTAGAAAAAAAGCACAATAAAACATAAGCATTACCAAGGGGGAGGTATTTACGAGTTGTTAGGTAAACACAGAGGAGGAAAATTTTTCATGGAGATTATGAAATCTTGAAGATTAAATCTTGAAGGTTGAAGGTTAAAGGTTAATCTTAAAGGTTAAATTTTGAAGAATGAGTAGGAATTATACAGGGGTAAAAGGTGTGCGCAGTAGCTTCTTTTACAAAAGCAGAGAAGCATAAAACGGTATTCCCTACTCCAGGGAGCACTCGGAGAGCCGATGGCACCCCGCTCCAGTGCTCCTGCCTGGAGAATCCCAGGGACGGAGGAGCCTGGTGGGCTGCAGTCCATGGGGTTGTGAAGAGTCGAACACGACTGAGCAACTTCACTTTCACTTTTCACTTTCATGCATTGGAGAAGGAAATGGCAACCCACTCCAGTGTTCTTGCCTGGAGAATCCCAGGGACGGGGGACCCTGGTGGGCTGCCGTCTATGGGGTCACACAGAGTCGGACACGACTGAAGCGACTTAGCAGCAGCAGCAGTATTTCCGCAGAGTCAGAAAGGAACAAAGTAGAGTAGCCTTAAGTTCATGCTAAGGGGTCCTCACTTTATGCAAGAGGTAATAGGAAAACAATGGATTTTAAGCAGTTGAATGACATGATCTGATTATACATATCACCCGCAAAACATGTGCTTATTATCTGACCCTCCAGACTGGGTAGGGAAAACGGAAGTCAGTGGGTTATTACAGAAATGCCAGTAAGTTGGAAAAGGGATGAGGGGTTAAAGGACAGCTGTAGCAGCAGGAATAAAAAGGAGGGGCCAACCCCAAGAGATACTTAGGAATTAGAGATACCTTGGCCACTGACTAGAGGATGGCCTAGGGTGATGAGGGTCTCCCTGGTGGTTTAGATGGTAAAGAATCTGCCTGCAATGCCAAAGACCTGGGTTGGGAAGATCTCCTGGAGAAGGGAATGGCTACCCACTCCAGTATTCTTGCCTGGAGAATTCCATGGACAGAGGAGCCTGGCAGGCCACAGTCCATAGGGTCACAAAGAGTCAGCCACGGCTGAGTGACTTTCACTTTCACCTTAGGGTGATGAAGCTCCTTAGGAGATGGTATTAATAGTTTTTGAGGTAAGATGTAGGGTAGAAGCAGCATTGGGGAAGGGCAGAAATTGTCAATTTAGTCTTGGACAGACTGTGTTAAATTGTCCATGGAACATCCAAGTAGAGAGGACCCCAGTATCAAGGAGTCTTATATATGATTTTGGAGCCTCCACAGAGTATGAGGAGAAGCGGGGACATTAAGAGAGAAACCGAGAATGACAACACAAAGGCTGAGAGGAGAAAAAGCCTGCAGAACATGAGGAGAGGACATTTTTCATACTTCTGGGGCAAGTGATTGTCACAGTGAACTCAGGTAGACTGAAATAATTGCTTATTTCAGCTTTACTACAAGTAATGCTAGTTAATGGTATCACTTAATGAATATGGGACTTCTGTTTATTTCTCACTGTATCCAAATCCCTTTGTACATTGGCTGACATGGTGCAACCTTCCTAAGTAAACAAAACACCAAAAAGCCAATGACTTTTTTGGGGGAAAATCAAAGAGGAAAGAAAAAATCAAAGAGAAGACTCATAGGAATATCTATACACACCACTGATCAGGCCAGTAATAATTTTAAAAAAGGAAGATGAGTTTTTTTCCTGAGAGCACTGAAGTTTTCACTTTTTAGCTTGGTTTTACATTGTCTATAGACAGGGGAGGCTCCTTTGCCCCAGTCACTGGAAGTGAGTATCCTCAGAGCCTGCCTCAAACCACTTGCCCTCCCTCTTGATTTGTACTGAGTGTGAGGAGAGAAGCATGGAGCCTGAACCATGTGGCTGTGGACTCTAAATCAAATTATTGTCATGCTCCCTAATTATTGTTTTGTCTGGAGTCTCAAGTGGCATAAACCAGTGGTGCCTTCTTTGTTTTCAGGCAGTGCCAGAAGTCAGAAGTCAGAGGCTGTAGTAAATGTGTTAAAGCACGGAAGAATGACTTTTACTGATATTTGTTTTCATAAAAAATTGAGAAACATTAAAAACTTAAACACTAGATGTTATACATACCTCTAATAACTATAAGTATCTAGCTATTGGTTATTTACAATACATTGCATCCGTATTCTTTCACTTGAGCATAACAGCAACCTAGTGAAATAGATATTAACATGATTTGTTCATTTCCAAAGATGAGAAAACACAGATTTGGAAACTAAGTCATTAAGTCACACGTATAGCAAGTGTCAGGCTTCCCAGGTTGCGCCAGTGGTAAAGAACCCGCCTGACAATGCAGGAGATGAGGGTTTGATCCTTGGGTTGGAAAGATCCTCTGGAGAAGGGCATGGCAACCCACTGCAGTATTCTTGCCTGGAGAATCCCACTGATAGAGGAACCTGGCAGGCTACACAGTCCATAGGGTTGCAAAGAGTCAGACATGACTGAAGTGACTTAGCATGTATGCACATATAGCAAGTGTCAAGGATGAGAATCAATCCCAGGCTTTCAGATTCCAAAGCATGATCCTTTCTTATACGACATGATCTCTTGTATGGAACCAGCACTTTGAACGTGTTTGATTACTGCAGACTCTCTGAATGGTGCATTCTATTAGTGGGCATAGGGAAAAAGTGGTTAATGCAGTATTAAGATTCAATAGCATCTAGCTTTCCAGACCTATAGATTACTTACAGCACAATATTCCCCAGACAGGGACCTATGAAGTACAGCACCAACCCGGAAGAACACCTGAAAATTCAGTGTGTCAAGATATTTGTGACTTATAAAGATAGTGAAACAACAACAGCAACAACACCTTTTTCATATTGCACAAAACACGAGGAGAATTTAGACAGGATACAGAGCATCAGTGGATATGAGTTTGAGCAAACTCCGGGAGATAGTGAAGGACAGAGGAGCCTGGTGTGCTGCAGTCCAGTTCAGTTCAGTTGCTCAGTCGTGTCTGACTCTCTGCGACCCCATGAATCACAGCAAGCCAGGCCTCCCTGTCCATCACCATGTCCCAGAGTTCACTCAGACTCACGTCCATCGTGTCCGTGATGCCATCCAGCCATCTCATCCTGGGTTGTCCCCTTCTCCTTCTGCCCCCAGTCCCTCCCAGCATCAGAGTCTTTTCCAATGAATTAACTCTTCGCATGAGGTGTCCAAAGTACTGGAGTTTCAGCTTTAGCATTATTCCTTCCAAAGAAATCCCAGGGCTGATCTCCTTCAGAATGGACTGGCTGGATCTCCTTGCAGTCCAAGGGACTCTCAAGAGTCTTCTCCAACACCACAGTTCAAAAGCATCAATTCTTCGGTGCTCAGCCTTCTTCACTGTCCAACTCTCACATCCATACATGACCACAAGAAAAACCATAGCCTTGACTAGATGGACCTTAGTCAGCAAAGTAATGTCTCTGCTTTTGAATATACTATCTAGGTTGGTCATAATTTTTCTTCCAAGGAGTAAACGTCTTTTAATTTCATGGCTGCAATCACCATCTGCAGTGATTTTGGAGCCCCTAAAAATAAAGTCCGACACTGTTTCCACTGTTTCCCCATCTATTTCCCATGAAGT
>SJYQ01092836.1:186035-223819 GCA_006410935.1 Redunca redunca | reverse complement strand
ATGACCTAAATCAAATCCCTTATGATTATACAGTGGAAGTGAGAAATAGATTTAAGGGCCTAGATCTGATAGATAGAGTGCCTGATGAACTATGGAATGAGGTTTATGACATTGTACAGGAGACAAGGATCAAGACCATCCCCATGGAAAAGAAATGCAAAAAAGCAAAATGGCTGTCTGGGGAGGCCTTGCAAATAGCTGTGAAAAGAAGAGAGGTGAAAAGCGAAGGAGAAAAGGAAAGATATAAGCATCTGAATGCAGAGTTCCAAAGAATAGCAAGAAGAGATAAGAAAGCCTTCTTTAGCGATCAATGCAAAGAAATAGAGGAAGACAACAGAATGGGAAAGACTAGAGATCTCTTCAAGAAAATTAAAGATAGCAAGGGAACTTTCATGCAAAGATGGGCTCAATAAAGGACAGAAATGGTATGCTCCAGTCCATGGGGTCACAAAGAGTCAGACACGACTTAGAGACTGAACAACAATAGGGCGTCAACACTCTAGAAAAGTCCAGCCCTAAAACTGCTGGTTCTCATTTCCACTTGGTCCAGTATTATTTCTTTCTAGACAGATCTCCAGCAAGCAAGCTGTCTTTCCTTTTTCTGCATTTATGACTGTCACTAGGTGACCAAGACATTCTTTCTGATAGAGCTCAAATTCTTCACTTGTCACAGTGCAGCATCTCAGTGGGCTACTAATCAAGTTTTGCCTGCGAGACAAAATATTCCAGCATTCCTGCTTCAGGCCAATAGTCTGAACTGCCTTGCATTACACCAAAGCACTGTTGAGAAGGTAAGAGGCAGGAAGGCCAAGGGTCTCCAAATGGGGAAATAAGCTGCAAGTGTCAGGCATTTTTATTTTGTTATCTTTTTCTTAAATGGCAGGAAGAAACAAACTAGTGTTATATTTTTTCCCCTTCTCTATACAATGTAAAAAGAGGTTTCTCTTAAAATTTTGTGTTGCCATAATGACACCTGCTTCTACCTGAACTTAACTTTTCTCAAACCTTGAGCTAACCAATGCATTTTTCTTATGGAAATGTTTGTCTTAAACTATATTACTGTACTATGCACTTATCCTAGACTCTGTCTTCAAGTCGGTTCTGCCTAAAGGCTCAGAACTAACTTGACAAACCAGGATGTTAAGCTCATATGTTGTTCTCCTAATCTATGTTAATGAAACTATATATTTGTATGGAAATCTGCCTTTCTTCAAGATTCATGTCAATCCTTTTATGGCCGGGGATGACTCACCTGGTGCCAAGGTTATCTCAAAATGCATGTTGTGGGTGAGGGGCCTGGTGCCATTCTCTGAGTTTTGAGAATTTCCTTTCTTTAATCAGCAGACTGCTAGTAGCTATATAATTTTGCCTGGAGAATCCCAGGGACAGAGGAGCCTAGTGGGCTGCCATCTATGGGGTCGCACAGCGTCGGACACGACAAGCAGCAGCAGTAGCTATATAACATTCTGCTAAAGACTAGCAGGTGGAGAAGGCAATGGCACCCCACTCCAGCACTGTTGCCTGGAAGATCCCATGGAGGAGCCTGGTGGGCTGCAGTCCATGGGGTCGCTATGAGTTGGACACGAATGAGTGACTTCACTTTCACTTTTCACTTTTATGCATTGGAGAAGGAAATGGCAACCCACTCCACTGTTCTTGTTTGGAGAATCCCAGGGACTGCGGAGGCTGGTGGGCTGCCGTTTATGGGGTCGCACAGAGTCGGACACGACTGAAGTGACTTAGCAGCAGCAAAGACTAGCAGGGGGGCACTCTTTCTGCCTACTTCTGATGTCTGTCAGAAGCTTTCTCTACCCCTTTTATACTTTAATAAAAACTTTATTACACAAAAGCTCAGTGATCAAGCCTTGTCTCTGGCCCTGGATTGAATTCTTCTCCGGAGGCCAAGAAGCTAGGCATCTTTTGTGGTTCAGCAACAACTTTCACTGTGAGCTTGAATCTCTAGAGCTGTGTGAACTTGGCCATGCACTTTAAAGTCTCTCTCTCTAGCTTCAGCTGCTTCATCTCTAAACTGAGATTAATAATACCTTAAAGTACCTGTTATTGAGAGGACTAAATGAGATAATAAATATGGGTCATTTAGCTCACTGCTTAGTACATAATAAGCACAGAGTAAATTAGTGACCCTGTTATTGATGTTATGTAAGACCCATGTCAAAGGAAAAGTGATTCTTTTTATGAATTAATAAGAATGCACTTACTAATATCTTTTAAACTGAGGAATCAGATAAACTTGCCATGCAGTATTAAGTTGCGTCAGTCATGTCTGACTCTGTGTGACACTATGGACTGTAGCCCGCCAGGCTCCACTGTCCATGGGGATTCTCCAGGCAAGAATACTAGAGTGGGTTGCCATGCCCTCCCCAGGGGATCTTGCCAACCTAGGGATCGAACCCTGAGTCTCCTACACTGGCAGGTGGTTTTGCTTTGTTACCACTAGTGCCACCTGGGAAGTCCCAGATGAACTTAATGAACATTAAAATAATGTATTAACCACTTTTTCAATGATAACTTTTAGGTCTATTATATATAAAACAAACTTTTTATAGAAAATAAAGAATATTTGAAGGAATATCGTTAAACCTGATACCTTTTGGTTTCCTTCTTTCGGTTCTTAGAAAAAGCATTACCTCAGTTGGCATCAAGACACTGAATTGAAAGGTAACAGAGAACTTTAACCCTAAAGGAAATTCTTATATGGAAGATTTCATGATAACTACTTGGAGAATTAGCTGGTTGCTTTTGGACACCTCATGAGAAGAGTTGATTCATTGGAAAAGACTCTGATGCTGGGAGGGATTGGGGGCAGGAGGAGAAGGGGGGACAACCCAGGATGAGATGGCTGGATGGCATCACGGACACGATGGATGTGAGTCTGAGTGAACTCCGGGAGATGGTGATGGACAGGGAGGCCTGGTGTGCTGCGATTCATGGGGCCGCAAAGAGTCGGACACGACTAAGCGACTGAACTGAACTGAACTTACTATCAAATGAGCTAAAAGAGAAAGAATAAAAATACCTAAGGGCATTTTGCTTGGCTAAGAAAACGAAACTGAAAACTGTTCAAGGACAAGTTTCCCACAGTTGTCTAGAGTGGTTTGGATTTTGAAAGATATGAGCATACTCATTCTGAATTATTATGAGATAGTACTAAGAATGGTTGGCAAATCAGAGGCTAAAACGAAATTCTATATTTTTAGCACATACTTTGGTAAATAAACTGAGATAACAATCTAATTTCACATAACTATTTACAGACTCAAGTGAAAATTAGGTCAGTTGAAAAATGATATTGTTCTAAACGGAAATCTCAGAAATGACACACTTAACCAATGTATATTTTCATGGACTGAGAGACATACCACAGATTATTGGGCAATTTTTGATAATAAAATAATATCTCGAGACAGACTTTTTTGATATACTGGTTACAGTGTAAAATTTAGAAGTTACTTCTAAAATAAAGAATATACTTGCATCATCAAAAGCATTTATAATTTACTTCAAGGGGTACACAAATAAATTTTGAATAATGATCTGGCAATTAGGTGACTATTCATTAAGAATGTCTATTCAATCAAATATTTATTTTATTCAATCTTTAACTCAACAAATATTACTGTATCACTATATGACAGTGATATATGGTAGGTGTTGGAATTATAATAAAGGATAAGAGAATCTTTCTCCTCAAGGAATTTACAGTTAAAGAACTGAGAAGACAAATTCTGTATTGAATGAAAGTTATATCAAATGATATCTAAGATTTTTTTTTCATTTTTAAGCCTATGTATGACTGTGTGGATCACAATAAACTGTGGAAAATTCTGACAGAGATGGGAATACCAGATCACCTAACCTGCCTCTTGAGAAATCTGTGTGCAGGTCAGGAAGCAACAGTTAGAACTGAATGTGGAACAACAGACTGGTTCTAAATAGGAAAAGGAGTACATCAAGGCTATGTATTGTCACCCTGCTTATTTAACTTCTATGCAGAGTACATTAGATTCTTTACCACTATGCCACCTGGGAAGCTCTTTAAAGTTATGCCTCAATTATATATTTTTTTAAAAATTATAGTGTCCAATACTAGCAAGAGCACTGAACTCTGTACAAAACGGTGGGGATATAAATTATTATTAGCTTATTCTAGAATGTAATTTTGCAAAAGGCAGCAAGAATTAACACAAAACAAAAAACAAAACAGAAGACACCCCGGCCCCCAAATTTCACTTCTTATAAACAATCCTGAAAAAATAATTAATACTGTGGAAATGGATAAACATAGGTAAAAACTTGGAAAGTTAAACATCAAAGAACAAAAAAAGGCTAAGAAAATTAGATGGATCCCTAAAATAGAATATAAAGCAGCCCAAACTGGTGTTTATGTAGCATTTTTAACTGGTAAGTGTTTAAGCTAAAATTCTAAGAACAAAAGCATTTAATTATATATAAGATGCTTCCATCTTATATGAACACACACTATGTTTAGTTATTTATATTTTACTTATAAGAATGTCAAAATGTTTGGGAATTGTGGCTTAAGATTTTTGCCTAAGGCATTCAGGTGGTAAGACTTCCCAAAGTCCCTTTTACTCAATGCTACTTTTGTGTGAATAAATCAAAGTCCTTATATATCCAAAGGGATTTGGTAGTTTTTTTTAACTTTTAATTTTATATTGGAGTATAGTTAATTAACAAGGTTGTTTTAGTTTCAGGTGTACAACAAAGTGATTCAGTGACACATATACATGTATCTATTCTAGAGATCTCTTCAAGAAAATTAGAGATACCAAGGGAACATTCCATGCAAAGATGGGCTCTATAAAGGCCAGAAATGGTATGGACCTAACGGAAGCAGAAGATATTAAGAAGAGGTGACAAGAANCATGCAAAGATGGGCTCTATAAAGGCCAGAAATAGTATGGACCTAACGGAAGCAGAAGATATTAAGAAGAGGTGACAAGAATACACAGAGGAACTGTACAAAAAAGATCTTCAAGACAGATAATTATGATGGTGCGAACACTAATCTAGAGCCAGACATCCTGGAATGTGAAGTCAAGTGGGCCTTAGAAAGCATCATTATGCACAAAGCTAGTGGAAGTGATGGAATTCCAGTTGANTTCCGGTTGAGCTCTTTCAAATCCTGAAAGATGATGCTGTGAAAGTGCTGCACTCAATATGCCAGCAAATTTGGAAGACTCAGCAGTGGCCACAGGACTGGAAAAGGTCAGTTTTCATTCCAATCCCAAGAAAGGCAATGCCAAAGAATGCTCAAACTACTGAAAAATTGCATTCATCTCGCATGCTAGTAAAGTAATGCTCAAAATTCTCCAAGCCAGGCTTCAGCAATACGTGAACCGTGAACTCCCTGATGTTCAAGCTGGTTTTAGAAAAGGCAGAGGGACCAGAGATCAAAGTGTCAACATCCACTGGATCATGGAAAAAGCAAGAGAGGTCCAGAAAAACATCTATTTCTGCTTTATTGACGATGCCAAAGCCTTTGACTGTGTGGATCACAATAAACTGTGGAAAATTCTGAAAGAGATGGGAATCCCAGACCACCTGACCTGCCTCTTGAGAAATCTGTATGCAGGTCAGGAAGCAACAGTTAGAACTGGACATGGAACAACAGACTGGTTCCAAAGAGGAAAAGGAGTATGTCAAGGCTGTATATTGTCACCCTGCTTATTTAACTTATACTCAGAGTCCATCATGAGAAACGCTGGGTTGGAAGAAGCACAAGCTGGAATCAAGATTGCCAGGAGAAATATCAATCACCTCAGATATGCAGATGACACCACCCTTATGGCAGAAAGTGAAGAGGAACTAAAAAGTCTCTTGATGAAAGTGAAAGAGGAGAGTGAAAAAGTTGGCTTAAAGCTCAACATTCAGAAAATGAAGATCATGGCATCTGGTCACATCACTTCATGGGAAATAGATGGGGAAACAGTAGAAACAGTATCAGACTTTATTTTGGGGGGCTCCAAAATCACTGCAGACGGTGACTGCAGCCATGAAATTAAAAGACGCTTACCCTTTGGAAGGAAAGTTATGACCAACCTAGATAGCATATTCAAAAGCAGAGATATTACTTTGCCAATTAAGGTCCGTCTAGTCAAGGCTATGGTTTTTCCAGTAGTCATGTATGGATGTGAGAGTTGGACAGTGAAGAAGGCTGAGCACCGACGAATTGATGGTTTTGAACTGTGATGTTGGAGAAGACTCTTGAGAGTCCCTTGGACTGCACGGAGATCCAACCAGTCCATTCCGAAGGAGATCACCCCTGGGATTTCTTTGGAAGGAATGATGCTAAAGCTGAAGCTCCAGTACTTTGGCCACCTCATGCGAAGAGTTGACTCATTGGAAAAGACTCTGATGCTGGGAGGGATTGGGGGCAGGAGGAGAAGGGGACAACTGAGGATGAGATGGCTGGATGGCATCACTGACTCTATGGACGTGAATTTGAGTGAACTCCGGGAGTTGGTGATGGACAGGGAGGCCTGGTGTGCTGCGATTCATGGGGTCGCAGAGAGTCGGACACGACTGAGCGACTGAACTGAACTGAGCTGATTCTGTTCCAAATTCTCTTCCTCTTTAGGTTGTTAAACAACATTGGACAGTGCTGTGCAGTAGGCCCTTGATGGTTGTCCATTTTCAATATAGCAGTGTGTCCGTGTTAATCCCCACTGTCTAACTATCCCTCTGGTAACCACAAGTTCATTCTTAAGTCTGTGGGTCTATTTCTGTTTTGTAAATAAGTGGTAGATATTAATACTTTTTCTTGATCAAAAGAAAAGAGAACAAGTTTCAAAAACTAATTCTAAAACATTGGCATTTTGACCTTGTAAGTTAAATTTATTAAAAATGATTGAGTCAGAATCTGTTTCAGAAAATTAAATGTAGAAATTTAATCACAAGCATGGTTTTGTTAGGAATTCTCCTTTTTCTAATTCCCTTGAGTGCTGAAATTTAATATTTTTTTCCCCATGAAAAGATGGGCAAAAGGTGTATAGGTCTTTGGATGTCTAACTTTTGGTGTTTGTATTCATAAAAGAAGTATGATCATGATTGGGAAATGGCAATCCACTCCAGCACTCTTGCCTGGAAAATCCCATGGATGGAAGAGCCTGATAGGCTACAGTCCATGGGGTTGCAAAGAGTCGGACATGACTGAGCGACTCACTTCACTTCACTGTTAAAGAGGAAACAGCAGGCATTTCTCTTTGCATAGTGTAATTTTTGTTCTCAGAAGTTTTAAAAACACTTTTCTAAAATTCACTGTAAAATTTCACAGAAAACATTAAGAAAAACAACAACCCAGAAGTATTATTCAAGGTCTGATAAGTGACAGTGACTAAAAATGAATGAAGGGAATGGGTTACAGTTTGTGATTTATCAGAGATAAGTTAGTCAAGGCTACGGTTTTTCCAGTAGTCATGTATGGATGTGAGAGTTGGACTATAAAGAAAGCTGAGCGCCGAAGAATTGATGCTTTTGAACTATGGTGTTGGAGAAGACTCTTGAGAGTCCCTTGGACTGCAAGGAGATCCAACCAGTCCATCCTAAAAGAAATCAGTCTTGAATATTCATTGGAAGGACTGATGCTGAAGCTGAAACTCCAATACTTTGGCCACCTGATACAAAAACTGACTCATTGGAAAAGACCCTGATGCAGGGAAAGATTGAAGGCGGGAGGAGAAGGGGACAACAGTGGATGAGACGGTTGGATGGCACCACCGACTCAATTGACATGAGTTTGAGTAAACTCCGGGAGTTGGTATGGACAGGGAGGCCTGGTGTGCTGCAGTCTGTAGGGTCGCAAAGAGTCAGACACGACTGAGTGACTGAACTGAAAAGGCTGCATTAGTAAGGATTAATAATAAGAACAACAGATAAAAATCAGAAGCAGATCGAAAGTTCCAAAGGTTCAGATGAGCGCATGCTCTTAGGGAAGAGGGCAGGTCTCCTTTCTCCCAGGTTATTTCTCACAAGGTCAAGGAGCCTGGGCAGACCTAGTTAAATCAAGCAATTCTGTCACTTCAATCTCTCTTCCTTCTCCCAGGATGGATCTTTCCAAAGAATGTTAATAAGCGTCAGAATCTAATAACTAAAAATTGTCTTTCTTTTCCCTGTATTATTCTCTAGTTGCACACTAAGTATGGAGTTGTGAAATAATGGAGACTTTAATATATCAAAAGTTTATTAAATGTTAGGCTCCTAACATTAAAAGGCTCCCAAATGTTAAGTCCTCCTAATAATACTGTGGAGTAGGAGTTATTACTTCTATTTTATGGAGAAGCAAACTGACCACAATGGAAGGTAAGATGCTCCAGTGCCCTGTGGGTGGTAAATGACAGCTCCAAGAGAGCATGGAACTCCCTGACTTGAGAGCCCATATTCTTTGCAACCAACATTCAAGTAGGTTCTCAAATGCCTGAGCGTAGGCAACAGTGAGAATAAAACAAACCAGAGCAAGGACTCCAGCCCGAAAAGGTCTTACTAGCAGACTTGAAAGTGTCATTGAATTGACCTCCAAATTTGTTGCTTCCACTGCCTCCTATGAAGCCTCCTTTCCAAACAGCACCTCCATGGCTATAAAATATTCTTTGCATCTGGAGATGTCTAGTCTTCAAGGAAAATTTTAAGGTTAACCCCTTGCTCCCTCTTGCCTATCTAGACAGACAAGCTAGCCAGCTTCTAGATTGTTCTTTTAAGTAATCCACACAAATATGTTCTTGGGAGGCTGTAAGTAATGCCAAAAAGGGCTCCTGGTCATGTGAGAGCTATAGTTAGGAATAAAAGCACATTGTCGTGAATCAGAGTTGAAGCAGAGATCTGACTGCAAGCTGCTGTTGCCACTGCTAAGTTGCTTCAGTCGTGTCTGACTCTGTGCGACCCCATGGACAGCAGCCCACCAGGCTCCTCTGTCCACAGGATTCTCCAGGCAAGAATACTGGAGTGGGTTGCCATTTCCTTCTCCATCTGGCTGCAAGAGAGAAGCCTTATTATTCAGTTCGGTGGATTAACTGTGTGAGTACATGCGAATGGAAACAGAGTGTGGATAGTCATAGTCTCCATGGGCTCACATCCTCTCTCGTTCAGCATGGGATGGAGTTAGCAGGTAATGAAAAGGGCAGGAGGAGAAGGGGAAGACAGAGGATGAGATGGCTGGATGGCATCACCGACTTGATGGATATGAGTCTGAGTGAACTCCGGGAGTTGGTGATGGACAGGGAGGCCTGGCATGCTGCGATTCATGGGGTCGCAAAGAGTCGGACACAAGCGACTGAACTGAACTGAACTGAACGGAACTGACTGAAGAGGACATCCAGCCATACACAAATGATTACAAAAAAGAAAAGAATAAAAAAAGTGGAAGTGGGAAAAAGCAATACCTTAGAAAGGAGTTGTAGAACAAAGCATGGAGTCATTGTTAACTTCAGGACAGTAACAGCCAGAGGGACCCCACAGGTACTAGAATGATTGAGAAGGCACCTGGAAACAGTGCCCAGTTGGGAGAGAAGGTCCTGAGCCTGGATCCCAGGCTATTGGCCCTGCACTGTGAGGTAAGCTTGCTGGACGGGCCAGGGCTGGATGTTGACAGCTCACTTCTTGCACAAGGGGAGATGAAATACTCCTTTCCTTCCACTCACTGTGTATTTCCCAAAGCACTAAATGGGAGGGTAACCAAGAAGAGGATTGCTATCCAGTGTTTCTATCGCATTCCATGATCTGTGAAAGAATTTCAGTCTAATTGGGTTATAAAATGGAAAAATCTCCTGCATGTGCTCTTAGGAAGACAAAACTTAAGAACTGAAAGACCTAGTTCCCATAAATGCCTGATTTATAGCAAACTGATAATACTGGAATTTTCTTTAATGTAAGGAGTTGATCAGAGGTTGTCTCACATTGACCCTTGGGAAGTTTTACTTATGGTTTCCAGATCCATGAACAAGAAATGACCCAGGTTGGGTTAGTCTCACAAAATAAGTGGCACTGAACTTTGTTTGTGTGACTGGACTGGTTTTGTCTGCTCGGGAAATTTTCAAAGCTGGTCTCGGTTTGGTTTTGATTTTAAGTCTCCAGCTGAACTTTCCCCTCTTAACATTTCTTACTCATAAATACTGCATACCCCAAACCTTCAACAGACTCACCTGTATTCCTCTACTATTCCCAAATGAGCTCATCGTTTTAAAATAATTTTTGTGCTTGCCTCATTTTACCCGTCTATTTAGGTCGATATGTCCCATCTGACAACCTTGCTCCATCTTTTGACATTTTTAAACCCCATTCACTAAGACAGAGTGGATTATTCAGTTATCACACATGGAGTTGAAAAGTAAATTGTAACCCAAATTACCCCCAGTCTGTTTGCAATTTCTTTTACTCCGTGTAAAGGTTTACTTTTGAGAAATCCTGTAAAGTATGAGGCTGCCTGCGCCCTCCTGAGAGATACAGTGTGGGAAATGGTTTGTTAGAGGCTGAAAGGGAGAAGCTGCTTCTTTTTGGCTTTGAGATTTGGGGCTTAAGCACTTTTCAGTGACTTTTGGAAAAAAAGTGTCAGGCAGCCAAGCCCACCGCTGGAATTCTCCTCAGGCCTGGAGGTGAAATATGAAAACAAAAGCTGTGCACACATTGCCTGGGACAAGTGTGAGCCGCTGAGAAGCAGCAGGGCAGGGCCAGAGCCCCGCAGAAGTCATCTGCCTCGTTTCTGGTCCCAGACTCCTGTCGCTTCAGCCTCAGTCTACAAAGGCAGGAACATGCTTCTGAGAAAAGTTTCCCCCAGTAGCACCGGATGTTGTTTTGGGAGGAGAAGTAATATTGGGAAATGATGTGGTTTTCTCAAAGCTGATGTATTTGCTATGTCACAGCAATAGTTACTGCCGTATTGGAAATGGCACTCGCTGGCTTTAACCTTGTTTTTCGGAAGAGCATGGCTGTACTCTCAACTCCAAAACTTGTCTATATCTCTTGAATAATTTATAATGAATTTATCTTGAATGCTTCTGTCAAAATGTTTCTTGAAACTACTAAATGTTTACTACCTTTTAAAAGTAATAATCACTTCTGTTCAGTTCAGTTCAGTCGCTCAGTCGTGTCTGACTCTTTGCGACCCTATGGGCTGCAGCACACCAGGCCTCCCTGCTCATCACCAACTCCTAGAGTTTACTCAGAGTCATGTCCATTGAGTCGGTGATGCCATCCAACCATCTCATCCTTTGTCGTCCCCTTCTCTTACCTGCAATCTTTCTCAGCATCAGGGTCTTTTCCAGTGAGTCACTTCTTCGCATCAGGTGGCCAAAGTATTGGAGTTTCAGCTTCAGCATCAGTCCTTCCAATGAATATTCAGGTCTGATTTCCTTTAGGATGGGTTGGTTGCATCTTCTTTCAGTCCAAGGGACTCTCAAGAGCCTTCTCTAACACCACAGTTCCAGAGCATCAGTTCTTCGGTGCTCAGCTTTCTTTATAGTCCAACTCTCACATCCATCCATGACTACTGGAAAAACCATGGCTTTGACTAGATAGATCTTTGGCAGCAAAGTGATGTCTCTGCTTTCTAATAAACACTATTTCCTTGTAATGCAAGTAATTCTAATATACTTACCATTTTCATATACTGTATATTATACTCAATACAAAAGGCAGTATGGCCCCACTTTGTTATCAAATGTATATGTGGAGAAGGCCAAAATTAATACACCTATAATATTTAATTGACACAGGAGATAGATTTTATGTGTGATAACAGGCTAAGATGACAACAGAAGACTATATTAACTTGAATAATTTGGGAGAGGCTACAACACTACAGAAGACATCTATGTATTACCTTTTTGAAGAAGAAAATGAGAGAAAATAATAGTGGTGTCTGTTTTCATTGAAAAAGCAATTTGCTAACATAATACTTCCTTAGAAATTTAGACCGCTATTTGTGTTTTAAAAGTTCTTGCTAAATAAATATTCTTTTGAGTAAATTTGAGGTTGTGTACTGGAGAGAGAATAGCTTTGGAATTAGAGAAATCTTGGTTTAAAATCTGTATCTGTATCATGTGCTGATTTATTTAAGAAAAATTATTTAACCCCTCTGAGGCTCAGTTTTCTCATGCAGGAAAGATAACAAAACTTCCTTTAAATAAGGATGAAAATGAGCACCATTTCAATGAACCAAGAATTTGGTAGGCCGGTACAAACTGCAAATAGTGTAGCTTGATTAGGGAGTGATACATAACCACTTTGATAGGTAAATGGAGCTGGATTATATTAAATTAAGATTATATATATCCTTAGAGATGTATATTTAACTATTAAGTTAAATATATCACATTACTATCACATTACTCAATCCAAAGGAAAAAAAAAAAAAACAACCTCTATAATATACCTCACTAGTTCTCTTGAAAATAATACAATTTGGAACCAAGGGCCAAAAGAGAAACTGCAGAGTCTCAGTCTTTCTGAAGCTGATGCTTCTACTCACAGACAGATCTATGACATTTAACAATAATAGATGCAGGCTAATATGCGTTCATTGTAATTATTCAAGAAATTTAAAAAAGCACTAAGTTCTCCACTTAGAAAATATATAAGCCAAAGGTTAATTTTAAATCACTGAACGATTTACCAGCATTTTAGCCCAGTGACAATCCCTTGTCATTATGGCTTGACCTTACTGGAGAGAGAGATTTTAAACTGAAAATTGTCCGCAAGTTAAAACCACATGTTCCTGATAATTTAACTCTAAACCATATGGTTTATGTTCAAAATTTATCCAAAGCAGGGGGTCAAAAACAAAGCAACTGACCACAGATAATTTGATACCATCCTTTTTGGTACTCACAGTAAAAAAACTTTGCAATGATTATTCCTGGGGTAGAAGTAGAAGGGAGTGATAGAAAGAGCATTGGCATGCATCTAGGCCAACACAGAAGGCTATCTGGCTCTGCCACTCACTTGCTATACGGACTCGGGCAAATTCCTTAATCTACAGTATTATAGTCTTATCTACATTACAGTTAAAGATTGTTAAACAGATGAGAGATTGTGATTACAACTATTAAATAAAACAAAAATATCAAAAGTATCTTCAAGTTATGGGGGGCTTACAACATGCTGGGTACTGGATCAAATATTTTACATATCTTTAAACTGTACTGAAGTTTTCTGGAGGTACTGAGCCTTGTTCACAGATGAACACATGGAAGCTTAAGGAGGCTAAGTAGGATCTGAACCTATCTGACTCCCAAACTTGGTTATTATGTCTCCTTGCAAAGGTATTTTAAAAAGACTTAGTACTGGTACAGAGTCTCTGACATCCTCGATAAATGGTAGCTATGATGATAATGGGGGCTTCCCTGCTAGCTCAGCCAGTAAAGAATCTGCCTGCGATGCTGGAGACCCTGGTTTGATTTCTGGGTCAGGAAGATTCCCTGGAGAAGGGATAGGCTACCCACTCCAGTTGGCCAAGCTCTGGGAGTTGGTGATGAACAAGGAAGCCTGGCATGCTACCGTCCATGGGGTCACAAAGAGTTGGACACAACTAAGCAACTGAACTGAATTGATGCAATAAAAATGTACTACAAAAAGGATGAAAGAAATATCTTGTAAAATCATCACCTAGTGGCAAGCAAAGTTAAGATTTTGCTATATTTCCTCCAAAATTAAAAAAGTATAATGTTGCAAGATAAAATTGGCACATTTGTATGGCACTAAAAGTCTTTGAAAACATCACTCAAGGTTTATAAACATTTCATTGTTTGAATGTACCAGTACTGAATAGTTCTCTTATTGTTAGACTTTATTTCTTTTTTTGTTCTTGTAAATTTATTAATTCATTCAACAAATGTTTATGGAACTCCTCCCATGTACCACTTTTCTCAGTTCAGTTCAGTTCAGTTCAGTTGCTCGGTTGTGTCCGACTCTTTGCAACCCCACTGACTGTAGCACACCAGGCATCCCTGTTCATCACCAACTCCCAGAATTTACTCAAACTCATGTCCATTGAGTTGGTGATGCCATCCAACCATCTCACCCTCTGTTGTCCGCTTCTCCTCCCACCTTCAATCTTTCCCAGCATCAGGGTTTTTTCCAATGAGTCAGTTCTTCACATCAGGTGGCCAAAGTATTGGAGTTTCAGCTTCAGCATCAGTCCTTCCAATGATTGAGGACTGATCTCCTTTAGGATGGGTTGGTTGGATCTCCTTGCAGTCCAAGGGACTCTCAAGAGTCTTCTCCAACACCACAGTTCAAAAGCATCAATTCTTCTGTGTTCAGCTTTCTTCACAGTCCAACTCTCACATCCATACATGACCATTATTCTAGGCATTATAATATAGCAATGAATAAAACACACAAAAAATTCCTGTCTTCATGACGCTTAACTATCTAATAGGGAGGGGCAGACAATGAGTAAAATAAATAGTATATTAGAAGGTAATAAATGCCCTGGAGAAATAAAATAAAGGAGGTAAAGGGGATAGAGAGCATAGGTGAAAGTATGTTTCAATTTTTTTTTTCTGTTCCTAATTTTTAAATTTTTTTAAACTTCACAATACTATATTGGTTTTGCCATACATCAACATGAATCCACCACGGGTGTACATAAGTTCCCACTCTAATGGGTCAAGTAAATCTTAAAGAAAAGGTAGCATCTAAACAGAGACCCAGCAATCCCACTGCTGGGCATACACACCGAGGAAACCAGAATTGAAAGAGACACATGTACCCCAATGTTCATCGCAGCACTGTTTATAATAGCCAGGAAATGGAAACAACCTAGATGTCCATCACCAGATGAATAGATAAGAAAGCTGTGGTACATATACACAATGGAGTATTACTCAGCCATTAAAAAGAATACATTTGAATCAGTTCTAATGAGATGGATGAAACTGGAGCCGATTATACAGAGTGAAGTAAGCCAGAAAGAAAAACACCAACACAGTATACTAACACATATATATGGAATTTAGAAAGATGGCAATGATAACCCTGTATGTGAGATAGCAAAAGAGACACAGATGTATAGAACAGACTTTTGGACTCTGAGGGAGAGGGAGAGGGTGGGATGATTTGGGAGAATGGCACTGAAACATGTATATGGTCATGTAAGAAACGAATCGCCAGTCTATGTCCGATGCAGGATACAGGATGCTTGGGGCTGGTGCACGGGGATGATCCAGAGAGATGATATGGGGTGGGAGGTGGGAGGGGCGTTCGGGATTGGGAACTCATGTACACCCGTGGTGGATTCCTGTCAATGTATGGCAAAACCAATACAGTATTGTAAAGTAAAATAAAGTAAAAATAAAAATTAAAAAAAATAGAGACTTGAAGGGAGTGAGAAGTAAGCCAAGTGGCTATCAAACAAGAGCATCCTAGGGTTAGAGGACGGCAAAAGCAAGGCCCTGTGGGGAACCGTGTCTGCACCATGCTGAGATGAGGAGGGAGCACAGTCAGTGAAGTGAACAAGCAAAGAGGAGGAAAGGAGATACGAGGTCAGAGCAGTAACAGGACACCACAGTAGACAGAGGGCCACTGTCAAAGGCCCTACGCTGTCAAAACATTCAAACAGGGGAGTGACATAATCTAATTAGCTTTCAAAAATATTTCCTTGGGCTGCGATGTGACTAGTCTTCAGGGGACACAGTTGAAGCAAGATCAGTTAGGAGGTTATTACAATAATCCAGGAGAGAGATTGTGTAGCCGAGATTAGGGTGGTAGTGATGGAGGTCTTCAGAAACAGTAAGTTTTGATATATTTTGAATGAAGAGCCAATAGGATTTGGGACAGACTGGATGTAGGGTGTGAGATGGAGAGGAGTCAAAGATTATTAGATTTTTTATATTAAGTTACTATTGGACAGAGGTGCTATCCAAATGAAAAAAAGACTGAAATAGAATAGGGTTGGCGGATGTTTGTGGTGGGAGATCAGGAGACAGGTCAGTCGGTACAGTAAAGTCTGAGATGCATATTAGACACCCAAATGGAAAAGACATCAAGTAGATGGTTGGATTGGAGAAGACAATGGAACCCCACTCCAGTACTATTGCCTGGAAAATCCCATGGATGGAGGAGCCTGGTAGGCTGTGGTCCATGGGGTTGTGAAGAGTCGGACATGACTGAGTAACTTCACTTTCACTTTTCACTTTCATGCATTGGAGAAGGAAATGGCAACCCACTCCAAGTGTTCTTGCCTGGAGAATCCCAGGGCCATGGGAGCCTGGTAGGCTGACGTCTATGTGGTCGCACAGAGTCGGACATGACTGAAGTGACTTAGCAGTAGCAATAGACGGTTGGATATGAGAGTCCAGAGTTCAAGGAAGAAGTTGAACTTGGAGATATAATTTGGAAGTCAGAATTTATAGACATGAGGGTGGATGAAATCACTAAGCGAGTGAATATATCTTTGATATATATTCTTGTTCATAAACACTTATCCTTATCTATGGTTATTTCATCAGAACAGATTTCTAGGAGTGAAATTATTAAGTTAAAAGGCATGTCATTGCCAAGGCTCTTGATATATATGCCAAATTATTTTTCAAAGTGGCAACAATTTAAATTACCAGCCACCACTGAATATTATATTTCAAATAATCTTTTTTAATTTGACACATATAAAAATAGAGTCTTACAGAAAGCAAATTTATGGTTACCAAAGGGGAAAGGTGGAGTTGGAGGTGTAAATTAAGAGCTTGGTGCTATCAGATACACATTGCTATATATAAAATAGACAAGTAACAAGGTTCTACTGTACAGTACAGGGAACTATACTCAATATCTTGCAGTAAATTATATGAAGAAGAATATATGTGTATCTATATCTATATATGACTGAATCATTTTGCTGTACACTAGAAAGTAATACAACATTCTAAGTCAACTATACTCCAATAAAATAAATTAAAAATAGGCTTATTTTTTATTTTTCTGATGACTAGTGAAGTAAAAACTTTTACGATGTGTTTGTTGATCATTTCTTCTGTGCATTGGCTAAAAGCCTGCTTAGAGTAAGATTTCTGTTAGAGTACCTTTTAAAAAATTGTAATTTGCATAATTTATAGCTTTATTATTTTAATTAATTATTTATAATCTTTTGCTTTTTAGATACAGGATAAAGAAGAGGGATCCCACTGGCACCAGAGTGCCATTTCAGGTAATTCATGAGTTGCAACATTTTATTTGCTTGGTGTCTGTGATATTGAGATTTATAATATGAAACAGTTATGTGATCTTCGTCCCAGTTTTCAGGACAGAGTTTCTAAAGCCCTTAGAATTTCCTAAGTGGTGAGAACAGTTAAGATGTCTTTTGTTATGTTAATGAGATGACTTTTGCACCCCACCTAAAAGTGGGTTGCCCTAAAGAAACTGCCAAGGGATTAGAGGCTTGGAGCTTCCAGCCCCACCCCCATTTCTATCAGGGAAGGGAAAGGAGTGCAACTGGATACTGAGTTCAGCCATTAACAACCAATTTAAACATCATGCCTCTGTAATGAAGTCTCCGTAAAAACCCGAAAGAAGAGAGAGGGTTTGGGAACTTCTGGGTTGGTGAATACATGGAGATTTGGGGCAAGCAGTGTGCTCCTAGCCATGCCTCATACCTTTTCTCCATGTGCATTTCTTCTGTTTTGTCGTTCCTGACTTCTATCATTTTTTAATAAACTAGTAATCTGGTAAATAACATGTTTCTCTGAGGTTTATGAGTCGCTCTAGGAAACTAAACTGAACTCAGGTTGGGGTCACTGGAATCTCTAATCTATAGTTAGTGGGTCAGAAGCACAGGTGACAGCCTGGTGTCTGAAGTGGAGGAGGGGACAGTCTTGTGGGATAGAGCCCTTAAATGACGGAATCTGATCTAATTTTCCAACAAACAATACCAGAATTGAGTTGAGTTGTAAGATACCCAACTAGTATTGGAGCATTGCTTGTTGCTGTGGGGACCCCTGCTTGCCCCCAAGCACACATATACATGTTGGAATTTGACCTAGAACTTTTAGCAGCTTTAAAGTATTAAAGTACTGAACTACAGTTGGGGAAGCATATATAATAGAGCCTATTATTAAAAACACATAGTAAAAAGAAAAATCAAAACAGCACAAAAGTTTAAAAATATTAAAACACTGATGTGAAATTATCTGAAAACTAGAGCTATTGTTAATATTGCTAAGAGGTAGCAAACATTTACCTCATTGCTAAAATGACTAGCAAACGTTTTAGGTAAACTATTTTTTTGTGTGCAGTAATACATGGCAGAGAAGGAAACAACAGCACACATTTACATAGTACTTATATGCCCAGAGATGTTTTAAGGGCTTTGTTGATACTGCCTCATTTTTTCCAACAATTCTATGAGGTAGGCATCAGTTAGAAACTCTTTTTTTAAAAAAAGCGAACTTTATTTATTTATTTGTTTTTGGCCCCTGAGTCTTCGTCGCTGCTTGGGCTTTTCTCCAGTTGCGGTGAATGGGGGCTACCCTCCAGCGGTGGTTCATGAACTTTCACTGGTGGCTTCTTGCTACGGAGCACAGGCTCTAGAGTGCACTGGCTTCAGCAGCTGCGGTTCCTGGGGTCTAGAGTGCAGGCTCAATAGTTGTGGTGTACGGGCTTAATTGCTCCTCAGCATGTAGGATCTTCCTGGATCAGGGATCGAACCTATGTCCCCGGCATTAGAAGTAAGGTTCTTTACCACTGAGCCACCAGGAAAGCCCTAGGAACTCCTTCTATACAGGAAGAATTTGAACCCCAGATAGGTTAAGTAACTTGCCCAAGATGCCCTGGCAGAACTGGGATTCTAACACACAGAGTCTGGTCAAGAGCCCATACTGTTTCAGTTCTGCCTAATAGCTACTATTTCATCTACTCTTGATGTGTGTTTAGTCACTCAGTCGTGTCTGACTCTTTGCCACCCCATGAACTACAGCCCACCAAGCTTCTCTCTCCATGGGGATTCTCCAGGCAAGGATACTGGAATGGGTTGCCATGCCCTCTTCCAGGGGATCTTCCCAACCCAGGGATCAAACCCAGGTCTTCCGCACTGCAGGTGGATTCTTTGCCAACTGAGCCACTGGGGAAGCCCCTATACTCTTGATAGTGACCTTTAGAAAGAGGTTTACCTCCCCATTCTAAAGATGGAGAAACTAGAAACAGGACTTGCTCTGGTCCTGCAGGTAGGAAATGATGGAGGTGGAATTTGACCCAGGTCTCTTTGATACTGTGAAGCTGGGGTTTTTTCCCCTAATATTGTACCTCCTCTTAGGAGATGGTTAAGAGCCAATCTATGTGATACAACATTAAGTGGTAAAGCAATTCAGAAACAGAGGAGTTGGACAGAGGTTGGAATAGTCAGGGAAAAGAGGTGAAATAAACAGGATCTGAAGGGAAGGGCAGAAGAGAGAGGGCAACTTAGGCAAGAGGGGTGAAAGCTGGGGCATGGACTGGGACAGCCTGTGTGGGGAACACTCAGGAGACTTCCTAATGGCTCCTGGGTTTCTATTGTCTGTCCTGTTCTAGTAATTTTCTTCTGGATTTTATTTTGACATATTAATTATGTGGCCTTCTGTCTCTTCCCCCGAATAAATTCTCTTCCGGTGAGTTGCTAACAAACTGTAGCTTCTAAAAGGCAAGAAATTTATCTTGTTCATTTTTGACTCTCAGTCTATTAGGACTTACGTATTTGTTGAAATCAGTTGAATTGCTCTTTTTGACCTATTCTAGACTTTTAGATAATGTTGCTTACATTCATGAAGTTGTGTCAGTCTTCTCAATTGTGTCCCTTATGCCAGCTTTGAAACTCACTTAAGTCTACCCTAAGACATGGCAACCCACTCCAGTACTCTTGCCTAGAAAAGACGGAGGAGCCTGGTGTCCATGGGGTCGCAAAGAGTCAGACACGACTGAGCGACTTCACTTTCTTTTCTTTCTTTCTTTCAAGACAAAAACAATGAGATGCAAAACTAAAAGAAAACAACTGTTTCCTCAGCTCCACTTTCCCATCTAAACCACTGCTTTATTTTTCTCCTTTCTCTCATAGTCAAATGTCTTGAGTTCCAGCACCTGCCCACCCAGCTCTCTTCTCACTTCCCACTTAACTCCTCTGCCTACTCCAATCTGGTGTCTACTCCAAACAAGCAGTGGACTATAAAATTCTCTGACTACTTCCCAATTTCTATCAGGAATGGGCCTCGTCTAGTCCATATCTTGCTTGACTTTCCACAGAAGCTACAGTTGACACTTCTCTCCCTGGAACGCTTTTAATTCAGGTATGGTATAGTACCCGGTTCTCCTTTTTTCTCACATCTTTGACTATATTTTCTCCTCTCCTTGCCTCATCTTCCTCTACTTGCTTTAAGATGTTGCTTTTAATTAAGACTCTAGGGCTTCCCTGATTGTCCAGGGGATAAGAGTCCTCCTTGCCACGCAAGGGGACACAGGTTTGATCCTTGATCCGGGAAGATTCTGTGTGTCATGTAGCAACTAAACCCACGCACCACAACTATTGAGCCTGCTCTTTGGAGCCCGCATGCCGCCGGTACTGAAGCCCGAGTGCCTAGAACCTGTGCTCTGCAACAAGAGAAGCCACTGCAATGAGAAGCCCATGCATCACAACTAGAGAGAGCCAGTGTCCAGCAAAAAAGACCCAGCGCAGCCAAAAACTAAATAATGAGAATGAATTAATTAAAAAGACTCTAATGTTCCTTATGCAATCTAACCACCACTAACAACACACACTTATTGAATTAATGAATGGACCACCAACTAGTAACTTCCTTGGGCAGAGCCCTAAACAAAATCCCTATTTCGTTCTCCTGCTGACTGTTTCCTATAAATTTTTTTCCTATGCCATTCCTGCATCTTCTACATCTTGCTAAACTCTCTACTTGGTCCCATTCCCAATTTATCCCTGAGGCCCAGCTAATCCAAGATCCATCTCTTGGTCTGTTAATTCAGTTCTTGGCTCTGATGAAGTTATTTAACTTTGGACAACTTTGATAGCATGAATTCTCAGTAGAGTTCATGGAGAGAGAGAAAAAACACTGCTGCTGAATTTGACAGTTGTTTGACATACCATGAAACCAAATAAATAATTTGAAGAAAAGTTAGTGAATCATCTGGGGAGAAGTTCTGTAGAGTTCAAGTGAGCTTGTATGTACTTTTTCCTTATGGAAAATATTTCACCGGTTTCCTGTAGATATCATATTGCTGTGTGTTGTTTATCTGAGCTGAATTCTCCCACTTCTTATTTATTTGAACTGGTTGACAATGTTATTTTTTGATCTTTGAGAATGTGAGTTCTTAATAATTTTTATTTCTTTTGAATACATGTTGTAGTAGGAAAATTTGTTGAGAAAGAGAAGAAAAATAAAGATTATTCTTAATTCCACCTCTCAGACATAGGCAAACATGGGAATTTTCCATAGTAACATAATTATGTAAAAATACTCCTTATAAGCTTCTGGCAAAAAAATTAAAATTTTTTTCTATAGAATAAACTAACAGAATCTTAAGAAACTTTCTCATTTTGAAATTCCTTTTTTTTTTAAGCCAAGGGAGGCTTTCACTATAAAATACTAGCTTTAATTTAAACCAATCATTATAAATGATCTGAGTTTACAAAAGTAGACAGTTTTCTCCACTCTTGCCCTTTTTTGTTTTTGGAGGAAGACTGGAAATTTACTCTCTGACTGGCAAATCACATTATTGGGAGTAAAATTATAATTATGTCTGAGGTAAGAAAAAAATTCTCTGAAGCATGAATCATTTTAAAATTGAAAGAGCCCAGGATAGAAGGAATTGAAGATCTGAGAACTCTTTCTAAATAATTAAGGCTAAGTTCTACCCATAGTCAAAAGAAGAGCTTAACTCTGCTTTCCTCTAATGTTTTCATAGTTTAGCTTCATTTCTGGGACCAGACTGTAACTCTCTGGGCTCAGGAGTTGTGTTGAGTCTTTTCTGGATCCACACCATAATTTGCAGAGTGCTCTGTATATACACAATAAATATGGGAATTGACTCCTCAAATCATATGGCTCCAAGTAAATAACAGTCTCATTTGCATGCTCTACAAGCGACTTACAAAGGACCCTCGGCATGCACGTGTGTGCTCCGTCATTTCCGACTCTTTGCGACCCCATGGACTGTAGCCCACCAGGCTCTTCTGTCCATGGATTCTCCAGGCAAGAATACTGGAGTGAGTTGCCATTTCCTCCTGCAGGGGATCCTCCTGACTCAAGGACTGAACCTGAGTCTCCTGCATCTCCTGCACTGGCAGGTGGATTCTTTACCACTGAGCCACCTGGGAGGTCCACAAAGGATCCTCACATTTTCTCTAATCAGAACTTCACGTGAATTCTCCAAAGTGAATACACTAGGTCACTCATTATTACTGAGGCTTTAAAACAGAAAATAAGTATCTTGCAAATTTGCTCATGATATAATTTTAAGTTAAAAAATGTTTAATGCAGAGTACAGTATGATTTCAGCTACCATACTATCAAAATATCATAGAAAAACACTACATGGAAAAGATTCAAAATGTTAATAGGTCTTTTTTTTTATGGGTTGCAGAATAATGAATGCTTTTAAACTTGTTTGCATTCCTTACCCCCAATACCCACTCACACATAGGCGCACGCGTGTGCGCACGCGTGCACACACACACACCCTCTCCATAAATATTACTTGTTTTAAAAAGGAACATAAGATTTTTACATAAAAAGAATTAAAAACAGAAGTAAACAGACTCCATCCCCCCCACTTGATAGAAACTTGAAAGCTGCTCATCCTTCAGGCAGATCTGCTTGCCAATGTTGAGAAGGAAAAGGATAGAAAATAACATGGTGTGCATTTGCCAAGACAGATTTGTGGTTGACATTTCTTCTGAAAAATGTCTCCATTAAAATAAGTAACTGTTGATGTTGTCTCCTGATTTAGTCATTTTGAAAAGTAATGAGTAGTTTTCAGAACTGGATTTCAGTTTTCCCATGGAGCCCATCACTTTGAAATGGTTATACCTTAGACATTATGAGCACATGATGAATTTATCATTGGGCATAGTCATCTTCCTAACAACATACTTGCATGATGTCATTCAGCACAGTGAGGAGCTCAACAAATGTAAACTACATTCATTAAGTGTATTTTGGATATATTTTGATTAGACTTGTTTCTAAGTGCTTTAGAGTTTGGATGTCATTCATTTAAACACTCAAGTGATAGAGTGTTTTATTCACATTATTTCTAATCTTAATCTCACAAGTCCGTAAACTTCATCCTGTTTTACAGATGATGATACCCCGGTTCAGAAAAGTTAAGAAACTTGCTGGGATTCAAACCCTGGCGTTTGTGACTTCAAAGCTAACCTTTGGCCCATGATACTACACTATGTTTTGCTAAATGTCATTAAAAAAAAAAGAATCTATTTATTTGTTTTTGGCAGTGCTGGGCCCTCGCATGTGCTTTTCTCTGGCTTCGGTGAGCAGGGGTTACTCTCCAGTCGTGGTGCTCAGGCTTCTCACTGTGATGACTCCTCTCGCTGCAGAGCATGCGCTCTAGGGCACTTGGCCTTTGCAGTTGTGGCTCCTGGGCTCTAGAACACAGGCTCAGTAGTTGTGGTGCATGGGCTTAGCTGCTCCGTGGCATGTGGAATCCACCCGGATCAGGGATCAAACTTGTGTCTCCCGCATTGGCAGGTGGATTCTTTACCACTGAGCCACTAGGGAAGCCCTGAATGTCATATTTATCACTGAATTTCTTGCAGTATTTCCCTAGTATTGGGTTCCTTTGGATACGCTAGAGACTTAGCAGAGTTTTTAAATGATACAGTCATGAACAAACGTATGGAACCAGCAGCCCTACCTACTGTTCCTGGTGTCTGAGACCATCCTCAGGGAGGTAGAAAGGGGAAAGAAACCAAGCAAGTGAAAGCAAAATTGAAAGAAGAAAAGACAGAAGAAAAAAATCAACATCAAGTGTCTATAAAATAGCTTCTGAAGGGCTTTTAAAGCTAGAAACAGGTTTGGCAATGCTTCTTTCAGACTGTTCAGCTGGATTCAATTTTATCAGTTCATCATTTCATAGGAGCTGCAACAGCCACCTTTAAAAATGTCACTGGATTATAGGAATTTCTATTTTTTCATAAATCTGATACAATAAAAGAATCAAGATGAGAAAGTAACGCAGGACATGTGGTTGCTATAGCATTAATAATACGTCTGGCCAGTTAGGAGGCAATAATTTCCAAATAATAATAATGAGTGCATGCTAAGTGGCTTCCGTGATGTCTGACTCTTTGTGACCCTATGGACTGTAGCCCCACAGGCTCCTCTGTCCATGGGATTCTCCAGGGAAGAATACTGGAGTGGGTTGCTATGCTCTCCGCCAGTGGATCTTCCCATCCCAGGGATTGAACCCACATCTCTTATGTCTCAGGTTTCTTTACCACTAGCACCGTGAACAGTCATGCCTAATTAGTGCTTTCTCTGTGCTGGGCACTATATTGAATGCTTTAATTACCTTTTCTCATTCAATCTTCACAATGAACCTAGAAGGCACATAATATGAGATTTACTTTTCCAGGGTCATAACTGAGGACCTGAGAGTTTCCATAACTTGCATAAGGCCAAGAGCTGGTTAAAGCCTTGATTGGGTTGCTCCTGAGTTTTTAATCATTGTTCTTGTTTTTCTCCTTTGATAAATGCTGCTACTTTCACTTGGCTAGCCATGTTTATTTTTTCTTTTTACGTCTCCTGTCTAGGATGTGATTAGGGTATTGGCTTAAAACTATGCTTCAGTCAGTAAATATTGAGCATCTACTGCATGCCAGATAGTGTTCTAGGAATTTGGGATATTAGAGGTAAAGAAATCACTCAAAATACTTTCCATCATGGAACTTTCGCTTCATACATTGCATATTCTTTCTGAAATTTGCATTAGTTGAAGAATTCTAATTTACCTTATTAGAGTGTGGAATAACAAAAAATGAAAATCTGTGCAATTTAGAAGCTAAATTTTGAATCAAGGGACTTAACACTTAAAAGGAAAACAAAGCATACTTCAGGCATCATAAAGACTAGAATTGTTTTCATCTTTTTTGTTGGCCACATGGCTCATGGGATTTTAGTTCCCTGACCAGGGATTGAACCCAGGCCCCTGGCAGTGAGAGCACAGAGTCCAAACCACAGGACCTCCAGAGAATTCTTGCAGAATTCTTGAAAAATATAACATAGGATTAACTGCAAGATGTGAAAAAAGGTTTTCAAGATGAAAGATATTTTCTGGCTTTATTTTTGCTTCCTCTCCTCCTATACATGGACTTTTTTCTGGCTTTATTTTTGCTTCCTCTCCTCCTATACATGGACTTAGGGACTCAAGCTTAGGCGCTAGAAATAAAATATTGAAGACATAGTAAAAAGATGAAGAAAGGAGACAGTGAAACTGTAAAGACAGAATTACAGTTGAAAAATACTAGAATCATAAAGAAGTAGAATTATACAATAGTAATAACAGTCATGATAGAGATCAAACATGGTGTTGGGGAGCTCACGGGGGCATCTGACCCAGACAGAGTGGTTTCCCCAAGGAAGCCATCTCAAGAGTGACAGTCCAGCCAGGTCAGGGCAGGACTGCAGGGAGATGGAAGAGCTTGGGCAACAGCCCCCAGCTCAAGAGAATGCAGTCTGTGAGCAACTGCAAGTGCTCACAATAATCTGAGCCAACTGGAGTTTCCTATATTTTTCTCTTCTCTTCCAATTTGGAAGTAGAGCTATCACTTCACAGAAAATGGAGTAGAGCAGTGCCACGACAGAACTGTCTATTCATGCAATTTTAGGGAATCAATTACTTGATATTGTTCATAACAAATTTCAGTGTTTTAGGAATTCAGACGGAATTGATGAAATGGAAAGGCAATCAGAAGAAAGCTGCAGATATCTGGCATTGCTAACACAGCCAGGAGGACTGCACTGAGATCTTCTGAGACAGAGAAGGTTTAGTTAGAAATTCCTACTGAATTCAGTTGTAAGGGATCATGTCAGTTGTAAAGGATCATGTCATCTTTTGGGACTTCTGTAGGAATGAATTTATCATGAACATATGAACTCTAAAGCCATGGTAGAAACACTAAAAATAAACACTATCAAGTATGTATCAACTGGTGGTGGTGTCTGCACTGAGATTTTTAAGAAGTTTCAGGATAGAAGAAAAAGTTATATTTTACAACAATCTTAATATGTTCAAACTAAATTTTCAGGGAAGAAACAAGATTCTTTAAAAAAAAATCCAGCATTTATTTTTCTCTTCCTTGATCCTGAATTTGACAGCAAGTGTAGAAATTGAAGCAATACTCCTTGGTATTTTCTGAGAAATCTCTCAAGGTTGCTGACATTTTCAAATAACTTGTGAATTGGCGATGGTTAGAGGCCAGACCACAGAGGAAAGTATGAATTTTTGGACGCTTCAGTTTAAAACACTACTGAAAAACTACTAATCCAATCCAAATGAAAAAAGTCTAAACAAGGTCTTGTTCACACTAAACTTAGAACTAATTCATTCAACACAACTCATAGATTAATGCAGTAATTCAATAAATATTTTAAAGCACCCTCTGTATATCTGGTACTGCTCTGGCTGTACAGTCCCTGCTAATTTGGTCACTGAAGAGAATTGTAAAGGATCAGGCTACAGCTTACATATACCAAGGCTTCTTTTCTACAGACATCCTTTTAAATTCAGGGTTGTTTTGCTACTTCATATAGAATATGAAGGACTTCATATAGAATATCTGAAGGACGTCCCTGGTGGCTCAGATGGTAAAGAATCTGCCTGCAGTGCAGGAGACCTGCGTTCGATCCCTGGGTCAGGAAGATCCCCTGGAGAAGGGAATGGCTACTCACTCCAGTTTTCTTGCCTGGAGAATTCCATGAACATGGGAGCCTGGTAGGCTACAGTCCACGGGGCCACAAAGAATCGGACACAACTGAGTGACTAACACTTTCAACTTTCACAGAATATCAGAAGACCAAAAACCAGTGTCTTCATTAATATTTGAGTACCTCCTATTAACTAGAAGTCTCAAAAGAATTGCCCGAAAAGAAACTGATGAACGAGTATACTTATAAGTTTAGTTTATACTTTATGCAATTAAATTCCAAAATTAGGGAGGGGCAATCAACGAGAAATTAGAATGGTTAATAAATTTCTTTTATTTCCCCGCTCCTTCCCTGGCTGTTCAGCTCTTCATTCCATCTTTTCTGTCCATCTATGTCCATTTCTAATACTGAACTTGGTAATGACAAGGACTTTTAGTAATTCCAAAGGTCTGATTACTTCCTTGAATTTGTGGAGTAACCTCCATAGATGGTCCCAGGGTGTTGTGAGTTCATTCAGTCCCACAGGGGTAATCATGGAGAAAGGAGAAGTAATTTACTCTACCTTGCAGCCCTCTGTGCAACCTTCCATCATCGTAATGGTCAGATGCACTGTGGCTAGTCATTTATCTCTTCTCCCGCCTTCTCCACCTGAGCTCCTTCAGAGCAAGGGCAGATACAGAGCAGAGCACCTTGTACAATTTAGGGTGTATCTAACAAAGAACAGCAGGCTCTTGTCCTTACCTGAAATGAGGTAAATTAGGGATAATGCCTGGCACATGTAAGGCACTTAAAATAATTTAAATACCTATCTTATGGTGTTGAGTGATTAAAACAGGTAAAGGTTAGAAGAGGTAAAAGAGGTAAAGGGCTGGCCCAGCACTTGCTTGATCTGGTATGTCAGTCCTTCTCCACTTCTCCTAGAATGAGATTTCTCAGTCAACATCTTGTAGTTCCCATTACTGTGGCTTTATCAGTATCTTTTCTGACTGTTTTAAGAGGGAGGCGAACCCTTTTCTTGGCTCAATCCCTTGTTATTAACCGAATGGACTCTGTGAGACAGGATCTGTTTCAAACCTCAGCTCCAGTGCGTCCCTGAACCTCTCTGAACCTGTTTCCTTCATTAAACTTTAAGGTCTGTTATTAGACTTAGATATAAAGTGGATAAAGGTCCTGAAATAGTAAAAGTACTTACTGAAAAGTAGCTATTATTAAGCACAGACACTTTCTACTTTGCCCATTTTGGAAAGAATTCCTAGCAAACATATTTCCCAATATCTTTTTAAACCAAGAAAATGGAATTAAAAAAAGAAAACAAACAACTTTGTAGTGGTTATTGTCAGTTGGTTCATCTAACATTTGTCCTCTTTTCCTTTACTTTCCTCTACATCAGAGCCTGAGAAGTGAAATAATTCATTTTCCAGCCTCTCTTGTAGACAGGTGAAATCATGTGACCCAAAGGAAAAGAGTTAGGACAAATGAGACTAAAGCGGGAGTCAATGAGAGAGGGAGGGGGAATTTATGGGGAAGCTCTTGCTTTCCTAGAGAAGGATTATCCCAGGCTTTTGCCCTAACCCCTTTGTCCTATTTGGAATTCTAGATTTGATGACTAGAGCGGCAGCAGCCATTTTGCTACAATGAAGAAACACATCAAAGAGGGTGGAACGAAAAGATGGAGCATGGTTCCTTGATGACACCATTAAGTCACTATACGTGGCTTAGATCATCCATCTCTGTACTCACTTTTGCACAAGTCAAATAAATCCGCTTGTTTAAGCCACAGCTATTCACCTATCCTATTACTTGAAATAAAAGCATCCCTAACAGGTACAGACTTTTATTTTTGATGGTAACTGACTACTGTGTGGTGGTTTAATGGCCTCATGGGGTCACATCTGTAAAATGTATAGTGCTCTCTGCCATGAAAACAAATTGTTCCAAATGTATCTATATATTTTTTTTTAAACTAAATTCATTCATTTATTTACTCAGTGAGTTATTTTGAAACAACTATTTGTGGAAAGAATACTTGGTAATTCAATGGACTCTGATGTCTCTTTGCTTGGATTTTAATATTATCTTACAATGGTTTGGCTAATCATTGTCCTTAACACATTACTCTCCTTTTCCCATCCCCTTTCTATTCAGTTTTGCCAGAATGATGTCCAAATAGGAAATCAAAATGGCTAAATTAGTGAAATGTATATCCCATCTCTTGCAGGTGATTTATGAGTGCTATTCTTCCATAAGCACTCTTTTGGTTACTCCCATATTTTCAGTCGGTCTAGACAGCTGTAGGTCCAGATGGCTGCCCCATGGAGAAGTAAAACCTTGTGGCACCCACAGTCATCATCTCAGCTCAGGCCCTTATAAATTCTTTCAAAATGCTTTCTCCATTCAATGATTTACACACACCTATAATTTTAACTATAAGCTTATAATTTTAACTATGTCATTCCCCCTTCCTCCTTAACTGAGCACTTCTGGGCCATTTTTATATTGATCTCTGTTCCCCTCTGTTCCCCTTCCTAATTCTCACTAGTTGCTTATATATCTTGCCTGCCTTGTGTCTGCTCATGTTTGCTTATAATGCCTTTCCTTCCCATTGCTGGCCTCTCTTCCCTACCCCTCAAGCACCAAAGTTTATAGCAAAGTCTTCCTTCATCTTTCCAGGAGGAAGTCACTCCCCTTCCCCTGACTCTTCCTCTTCCTGGTCTATTATATCTCTGTGTGTGGCACCCACTTCTTCCTGTACTATATTCAACTTATTTCTGTTTACATTATTGCCTACACACAAACTCCATGAAGGCAGATCTATCTCCACATCATCTCTGTATTCCCTATGGTGCCTGATGTGGTCCCTCTGTTTGACATGGAATAGGCTCTGGATAAAACTGTTTGAGTGGATGACTATAAAAGGACTGTCATAACAGGGAAGATGAATTATAAAACTCAGAGTAGATAAGGATAGAGTTTTGCCTGAAGCAGAACTGCAGCCATGGCTTTACATTTGATTGCAGAACTGAGCAAGGTCAGAAGATGATGGATAGTGCCGATAAACAAAAATACAAGGCCCAATAACTGGCCATTGCCCCTAAAATTTTCTTCTTGTAATGTGAGTGCAGATTAATCAATTTTATGAATTATCTTAATCATTTTACATCTGTTCTCTAGTGAGATCACTTTTTGAAAAACCTCTAAGTGTAATGTACCAACAGAATAAATTTTCTCATTTATTCTTTTCTGAGAAACATAAATGAAGAGATTACTGGTGAACAGAGTGCTTATCAAATGATAAAAGCCTGGAGAAAGCAGTAATGGGCTTTCTCTTCGGGATCCAGAGCGCATAAGGGTCATGTTTTAATGAAGGGACAATATTGCAATCACAAGTGCTGCCTCTGGGGTCGGTGCTCTGGGTCTGGGCTGAGGCTCCACTGCTCTTACCGGATCCTGGGCTAGCTACATTTTGGTGTACTTCAGTTTTCTAATTTATAAAATAAACATAATAGTAATATCAACCTCATGGAGATTGGTGAGGATTAATGATTTACCATATGTGAAGCACTTTGAATAGTACCAAGCACATATTAAATACTTATAAGTTGCTTGCTATTTTTTAAGATACCATCTACTCATATTTTTGTATTTTCCTCACCGGCAAGTCTTAAATGCCTCTTCTTTTGTTTTTTGTTCACTTAATATAACTATGGGGGCTTCTCTAGTGGCTCAGATGGTAAAGAGTCAGCCTGCAATGCAGGAGACATGGGTTCTATCCCTGAGTCAGGAAGATCTCCTGGGGAAGGGAATGGCTACCCACTTCAGTATTCTTGCCTGGAGAATTCCATGGGCAGAAGAGCCTGGCAGGCTATAGTCTCTGGTGTTGCAAAGAGTTGGACATGACTGAGAAACTAACACTTTCACTTTCATTTTCAATTTAACTATAGCACTATCTCTATTTAAAAATATTGATCAATTCCAGTTTTGTCTGAAACATTTTTAATCCAAGCACTTTACCAAATATATTTTCTTATTCACGTTCCCTATAACTCTCAGTATAACATATTGAAATAAATTAAGCCTTAATTCTGGAAGTGTGGAATGTTCCCTGACACCATTGTCATAATTATTATTCTGATCGCAGAGTGTCTCCTGGAGAAGTGACCCCCTCAAAGTATGTGTGTGTATGTGCTTTCTCGTCAGGAACTGAAGGGCTGGAACAACAGTGTTCAGGAAGCTCTTAGTATGACATGGCATTCAGCTACCAACTATCTACCAATCTGCTTTATTTCAATTAGTAGATTATAAAGACAAACCATTGTAGAAGGCAGCCCCCAGGCCATAAACTAAAATAATCTTGTTTTTTTTTATTTTAACTTTAGTTTACTTTACATTACTGTATTGGTTTTGCCAAACATTGACATGAATTCACCACGAGTGTACATGCGTTCCCAAACACGAATCCCCTCCCATCTCCCACCCCATACCATCTCTCTGGGTCCTCTCCTTGCACCAGTCCCAAGCATCCTGCACCAGACATCGACTGGCGATTCGTTTCTTACATGATAGTATACATGGTTCAATGCCATTCTCCCATCTCATCCCACCCTCTCCCTCCCTCTCTCCCCCAGAGTCCAACAGTTCACTCTATAGATCTGAGTCTCTTTTGTTGTCTCGCATACAGGGTCATCGTCCCTATCTTTCTAAATTCCATATATGTGCGTTAGTATACTGTATTGGTGCTTTTCTTTCTGGCTTACTTCACTCTTAGGTAGACTTGTCAATAACAGTTCTTGGAACTGGGATTTTCTTAATGTGAATTTTCCAAATGTATTTGCTTGAATATTATCTTGATTTTATCCACACTACTTATTTCATGGTTATCATGTGAAAACCCTGGTTTATACTTAAGGTGATTAAAGAGTCATATGTTGAGCTTTTTGGACTCTATTTCATGAGTATTTGTAATAATAAAATCAGCAGAAAAATGTCTTGTATCCTTTTGGGGCAGGCGCCATGTTCCTTCTTTAAGTTCCTCCTCATTTTTCCTGTAGACATCTGTATGAAACATCACCGTGAGAGTATCACATTTGTGGGTGTGAGAGCTCTTTTCATCAGGCCCTGACAATAGGTTCACCATTTAATCAGCATCAATTTCCCACTTTGAAAGGAACTACATCCTCTGAGTCATTTGGTTTGCTCTCTGCCAGTGGAGTGTGAATAGGTTTGACACTGAGTGAACTCTGGGTGTGGAAAAGTTTTGTTAGGATGCTTGCTTGTTACTGAGACAGAACGACAGAATTAGATATAAATACGGTATCTGCTTGTTCTCCCTTTTGTTTTGATGCTGTTTAGGAACTAGCATAATTTGCCCCAGAAGTGTGGATGTTACTTTGCTACTTTGTGGGGAAATAGCTCTCTCTCAGTGCTTTAATCTTCCTTTCTATACAAAAAATCTGAGAATGAAATGGTATCATAATTGTATTTTAGTTTTTAGAGCCCACAATAATGAAAGTTATAAAAGTAATCAGATTCATTTAGTGAATTTAGTTCTGGATGTTTTAAAGCCAGGGTTACAAAGATCTGCGTTAACAGGTAAATTAAATTGGTCCCACTAACTAACCCACAGAGATGGTACCTTCCTAAAGTAGGCCATGGTACTTTTTCTAGGACAGCACTGTCTTGCCAGCTTTACACACAGTACAATTTGATAAGTGCCAGTTGCCCAGAGAGAGTGATTCCTTATAAGCTGCTCGTAAGTCAAGTCAAAAATGGATATTTCTCACGTTTCTTAGGGGTACTTCATATTGAAGGTATATCAGTATTAGGTTTCATGCCACAAGGTACTGTCTACTTGATTTAAAAATATTTTGAATTTAAAACAATTCAGAGGGCCGTCTATCTGGGTACGCATATACACCATCATTACCCAAGTATCTTACAGAAAACCTCAGTAGCCTTTCCTATTTATCAACCTTTGAAAACTCCTCCCTGACTATTTTCTGTCTTACTAAATCCACCAAAGAGGAATCAGTGAGGGCTTTGGTTACATAATGAAGGTTTAGACAGCATATAAGCAGTGATGGTATGTAAAGGAAATGTAGCTTCACTGTGTTACATAGTACAAATTTATCAACGTCATGCATTGGGATGCAATCACAGAATTTTCCTCCTAGTAATTTTAGGACAATATTTGTTTGAACAAACGGGTATTGGGTATTTCCACTGCCTTTCTTATGTATAGGTGGGTTGCTGAATCTGCTGAGAGTTTTTGTTGCTCGGATTTCTTTCTTACTACCCCGTGCAGTGATGCTAATGGAGATGGTGATAACCAATGGCTGTGCACTAAGTCTAGAGATAAGTGTATTTGTATTTTAAATGTCAGCATTGATTCCTATGAAAATTGAAGTTAATTAATAAATAATTATTCAGCAGTTCTGTCTAAATTAACTTGACTATTCCTGTTTATTTTCCCTCTGGCTAGGAGTGCCTAGTGAGATGGAATTACATAGTTTCAGTGGTAAAATTTGAAGGACGTCATATGGTATAAATTAAGCAAATGTAGTGCCAAAGGGGTTATCTGTGGGTTCAGGGACAATGTCTGGTGAATCACTAATAGTGTGATGTTGACAAGGATGTGCTCTCTAAACCAGAGGTTCCCCAGCATTGATGCCAGTTTATGATGAAGTGTTCCCTAATCTACAACAAAATGAGAAAAATAAGACAAATGTTGGGAATTTTTCTTATAGCCAAACAGATCCATTTTAGTGACTTTATAAGTTTTTTTCACTACTAAATTTTTTGTGCTAAAAAATATCCCTTTCAAACAATGATATTAATAGATTTTTTTCCCCCTTTTCTGGGCTTCCCTGGTGGCTCAGATGTTAAAGCATCAGCCTGGAATGTGGGAAACCTGGGTTCGATCCTTGGGTAGGGAAGATCCCCTGGGGAACGAAATGGCAACCCACTCTAGTACTCTTGCCTGGAGAATCCCATGGAGGGAGGAGCCTGGTAGGCTACAGTCCATGGGGTCACAAAGAGTCGACACAACTGAGCGACTTCACTTACTCACTCACTCCCATTTTCTAATGCCCTCACTTAGAAAATTTTTTAGTAAGTCAATTTGGGAAATACAAATTGAAACAAGATACTACTACAAACCTAGTAAAATGGCCAAAACCTGGGACACTGACAACACTGAAATGCTGGTGAGGATGTGGAGCAATAAAATCTCTCGTCTCAGGGAGAGTTCTCAGGTGAGATGCAAAATGATGCAGCCAGTTTGGGAGACACTTTGGTGGTTTCTTACAAAACTACACATACTCTTACCAGCAGTCATGCTCCCTGGTAGCTATCAAAATGAAATGAAAACTTATGTCCACACAAATACTGGCGCATGGATGTGTATAGCAGCGTTTTAAAAAAAAATAAATAAAATAAATGCTGAAATTTGGAAGTAACCAAGTGCAGATGAATGAACAGATAAACTATGGTATATTCAGACAATGGATGTGCTCAAAAGAAATGAGCTATCAAGCCTGGACACAACGTGGAGGAAACTAAAATGCATATTACTAAGTGAAAGAAACCAATCTGAAAAGGCTACATACTACATGACATTCAACTTCATGACCTTCTGGAAAAGGTAAAACTTTAGAAATAGTAAAAAGATCAGTGGTTGCCAGGAGCCAGGTTAGGAGGATGGAAATGGGTGAGGGTTGAATAAATAGAGCACAGAGATAGTTAAGGGCAGTGAAAATCCTCCGTAAGGTATTGTAATGATGGATACATGGCACTATGAAAGTGAAAGTCACTCAGTCGTGTCTTACTCTTTGCGACCCCATGGACCATGAAATTCTCCAGGCCAGAATACTGGAGTGGGTAACACTTCCCTTCTCCAGGGGATCTTCTCACCCCAGGGATGGAATCCAGGTCTCCTTCATTGCAGGTGCACTCTTTACCGGCTGAGCCACTAGAGAAGCCAAAGAATACTGGAGAGGGTAGCCTGTCTCTTCTCCAGCGGATCTTCCTGACCCAGGAATCAAACTGGGGTCTCCTACATTGCAGGCAGATTCTTTACCAGCTGAGCTACCACGGAAGTCCACGTGGCACTATACACTTGTCCAGTACTATAGAATGTATAACACCAAGTGCGAACTTCAAGGTAAAATACGAGCTTTGAGTGATCCTGATACATCAGTGTAGGTTCATTAATTATAACAAATGCAACACTCTAGTGAGGGGTATTAATAACTGGGGAGACTGTGCAAGTGTTGGCTTAAGGAGTATATAGGAAGTCCCCGTATCTTCCTCTCACTTTTGCTGTTGACCAAAAAGGGTTCTTGTGCTTCCCGGGTGGTTCAGATGGTAAATAATCTGCGGTGTGAGAAATACAGGTTCAGTTCCTGGGTTAAGAAGATCCCCTGAAGAAGGGAATGGCAACCCATTCCAATATTCTTGCCTAGAGAATTCCATGGACAGAAGAGCCTGGCTGGCTACAGTGCATGGGGTCATGACTGAGGGACTAACAGTAAAAGTGTCCTAAAATAATAAAGTCTTAAAAAAACCCAACTTTATCTTAGTCCATTAAATTTTTTTCTGATCTATTAAGTACTGAAATTATGGAATCATTGGCCTATGTGACCTTGCTATATCCTAAGATAGTTTATAATTAGTCCCTTGTCTGCTTCCCTAGGAAATTTGATGTTGGCAAACAAAAAATAAACCTATTCTAACATCTTTTGTGCTATGCCTTTCCTGCCTGAAGAGATCCAGTCTGTTAATCAGAGTGTTAGTTAGTAGGCCTTTTCATATATCCTATGACTATAGCTTACTTCTCATTTTTAAGTTATGTTTCTATTGCTTCCTACTATAAAAAAGTCCAGAATAAAAATGGCCATCAGCTTACTTAACAGACTAAAACTAAATTTGGACTTTTGCTCATGGTCAGCCATATTAGGTAGCATTTGTTCAGTGCACACAAGTGTCAATGCACACGAGTGTGCAACCATTTCCATGACAAGTTGAGTGATGTTCAGCTGAGTGGAATATCCAGTGATACATGCATTTTGGAAACAAATAACATAAGCACTACATCTAACCCTATTAATTTTCAAGCATTTTAAAAGGCCCTTTTCTAAAAAAAAAAAACAAAAAAAAACANATTAATTTTCAAGCATTTTAAAAGGCCCTTTTCTAAAAAACAACAACAACAACAACAACAAAAAACACAAACCTCAGGTATTTTAGAATTCATTAAGCTTCCAAAGAGTTGACCTTTTTAAACTAAAATTATTTCTTTCAAATGGGTTCTAATTTATGAAGATGACTAAAACAAGGGCTAGTTTTTTAAGCTTTTTAAATAAAACTAAGATAAAAAATTATCACTAAACAGACATATCATTGAAGCTTTTATACAGGTGCATTAGGGCTTCCTAGGTGTCATAGTAGTAAAGAACCTGCCTGCCGGCAGAAGACATAAAAGACACAGATGTGATCCCTGAGTCGGGAATATACACTGGAGTAGGAAATGGCAACCTGCTCCAGTATTCTTGCCTGGAAAATCCCATGAACAGAGGAACCTGGTGGGCTACAATCTAAGTGCTCCAAAATGTCATGAGACAGCTTTGAAGAAGAACTTCTGACAAACTTTGGGATCTTGCAGCATCCTAATCTTTAATTAGGAGCAAAAACCTTTAAAAGACATGATGAGCTATTACATACAACCTATTGTAAGTTAAAAAATAACACACGTTTGTCTGAAAAAGTGGTATGAAGTCCCTAACATATTAGCCCTGTGTTTTGCTATCATTTAATTTAAAAGCCTCTTGATGAAAGTGAAAGAGAAGAGTGAAAAAGTTGGCTTAAAGTTCAACATTCAGAAAACTAAGATCATGGCATCTGGTCCCATCACTTCATGGGAAATAGATAGGGAAACAGTGGAAACAGTGTCAGACTTTATTTTTGGGGGGCTCTACAATCACTGCAGATGGTGACTGCAGCCATGAAACTAAAAGATGCTTACTCCTTGGAAAAAAAGTTATGACCAACCTAGATAGCATATTCAAAAGCAGAGACATTACTTTGCCAACAAAGGTCCGTCTAGTCAAGGCTATGGTTTTTCCAGTGGTCATGTATGGATACGAGAGTTGGACTGTGAGGAAAGCTGAGTGCTGAAGAACTGATGCTTTTGAACTGTGGTGTTGGAGAAGACTCTTGAGAGTCCCTTGGACTGCAAGGAGATCCAACCAGTCCATCCTAAAGGAGATCAGCCCTGAGTGTTCTTTGGAAGGAATGATGCTAAAGCTGAAACTCCAGTACTTTGGCCAACTCATGCAAAGAGTTGACTCATTGGAAAAGACTCAGATGCTGGGAGGGATTGGGGGCAGGAGGAAAAGGGGACGACAGAGGATGAGATGGCTGGATGGACGTGAGTTTGAGTGAACTCCGGGAGATGGTGATGGACAGGGAGGCCTGGCGTGCTGCGATTCACGGGGTCGCAAAGAGTCGGACACGACTGAGCGACTGAACTGAACTGAATTCATACTTGCACAGATAACTGTATAAGATAAGTATTATAAAAGAATAAAAATGAAGCAGTCCATGTGATGGGAACTGTCAGTAAGATACATTATTCAGGCAATAGCTTGTTTTCCTGGCTATTTCGATTAGGTTTTCTCCTCTGTCAGGCTGGATTTGTTCTTTAGTCAAATCTGCCAACCAACACAGTTAATGTAGTGAAAAAGGAAAAAGAATGCGTTGACATGTTATAATTTAACTACCATATTCATACATAGCCATCATACAGCTTGATTACACGGATGATAAAGAAGTCAAAGAAAACACTAGGACAATTTTGTAACTGGTTAACAGGCAGTTTTGGGCTTCCCTGGTGGCTCAGCT
>SJYQ01092836.1:173195-185423 GCA_006410935.1 Redunca redunca | reverse complement strand
CAGAGGATGAGATGGCTGGATGGACGTGAGTTTTAGTGAACTCCGGGAGATGGTGATGGACAGGGAGGCCTGGCGTGCTGTGATTTACGGGGTCGCAAAGAGTCGGACACGACTGAGTGACTGAACTGAACTGAACTGAATTCATACTTGCACAGATAACTGTATAAGACAAGTATTATAAAAGAATAAAAATGAAGCAGTCCATGTGATGGGAACTGTCAGTAAGATAGTTTATTCAGGCAATAGCTTGTTTTCCTGGCTATTTCGATTAGGTTTTCTCCTCTGTCAGGCTGGATTTGTTCTTTAGTCAAATCTGCCAACCAACACAGTTAATGTAGTGAAAAAGGAAAAAGAATGGGTTGACATGTTATAATTTAACTACCATATTCATACACAGCCATCATACAGCTTGATTACACGGATGATAAAGAAGACAAAGAAAACACTAGGACAATTTTGTAACTGGTTAACAGGCAGTTTTGGGCTTCCCTGGTGGCTCAGCTATAAAGAATCTGCCTGCAGTGCAGAGCTATGGGAGACATGGGCTTGATTCTTGGGTTGGGAAGCTCCCCTGGAGGAAGGCATGGCAACCCACTCCAGTATTCTTGCCTGGAAAATCCCATGGACAAAGGAACCTGGCGGGCTACAATACATACAGTCGCAAAGAGTTGGATATACTGAAGTAACTTAGTATGCACACAACAGACAGTTTTAAAGAAAAGAGAATTTTGTGAAAAGTTTTAAATCTAAATTTTTCACTTTGGATTTCTTCCGTAATCTATCTGAGCTTCCCTTGTGGCTAAGCTGGTAAAGAATCTGCCTGCAATGCAGAAGACCTGGATTTGATCCCTGGGTTAGGCAACAGAGTACCCTCCAAGAGCACGGATTTGTTAGTAGTAAGTAACTGGAGTTTTGAAAAATGGGCATTAGAGGTGAAAGAAAGAAAAAAGAGGAAATGTGAAAATTACAAAGTAATTTCAATCACTTCTATTTCACTTGCAACATTTCTGGTACTGTTCTAAGTACTTGATACCCATTTACCCCTCAAAATTACAGAGGTGGGTATAATGATGATTATAACCATTGTATGCATCAGGGAACTGAGTCACAGAGAAGATAAATAACGTTCATGAGGTCGCACATGTGGCAGGTGACACAGCAGGAGTCTGGACCAGGCAATGTGGTTACATGGTACATTGGAACCACTGCTACATGCATCCTCTCATTTCACCCCTACGACATTATGTGCCAGACAACAGCATCTCTAAGTTAGACATGGAGACCTAGTCCTGAAGCACCATGAATTTACTAGATGGCACTGGAGCTGAGATTTCAAGTGAAGGGTTCAGACTCTAAAACCCTAAGGAACAGAGGCACCAAGATAAAGTTTCTCACCTGTACTGAGAGGTACGTGGCCTCTGTGGTCTTTACAAAGCTCACACAAGATCATTGATGAATCCTACTCGTGGATGGGGAGAGCTTGTTCTACTCACTGCAGGGAATTTCTGTAGTCCATGACATATGTGAGGACATTCTGTACATTCTCCCATGCAACAGTCATCACACTTAATAAACTACTGCGGGACTTCCCTGGTGGTCCAGTGGTTAAAATCAGAGATTGAACATAGATTCAATCCCTGGTCTGGGAAGATCCCACATGACTCAGAATAACTAAGCCACATCTTTAGAGACCTCGCACCTGGACCCGTGCTCTACAACAAAAGAAGCCATCGCAATGAGAAACGCGTGCACCTCTACTAGAGAGTAACCCCTGCTTGCCACAACTAGAGAAGAGCCTGCTCAGAAAAGAAGACCCAGGGCAGCCAGAAATGAATAAAAATTAAGATAAATAATTTTAAAACCTCATTGTTCACTATCTGATTCCCCATAGACTTGCAAGCTCTGTTCATCTGCTGACAACATACTGTGTACCAGAGAGGCATAGTACTAGGAGTTTGAAATATGTCAGAAAATAAAATAAAGTTCCTTAACTTTTGCCTATTTAGCTTTGCACCACTTGCACCTAACAGAGAGTCTGGCACCTACTGATTCTCAATAAATATTTACTGAATAAATAAGTGAATCAATTAGGAAGGGTACATAGAAGTAAAGGAAAGAAAAACTATAGAGAAAAGGAAATATTTGGATTTAATCTATTACCTCCCAGATTTTTATTAAAATCTTAATATGCATTTGATTAATCAGGATGACCATTTACATTATTTAACTTAACTTTAAAAGCAGAAATGTACTTTTTAATTCCAAAAGCGAACTGTGTCCAGGTTCTGAAGGGGGACACATGCATCAGAATGCAGCACTCGCTCCTCTGTCAAAGTAAAATTTTGTTATGTTTCCCAGAGCTTAGCCTGTGTTTGTGTTCACTGATTTTCAGAAGGTGACTTTCCAATGCAAGTCTTCTCCCAGTAATTAGAGGCGTTTATCTTAAAGCTTATCCGGGTTTAGCAGGGAGGTTACAGGCTGTCATCCGCATTGTTATTGACTCCCTCAATTAGAGGCAATGGCATTTCACCTCCGTGCAAAATATTAGTAAATTAACAATCCCCACTCTGCATTCATTTGGGAAATCTCCTCTGATTGTGATGACGAACGTGACAAGCAGGGAGTAATCAGAGACATTCCGGTAATACCTTTAAGCCTTGCAAATATCAATTAAAACTCTGGCTCTGCAGCTTGTTGTTGGGGTTTGGTCTACAGGGTAAATTTCTATTTTTATGACACAGCGTAGAAGTCAGCATTGGTAATTTGCAGGAGAAGCAAGCAACAACCTTACTACAAAAGAGCCAGAGAAACAGCCACACTGATTTTCTTGATTCTTTCATATCACTCAAAGTCTCTCTTAAACCATAAAATGAACTCTGGCATTGTGAACAATTTTCAGATCAGATTTACAATTCTCTGACATGACAACTTTGACTCAAAGGGCAAATTATAAAAAATATTTCTTATAGTGCTAAAAAGACTGCAAAGGGATTACTATTAAGTGTCATGACTGTCTCTTTCAATCTGGGGGCATTTTAGGCTAAGGAAGAGATTTATTTTGCACAGTAATTGTTAGGTCATAGGAGCTCTGTGGATGAGCTTCAGTAGATTTATCTAAAATTTGTGAAAAACACCTTATGTGCATTTTATTGTATTGAGAGTGTGTCACTTTCATCAGATTCTTCACAGGGGCTTGTAGCTCCAGCGTCAAGAATCTTTGGTCCCATGGGAAAGAACTAAGGGCTGAGGAGAGGGTGCTGCCGAGGTCTGCTTCCTCCATGGAGAACCCTGGAGCTGCACTGGTTTTAGTGTCTTTTGCAAAATGCCTCAGCTGGCCAATGCTCCTCTGTCTCCTGTATTCCATACTTGAATCTCTGATGTTGCGGGGATCATACATTTAGCTGAGCCTTCACCTCCACTTCCCTGTATTCTAATAACTACAAACTAGTGGTTCAGCTTCATCCTTTTTTTGGCACATTCTTTATCATTAATTGCAAAGCAAACTATGAAAAACTTAATATTTGCATTGTATCAATGGAGCAGAAAGATCAATGCCTTCCATTTTGAGACAATATCACTTCTTTATGACAAGTCAAACGCTTTTTTAGGGGGCCATCAGAATCTTCTTTCTTTATGTGGTACACTATGATAAAGTTTAACTTACAATTTAAGTTTAGCATATAAATTCTATTAAGTGGATTAGTTTTATTAGGTTTTCAAAGATTGAAGAGATGAGAAACTGGGCAAATATTGCTTAAAATGATAAATTATTTTAAAATACATTAAAATTTGGGGGCCACAGAATTCTAGCCAAGGTTGAAATTGATCTTTTTTTTTTTTTTTTTGGTAAAAATCAATTAAAGTGAAAGCATTTTTATTGTTATACCTTAATAAAGGCAAATCAGGTCAAGATTGCTAATTTTTTTTTCCATTGAATCTCCACCTAAGAAGAGTACTTTTTTTTTAAGATAAAGGATTTCTAAATGAGGACATAGGATAATTAGAAATCTGAAAGACTGCTCTTGAAATGGACAAGTAAAGTATATTTAACTTACTGTCATGATGAGCCCCTTTTCCTGGAAGTATTTAACCAATGGAGCAGCATTCTGTTTGAAGTTCATTAGTCTCCTTTGGGTAGCTTTCAGATTGTCATCAGGTCGCCCCTGTTGCTCTGCACGCTTCAGTAATCTTTCTTTGAGTCTCTGATTAGTGCAAGCCAGGAAGACCACCAAGTCAGGAGTACAGATCTGTGGAGAGGGTCAAACAAGCAGATAGGCATTCAACATACCAACCGGTGTGAGTGTGGGCAGAGGCAGTTTTGCATAGTGCTTTAAAGAAATGATCTCCAATTATTTTTTTACTGTATCCTCATGTTAATAAATTATTTGATCATGTATCCCAATAAATATATACTTATTAATTTATTAATTATGCATGAGTGTATGATACACATGTGCTCATGTGCTTGTGTCAGGCATTCAGTGGTGTCTGACTCTTGGCAACCTGACAGACTTTAGCCTGCCAGGCTGCTCTGTCTATGGGATTTTCTCAGCAAGAGTACTGGAGTGGGTTGCCATGTCCTCCTCTAGGGGATCTTCCTGACCCAGGGATCGAACCCACATCTGCATCTCTTGTATTGAGGGCAGATTTTTTACTGCTGAGCCACCAGGGAAGCCTCATGCTGCCCTAATATAGTATGCATGCTGTAAAATACACACAAAAATGTAATTTTTAAAGGATAAGATACGATAATGGTAATATTAGCATTTTCTTCCCACATTACACTGGTTTGCCTATGTACTCTGGAGACCACTGGTTACATAATGAATGCTGGAGTCCAGGAAACTTGAATTAGAGTTTTTGCCCTAGGATTTACCAGCTGAGCTCTGGGCATATGGCTTATCTTAGCTAAGCCTCTGTGTCTTCATCTGTCAAAAGAGATATATGAACTTCCTCCCTGAGTTATTATAAAGATTAAATAAGATATTGTGTGAAGAAAACAGCACAAACTTGATCCATGGTAGGTGTACAGCAAATTTTAGCCATATTTACTGTCTCTTGGTTTTCAGGATTCTGTATTGTTCTGGTTCTCCTTTAACTTTTTACTTTGTTGTTTTTTCCCCCTTGCTCAAATTTTTTCCCTTAAAAATACAATACTCACAAATAATGATGTTTCTGAGGCTTAGATTATGTTTTGTTTTGCTTTCCCTCTCCAGGTTTTCATTCTCTCAGCTCCTTTCTGCTGTTCTCATCTCAACCACTTATCCTTTGTTGATGGATTCCAAATCTGCATTTTCAGCACCGACTTTCAACAGCACTTATGTCTTATATTATCAAATGTTTATATGATGGCTCTACCTGAAAGTTTTAATGTTACTTATGACTCAGCAAGGCCAAATCAGTTCTGGCAACTTTTTACCTAAATGAAATTCCCTTCTTGCTTATATATGTATTTGTTTATTCTTTTATTTTTATGGTAGTAACACTACTTTCCTGAGTCTTTCAATTAGAAGTCTTGTCTTTTAAATTTAAAAATTTGAATGAAAGATTCTTTAAATTCTATAGTGCTAATACAGTTTTCAAAATTTCACAAACATGACTTCATATAATTCCATAATAGCTCCTTTTAAAAATAACTTCTCTTATATTGCCCCCTACCCACTAGTAACCACTAGTTTGTTCTCTAGATCTGTGAGTCTGCTTCTTTTTTGTTTTATGCCCTAGTTTGCTCTGCTTTTTAGGTTCCACCTAAAAGTGATATCATACAGTATTTGGCTTTCTCTGTCTGACTTATTTTATTTAACACAATGTGCCCCAAATCCATCCATGTTACTATAAGTGACAAAATTTCATTCTTTTTCATGGCTGAGCAGCATTCCATTGTGTATGTGTATATACAATGAAATGTATACACCCCCCCCCCAGCACACACACACACACACACACACACACCACATCTTCACATCTTCTTCATCCATTTACCTGTTGATGGACACTTAGATTGCTCCCATGCCTTGATAATTGTAAATAATGCTACTATGAACACTGGGGAGCATATATCTTTTTGAATCCTCAGCTAGAAATCTCAATATAATTTCTAACCCTTATCAAAACTTCAGTCTCAGGAAGCCCTCACCACAGATGGTGGATTTTTGTCTTCAAACATGATTCATGTTTCATGATTCAAGTTATCTCTTCCTCCAATTCCCACTGCCACTGGGTAAGCACAGGCACACACTGGCATCAGTGATTAAGAGCATGAATTTTAGAATCAGATTGTCCTGATTTCATCAGTTCAGTTCAGTCGCTCAGTCATGTCTGACTCTTTGCGACCCCATGGACTGCAGCATGCCCGGCTTCCCTGTCCATCACCAACTCCCGGAGCTCACGCAAACTCATGTCCATTGAGCTGGTGATGCCATCCAACCATCTCATTCTCTATCATCCCCTTCTACTTCTGCCTTTAATCTTTCCCAGCATCAGTGTCTTTCCCAGTGAGTCGGTTCTTTGCATCAGGTGGCCAAAGTATTGGAGTTTCAGCTTCAGCATTAGTCCTTCCAGTGAATATTCAGGACTGATTTCCTTTAAGAAATTCTGGATTGATTTCCTTGCAGTCCAAGGAACTCTCAAGAGTCTCCTCCAACACCAAAGTTTAAAAGCATCAAATCTTTGACGCTCTGCTTTCTTTATAGTCCAGCTCTCACATCCATACATGACTACTGGAAAAACTATAGCTTTGACTAGATGGACCTTTGTTGGCAAAGTAATGCCTCTAATTTTTAATATGCTATCTAGATTGGTCATAGCTTCTCTTCCAAGGAGCAAGTGTCTTAATTTCACAGCTTCAGTCACTATCTGCAGTGATTTTGGAGCGCCCCCAAAATAAAGTCTCTCACTGTTTCCATTGTTTCTCCAACTATTTGCCATGAAGTGATAGGACCAGATGCCATGATCTAAGTTTTCTGAATGTTGAGCTTTAAGCCAACTTTTTCACTCTCCTCTTTCACTTTCATCAAGAGGCTCTAGTTCTTTGCTTTCTGCCATAAGGGTGGTGTCATCTGTGTATCTGACATTATTGATATTTCTCTCAGCAATCTTGATTCCAGCTTGTGCTTCATCCACCCCGGCATTTCATATGATGTACTCTGCTTATAAGTTAAATAAGCAGAGTGACAATAACAGCCTTGATGTACTCCTTTTCCTGTTTGGAACCAGTCTGTTGTTCCATGTCCAGTTCTAACTGTTGTTTCTTGACCTGCATACAGATTTATCAAGAAGCAGGTCAGGTGGTCTGGTATTCCCATCTCTTTAAGAATTTTCCAGAGTTTGTGGTGATCCACACAGTCAAAGGCTTTTGCATAGTCAATAAAGCAGAAATAGATGTTTTTCTGGAACACTCTTGCTTTTTTGATGATCCAACAGATGTTGGCAATTTGATCTCTGGTTCCTCTACCTTTTCTAAATCCAGCTTGAACATCTGGAAGCTCATGTTTCACGTACTGTTGAAGCTTGGCTTGGAGAATTTTGAGCATTACTTTGCTAGAGTGTGAGATGAGTGCAATTGTAAGGTAGTTTTCATAATAATCTGCTATTAGTTGTTTGTCCTTGGACAAATGGTTCAGTCTCTCTAAACTTCAGTTTTCTCAACTGTAAATAAAGGGGAAATCTATCTTATCTCAGTAGTTTAGTATGTCCCATTAAAAAAATTAATTTATTTTTTATTCAAGGATAATTGCTTTACAGAATTTTGTTCTCAAAAACACATTTAAGTAGCTTTTCAGAAGTGTTAACAATATAGAAAATCACTTTGTAATTTTTGTATGGTATGTGGTAAAGAGGTTATATTAAATTAAAGCTTTTATCTTATCAAATATTAAACTGCAAAATACAAATTTAATAAAATCTTTGGTAACATTCAGTCTTGCCCAACATATCATATGATATCCTTTAAATTTACTTTGAATAACTTACATAAAGATAATTTTTGACAAATAACTTAAAATGATATTATATTGTTCTTGGTTTGGTCATTGTGTATATTAAAATATGGAATAAGCTTCAACTGCTAGCTCAGTGCTCAATGCAGATAATACTTCTTTCATAACAAATTAAATGCTTTATTTTAATACTTTTATGTTTTGTTTCAGTGGAGAAGGCAATGGCACCCCACTCCAGTACTCTTGCCTGGAAAATCCTATGGATGGAGGAGCCTGGTGGGCTGCAGTCCATGGGGTCGCTGAGAGTTAGACACGACTCAGTGACTTCACTTTCACTTTTCACTTTCATGCATTGGAGAAGGAAATGACAACCCACTCCAGTGTTCCTGCCTGGAGAATCCTAGGGACAGCGGAGCCTGGTAGGCTGCTGTCTATGGGGTCGCACAGAGTCGGACAAAAAGTATGTGCTTCTTCCTACATAACACAAAGAGGTTATTGCTGTTGCTGCTGTTCACTCGTTAAGCCTTGTCTGACTCTCTGAGACCTCATGGACTGCAGCATGTCAGGCTTCTGTGTCCTTCACTATCTCCAGGGGTTTGCTCAGATCATAATGAGGTTATGGAGAGACTTAAATATGTAATCATCACTATATTTTGTCTTTTAGTACTGGCTTTTGAAATTTATAAAGACTTTTTTACACTTTGAGTAAAACTGCATTTTATTTATTTATATTGGAGTGTCAGTCGCTTAGTCATGTCAGTCGCTTTTTGCAACCCCATGGACTGTAGCCCGCCAGGTTCCTCCAGCCATGGGATTTTCCAGGCAAGAATGCTGGAGTGGGTTGCCATTTCCTTCTCCAGGGAATCTTTCCAACCCAGAAATAGAACCCAGGTCTCCTGCATTGCATGCAGACTTTTTACTTACATTAACAGACTTTAAAAAATAGCCATAAGTTTACAAAAAACGAGTAGAATATCTTCATGTTGTTTCTTTAATTTCTCCCAGTACTTTTTAATGTAGAGCTTTTAGCTTTCTATATAATGATCTTGCCCATTTAAAAAATTATTCCTGTGAATTTGATATATTTTATATCTAAGATTTTTGATCAATGAATGCAACTTCAAGTCTGATATAGATAAATTTGAAATGAATCTTCAAAGTTGTTTAATTTTATAACTGTGATTAACTTGCTATCTTTCCTCAGTATGAAACAACATATAACATATAACTAGTGACACAAAAAATTAAAACATGGAACAGGCAAGACCACCAAGGAAGCCGGGATAACCAGCTGACTACTCAACATTGCCCTCAGCCACAAGCATGCTCACCTGATTCTTCGTCACTTACATATATCCACTCATTAGGGCCCTCCTTCTTCAGTGGTGCCCATTTTAAAAGAAAAAAATTTAGTATTTTACTTTTTTCCCCCAAATGTAAAACAGAAGCAGACATCATTCTTTTCTAGAAGAGGTGAAGGCCCTAGAAAGTTTTCATGAAATTCACTCATGAAATGCTGAAAAGCATAACCATACCTTTTCCTAGCATATGTTCTCAAAAAGTATTCACTGATTGAATAAATGAGTGAATAAATAAATGAGAACAAAGAACAAGATATTGCTTTTATCTACCTGGAAGAAAACTTTCCAATTGTTGACACTATTTCTTCCATTGGATTAACTAAATCAATCTTTGCTCTTTATCTTTTTCATTACGTAGACAAGTCAATCTTCCTCTACTCATTATCTCACAGTTCCTTATCTGAATAATTACTCTGTTAAAAAGAACCTATGGCCACCTTTGATTAGCAAAGATGTATTATTCACTGTGTCCGACTGCAAAATGAGCTTACTTTAGTAAGCCTTGTTCTTAACTGTCAGTGCTTTTGACTGCTTTATTTTTTTGTTAACTTATTTTTTTACTGAAGGATAATTGTTTTACAGAAATGCTCTATTGTTTATGAGTTTCCTGTGAGAAGGCCTAGAGACCCTACAGTTCAGGTAACATTGAGAAACCAACAAGAAAAATATGAAAGACAAAAAACAACCCCTCACAAGAGAGAAGATCACAGTTGGAACAACAACTGGAATCGCAGAAACTAAGAGATGGGAACCTTTTGGAGGTTATCCAGACCAAATTAGTGCCAAACCTACAACATCTCTACAGTTTCTTGACAAGTGATTTTTAAACTTGAACATTTAAACTTGAATGTTCTTTGTGAGCATTTCTTGTGATGCCTCACTACTTATGAGGTCAACCCCCTTCATTACAGGAAGATACTAATAACTGGGAAGTTTTTTCTAATATGGGGCTAAAATTACTTTCTTAATTCTGTCTAATAGTAAAATGTAAAGGAAATAGTTTCTTTCAATCATTAAGCATTTATTGACTATACACCACTACCACAGAGGCTTGACTAGACTGAACATGGAGATAATTTCTGGGCTGGGGGGACAAAAACTGGAGTATAAGGCTCCTCTATGGAGGAGCCATAGAAACTACTACTGCTGCCCCCAGTTTAGGCTTTTGGTTGGAATCCTATAGGGCTGCACCATCAGAGTATGTATGAACCAGCCCTCACAGGACTCAATTCCACTTAGAATCATCCCAAATTCTCATTATACTAAATGTGTTTAATAGCCAATTAGGCATTGAAAAGAGAATTAGTGAACTAAAAGGTCATGAGAAAATATTGAGTGTGAAGCAAGGCGGGGAGAGAGGTAGGCAAGTACAGGAAAGAGCAAAAGAGACATATGAGACAAAGGTTAGAAAGTTTTGGAAGAAGAGGGAAAATGAAGAAGCAGTGGAATTTTCCCAGACTCAAGAAGTAACAAAAACCAAGAAGAAAACTAAACAGAAAACTCAGATCTAAGCACATCATAGTAAAACTGCCTAAAGGCTAGACAGTAAAAAAAAATCTTTAAAGCATCCAGAAAGAAGACATGACAGATTACCTTCAGAGGCACAATGAGACAGCTAAATTTGTCAAAGAAACAATGAAAGGCAGAAAGCAATGACATGACATCTTTAAAGGGCCAATAAAAAAATCTGCCATCTAAGTTTCAATATTCAGTCAAAATATCTTTCAAAAACTAAGAGTAAATATAGATGTTTTCAAACAAACAAAGACTGAGAGAATTTGCATCAGAAATTCTACTCTAATGGAAATATTAAAGAATATTCTTCAGGTAGAAGAAAATGATCCATGACAGAAAGCTGGCCCAGGGGAACAACGAAGAGTAATGAAATGGTGAATATAGGGGTGAATTCAAATGAACATTGACCATATAAAATATACTAAAAGCATTTTGTGATACTTAAAAATAGAGATTAGTCATGAGGCAGATAAATGAAGTTCAAGTGTTCTAAGTTCTTGGTTCAGAAAGTGATAAAAGTACCGATTTCTATGAAAATATGAATATGTTAATAATGAATCAGCGAACATTTTTTGTAAAGTGCCAGAGAGTAAATATTTTAGGTTTTTAAGTCATGTGACTTTTTAATAAATATTTATTTACTTATTTGGCTATGCAGGGTCTTAGTTGCATCATGCAGGAATTTTAGTTGCCGCGTGTAAACTCTTGGTGTGTGGGATCTAATTCCGTGACCAGGGATCTAACCCAGGCTCCCTCCATTGGCAGCATGGAGTGTTAGCCACTGACCACCAGGTAAGTCCAGTCATGTGGTCTTGCAGCATCAAAGCAGCCATAGACAGGAAAGCAGCAGGATGGCTGGGGAGAATTCAGAGGAGACAAGCCAGCGCAAAGGTCCAGGGCTGTGTTAGTCACTGCGACGGGAGACTAGGACTCTGTGCTGCTGCTGGCCCTTCTAGGGGCACACAAGAGAGGAGACTTTATTTATCAGATCCTGTCTCCTATTGGTCAAAAGTATGCCCTGGCCACGTTGTCTCCTGCATACTTTACACTGTGTATGTCTCAGGGCAGGAAGTTAGTGAATCGCTGTCCTGGGCAGCATCGCAGGGGTACACAGTAGCAAAGGCCAAGTAAAAAGTGGGCTGAGAGAATATAAGATAGAGCATCAGAGGTGCTCAATACAGCAGTACACTTTAAATACAAAGATACAGAAATGCTAAAAGTAAAGGGATGGAAAAAACACCATGGAAACAGCCAGTAGAAAGGTGGTAAAACCATACAAATATATCAAATCCAATTTAAAAATGAGCAAAGGAAAAAAATTGAAAATATTAATTGAAAATATCTACTAGGAAAGTGGATCTTGAAAGTTCTCATCATGAGAAAAAATTTTTGTAACTATATATGGTGATGGACAT
>SJYQ01092836.1:154033-168577 GCA_006410935.1 Redunca redunca | reverse complement strand
CACCTGCTGAACAGTGTATATCATTAATGGTTTCAAAGAGATGTCATTAGTTTAAGAAATGTACATTTCTGTAGTTTGATTTTTACAGTGCAAATCTTCATTTCTATAAAAGAAATTAGGGTACATTAAGCTTCCAAGATGTGGGAATTTAATGAAGAGGAAAAATTTAAGGTTTTATTTAAGATATACCAGACTGACAATATGCAAATGAATGTAAACTTATAATGCTGTGTTTTCCAAGATGTCTTTTCCCCAGCATTAATTTGATTATGTTGGTATCTACTTCATTCATTTGTTTATTCATTCATTTAATATTTATTAAGATACTATCGGAGAAGGCAATGGCACCCCACTCCAGTACTCTTGCCTGGAAAATCCCATGGACGGAGAAGCCTGGTAGGCTGCAGTCCATGGGGTTGCTGAGATTTGGACACGACTCAGCGACTTCACTTTCACTTTTCACTTTCATGCATTGGAGAAGGAAATGGCAACCCATTCCAGTCTTCTTGCCTGTAGAATCCCAGGGACGGGGGAGCCTGGTGGGCTGCCATCTATGGGTTCGCACAGAGTCAGACACGGCTGAAGTGACTTAGCAGTAGCAGCAGCAGCAAGATACTATCAGTAGCTAGAAACTGAAGTTCTGGAAAGTTAGACCAAGACTATATGGGCTGGCATTGCCTTCCATGCTAAGCAGTTGGGGTTTTATCTTATAAACATGGGAGTAATACATTTTATTTTGTGCCTTAGAATGAATGCCGATGGTAGGTAGTGCAGGGGGCACGCTGGATAGCGAGAGACTGGAGGAAAGCAGATCATCTGCAAGAGCTAATGAACCTGGACTGTCTACCATGAGGTGCACCTATGAACAGCAGTCAAAGAAAATATAATATAAAACATGATGGTTATTCTTATAATATTGTCTTTATAGATGTGCTTGCTTTTAATGATCATTTAGGAAATAACAGTGCCAGTATTAGGCAAACAGCCCTGAATAAAAACTTTCTGACAATGAAGGGGAGAGTGGAATGAAGGGAAACAGTAGAGTGGAGAGAAGGCAGAAATGTATCAGCTGTTTCTGCACCTGTGGGTTCTACGCCTGCCTGGTTCACAGTGGTCGGCTGACGCATTCTTCATCACTAGTGCATGTGACGCAGGACTGATAAGACCACAGGAAAGAGCATCTATTAAGAAGCAGTCAAACACTTGTGAGATGATGTTGGATGATGTTGCCAGACCTAGCCAAGCAAGTCACCGTAGAGATGACCATGAAGAAGTGGAGGATCTCAGTATATGACTAATGCTCCCTTAGCCAACTTCTAAACCAATCCTTGGGCTTCCCTGGCGGCTCAGTGGTAAAGAATCTGCCTGCCAATGCAGGAGACATAAGAGATGTGGGTCTGATCCCTGGGTCAGAAAGATCCCCTGGAGAAGGAAATAGCAACCTACTCCAGTATTCCTGCCTAGAAAATCCCATGTACAGAGGAGTCTGGTGGGGGAGTCCATGGGGTTCAGACATGACTTAGGACTATAAAACAACAAATCAGTCCCTTTCTATGCCTCACCTCTTTACAAACATTTCACACTTAAATCCATGATACTGACAACATGAATAACTACCCCTGAGATCCTGTCATTGGTATGTGGGCACAAATCTAATTTGCATTGTCCACTACATTCTAAATTCATGGAAGGGAAGAAGGTAGGGAAGGATTCTTAAAAGATCATGAGGTCCAAATCACTATTTGGTTTACTGCAAAGCAGTCAGTTAAAAAAAAATAGCTGTAGCTAAATATAGGATATATTTTTGGTTGCAGCAAATGAGAGAAAATATGTTTATTTTATAAAGTAATGACAGTGCAGTTTCTCCCTGACCTACTTATTTTAAACAACTGGATTTTATCCTCTGAGAAACACTGCATCCATTCAGGGGCTTCCCATGTGGCTCAGTGGTAAAGAATTCGCAGGCCAGTTCAGGAGATGCAGGTTTGATTCCTGGGTCAGAAAGATTCTGTGGAGAAGGAAATGGCACCCCACTCCAGTATTCTTGCCAGGACAATCCCATGGACGGAGGATCCTGGTGGGCTACAGTCCATGGGGTTGCAAAGAATTGGACATGACTGAGCACGCATGGATGCATCCATTCAAAAGAAGTCTTAGAAAAGTGATTTAGAAATTAAGGCAAAAAGCACATTTTCAAATCTTTTAAAAGCATTTCTTGGAGGAAAATGAAATTCAAGAGTATATTAAATGCTAACTGATATGGGAATATAAAGTAGATAAGAAATTATGTGATACTTCCTTTCATACTCCATGTCCAGACTTACAGAATGGAGCATCGGCTAAAAATTCATCACAGAATGCCTTTATTGAGGATTTCCATTTGAAATTTAAACAGAAATAATTTTTTTTCCCCTTAAACTTTGGTGTCAGTCAAAAGAAAAAAAATTGGTATCTTCTCAGGTGTAAGTTATCTTGATTTGTGTGACTTGAAAGAATCTAACACTTCAAAAGAAGATGCATGCTGATGGTAGTTCTTTCATACTTACCTATGTTGATTGCTCAGCATTGATTTAAATACAAAGGCTGCCTCCTAGGAAATTCAGAAAAGACTATTGGGTGAGGGGTGATGGGTTTGCCCTTATTCCTCAGATATTAGATTATCTCTGCTTATCTTATCTTAGAGTAACTCGTCTCATTCATATTGATAATGATGAAAAATACTTAAACTCAAATCCACAGACAACATTTGAGGCATTAAGTAAGACTCTGACTCTAGTCAGAATTTGAAAATGTATCTTTAGAAGATCTTGTTTTTAAGATTTTCTTGAACATCCTAAGTATGAGAACCACCAGGGAAGATTTCTTCATTTTTCCAGTCATTCAACCTGTGTTTATTAATTATTTAAATATGTGCCTACAAGTGGTTAAACTAGATTGTTCTTCTTTCATTCATTTCTTTTTTAAAAAAATCTTATAAGCAGAGTTCTAGCACAACTTGGAAACACATTTATAGATGTTCACTTCAACATTTATTGAGCATCTACTATAAGCCAACTACCATACTGGATGAAAGAGATGCAAAGTGGGCAAGACATGGTCCCTGGCCATAAGGATCTCCCAATGAAACGTGGGAGCAACCACGTAAAGTATTATTTAAATACAATGAAAATTCTGCTATTTGGAATACAGTTCCGAAATGGAAGCCAGGGCAGGGTACGACAGAGGCAAAGAACAGGGCCTGGAGTTGTAACTACTACATGACTGAAAGGGCTGTCTTCTTTCCCCAGAATTTTCAGGGCTCTGCTTTACTTGGAGAAATTGTGTAGGGGGAGGAAACAATGAAAAGTTATTATATTCGCATCTATGTTTAGTAAGCAAAAATGGATCCATGAGAAACCCTGCTTATAAAATCAAATTCTTCTTCTACATTCACTTAGTCAGATGTTGTTTAGCACTACCAAGCACTAGAAGTATAATAGTTGCATTTTGTGTTAATAGTGCTGCTCATAATCTGGCCTCCAGCTCTATATTCCTCTGAAGAAACAGAATCTGATGAACTCAAGGTTTATTTTAGAAGTTGATGGGTTGGTAGCCATGGTCACATGGAGAGATTACTCAGGGAAATGACCGGCACTACATGTGAAATCAGGAGTCTTTCTGACAATCAGGAGCAGTCTCTGTGGGTTCCCCAGCCCATCCCTTGCTCCTTTAAAAACAATTCCACTTCCTTGAGGTGGGTAAAGGTTTTGGTTTTTTCCTATAAAGATCTAATACATGGCTTGGTAGATTCAATGTTCTAGAAAATTGGGAATGGGAATTCAAAGTGCTATAATCTCCAGTCTGCACACTACAGATATGGGCCACCTGGAGGCTCTCTATCTGGAATGGGCAGAGGGTCATCATTGCTAACGGTCACAGCACTCTGCCCTCAGCTTCAACATCTTTCTCAATGTTATAGGCTAGGGAGTCATTACCATTTGAATATAGTACACCAGATGAAATATTTCTGTCACTATTGATTTATATACATTAGTGAGGTGGTTCCATAAGCTACACATAAAAACTAGTTTCAATCTCATTCAACAGTCATAACATGTAACACACACACACACAATCATACAATTAACTGGACTTGCAATGCTAAGTAGTGGCAGAGAGACGGTTTTTTAAAAATTAAAATCAAGGAAGGTTTTTTCCCCCCAAATTGTTGATTTCCATTTTTAATGTTTTCCTCCATGGTTTCAACAGGCTAATCGTTAACTTACTTTTTCATTAGTAAATGAGTAATTTTCCAAGGCTCTCAAGACAGCAGCTATTGTAACAATGGGTTTTTTCAAATTGTTCTGGTGCCACTGAGCTGAAACCAGACTTTTGAGTCCTTTTTGGCCACAGAGGCAGCTGCCTTCATCCTGGCCTTTCTGCTCTAACAGGGAGCCAGAGCACTGAAATATAGTAACTCTTAACAGGATATTTTTAGATTATTCATTTAGTGCTTTGAAATATATGAGCTTTTGGGAAGAAGCAAAGCTGAGCTGGAAACTCTTTCCAAATATTTCTCTCCTTCCTTTGTCTCTATCGATGTATTTATCTATCATCTATCCATCCCTGTGTATGTATACACATACATACACATGGATACATCTTTTCTTTCAGTTACTCAGTCATGTCCGACTCTTTGCAACCCCATGGACTGCAACCCACCAGACTCCTCTGTTCATGGAATTCTCCAGGCAAGAATACTGGAGTGGATAGCCATTCCCTTCTTCAGAGGATCTTCTTGACCCAGGGATTGAACCCAAGTCTCCTGTACTGCAGGTGGATCTGAGCCACCAGGGGAGCTATACACATGTGTACATACACAATGCTAAAAAAATAATATATATTAGAATAATACATAGTAGAAGAGTATATATTAGAATTCATAGTTGGGTGAATTTTCAGAAGGCTTATTATTGAATTTTAATAGAAGCAAAAAACCATGGATATGAAAAGGTCCACCAGAGACTTTAAATTATTAACCATTTTATTATCACTTACTCATTTACTCATTCAGTAACTATTGAGTGTTCAGTATGTACAAAAATAATATTAAAGAATTTCTAAAAATTTCTAGACAAGGAGAATCAATGGTTGGCTCTAATAATTCGCTTTAATGCTTAACAGTTAGTACTTTTACAGAGTTTTTCCTCATATGGAAAAAAAGAGGCTTTCCTCATATGTAATTCAAAATTATTCTCTTAAATACAAACACATTTAATCAGCAGAGAAGAACCAGAAAATATGCTATTTATAAGACTCTTAGATATGTTTTAAAAACAGTTATAAGGAAATGACTATGAAGACAAACAATGATTTTGAAATAAACATGATGGAACTAGTGAAACTAAATGTGCTTTCTCCTTCAAAATTGATCCTTTGAGAAGTTAAAAAGTCATTTTAATATGTTGTCCACTGATCAAAACATCTTTGGGACTGCCTTTTGGATCTAAGTCCAAAAAGGTTCTTTTGGGGAGTAAAACCTAGTCCTTTGAGATTAGGCTTGACCTTTTTAATTGCTCAGGGAGACAGTATAGTTGGATGGGAAGAACACTGGACATAGGAGTGTGGGTTGATTATTCTAGCTTAGGAGTTGCTCTGGTTTTCACATTAACTCTATCTGTGAAATACAGTCAGTCACTTAACCTCTTTGAGCCTCAATTTTCTCATTTACTAATTGGGATCAGTAGCTACCAAGTTCTATGGTTCAAACATTTTTTAAAAGGCTTTAAAAAAAATGCTAAGAATTTCCATGTAGGAAAAGCTATACCTTCATTGCCAGTTGATTGAAAGTGCTTATTTTGCCTACTTTTTTCTATGGAATGACTCAGCAACCCCTTAGAGGTGGGGACCACCATTTATGATATGCAGGATAAAGCAGCCTCTAAAATTGTACTCCTATGAACCTATGTACCCATGGAACATATTATTTAAAGCATGAATGGGGAGATTTTTCTTTTTGGCTATGATTGATACACACACACACACACACACACACACAAGAAAAAACTGAATCAAGTGCTACTGACCACATTAGAAAATTAGTCACTACCACTTTTTTGATGTAAACATGTGAATTATTCTCTCTCTTATCCACTTTTACACATTAGTATCAATGACTATGTATTTGAATAGAGATATTCTTCCAAGTCAAATTAAAATAAAGAACCATCATGGGAAGTTAAATAAGAAGCCAAAGGTGGCTCACCCCATTTTTATAATACATGAAAATTTGCTGCTAATACACAGAACTACAGATGATCTGTACATTGACCTTGTATTCTGTGACCTTGCTAAATTTATTAGTTTTAGTAGTCATTGTGCAGAATCCTTAGGATTTTCTCTGTAAATAATCATGTCATACACAGAGACAAATTTACTTATTCTTTTCTTATATTTATGCTTTAATTTATTTATCTTGTATTAGTTATTATTACAGCCTCCAGTACAAAGTTTAATAGAAGTGGTAAGAGTAGATATCTCTGCAGTTCCCAATTTTAAGGAGAAAGTATTCAATATTTCATCATTAAGTATGGTATTAGCTATTGATTTTTTCATACATGCCTCTTACCATATTAAAAGAGTTCCTCCTTTCTATTCCCAATTAGCTGTGTTTTTTTTCCCATGAACCATTGTGGAATGTTATCAAAGGATTTGTCTGCCATTGTGGCCAAAGAACATACTCTATAAGATTTCACTGGAGAGGGGTATGGCAACCCACTCCAGTATTCTTGCCTGGAGAATCCCATGGACAAAGGAGCCTGGTGGGTGCAGTCCACAGGGTTGCAAAGAGTCAGACATGACTCAAGTGACTGAGCATGCACGTATAAGATTTCAGGCTTTTAAAATTTAAGGCTGTGTATGGCCTTGTGTTGGAGAAGGCAATGGCACCCCACTCCAGTACTATTGCCTGGAAAATCCCACGGATGGAGGAGCCTGGTAGGCTGCAGTCCATGGGGTTGCTAAGAGTTGGATATGACTGAGCGACTTCACTTTCACTTTTCACTTTCATGCATTGGAGAAGGAAATGGCAACCCACTCCAGTGTTCTTGCCTGGAGAATCCCAGGGACGGGGTGGGGGGCCTGGTGGGCTGCCGTCTATGGGGTCGGACATGATTGAGGCGACTTAGCAGCAGCAGCAGCGTGGCCTTGTGTTTGGTTTATCTTCATGAAGGTCCTTTCTGCACTTGGAAACAGTCTACTGTGCAGTTGCTGGATATTGTGTACCAGTTATGTTTACTGTTTCTCAGATCTTCTAGGACTTTACTGATGCTTCAACTTGTTTTTATGTGAAATAAGGAGAAAAGATTGTTAAAATTACTATGAATGTGGATTTGTCTGTTTCTCTCCTTATTTCTGTCAATTGTTTGATTCACATATTTTGAAACAATTTTTATTAGATATATACATGTTACAATTTTGTCTTTTTTATGAATTGCCCTCCTGTCACCATGAAGTTCCTCTCTATTTTTGTTAATAGTTTCTGTCTTAGAGTCTACTTTACCTAATACCAATAAAGTCATTCTGGTTTTCTTAAATTTAGTATTTTCAGGGCATACCTTTTCCTGTCCTTTGTGTTCAACCCATCCGTGCCTTATTTTTAAAAAGCCACCATTTTAAAAACAAAAGTATATTTGTGTTAGTCACTCAGTCATGTCTGGTTCTTTGCAACCCCATGAACTGTAGCCTGCCAGGCTCCTCTGTCCATGGAATTCTCCAGGCAAGACTAATGGAGTGGGTTGCTATGCCCTTCTCCAGCACACCTTCCTGACCGGGATTGAAACCTGGTCTCCCACACTGCAGGCAGATTTTTACCATCTGAGCCCCCAGGGAAGCCCAAACTATGTTTGTTTCTACCCAAATAATGAAAATCCCAGTTGAATCTTCCTGTAAAAGGTAGGAATCCTTCTGTAGTGTAAACAACGACCCTGTTTGTTCATCCTAGAATCTCAGCTTCTCTGACATTATTTTCTTATAACATGGGGCACATTTGTGCACATGTTTACTCTACATAGAATGTAATGTGCTTAGAGTAAGTGAGGCTAAACTGGGAGGATCTGAGAGTGGTATTGTGAGCTTCCAAAATATATGATGGCCAGCTTAATTTGAATTTATATTTTTGGTAATTACTGAGGAGACTTAAATTATAACTGCATCTGCATTTTCTCAAGGAACTGGCCTTTTCTATTAAAGAGATTAAGGGAATTGGGCCTGGAAATTAAGGAAATACAGGAGTTTCTGCTTGAATGAATCACTGTGCAAAAAAATACAAAATGTTAACACTGGGAAAGTCTTATCACTTATCCTTATCAAGCATTCTGGGGAACAAAATTCACTGTGTGCTGGCATAAAAAAATGAAGATATAGTTACAGAACAATGACTATATACAATACTTCATTGCAGGGCTGTAAGGATGACAAAAAGTAGATGTAAGACTCTCCATAAATTTGAAGTTGTGCAGTATTTTTTTCTTCTCCCTCTCTTGCCCCACTTTCCGCCATTCTCTCCTCAGCTCTGGCCCTGGCTGGTTGACTTTCTGGAGTGAATCAATGGGTTCTGTTGTTGTGTGGCTTCCGGTTGGTTTTGAGCTGTGGTCAACAACAGCAGGAGACCAGAGGAAGGAAGAGGAGGAAATTCTGGATATCTGTACCCTTACTTCTAGTCCTCTGAGGTCATCAAAGGCTGGCTACCCCTTTCTACTAAAGGCCAAGATTTCTGTAACAAAGCTTTCTTTATGTATCTGTTTTTTGGGGGGGAGGGGAGAGGAGGGTGGTTCGAGGAACTTATTCCTCATACCACACTGTAAGCCTCAAGATGGCAACTGATGCACTTTGACCAACCTTGGAATATTGAACTATCCTTTGTAGTTTCTTTGTGTTCTATGCACACCTTTTCAATATTTCTTTTATTAAAAACTACTGTTTAGCCTGTTTGAATGTTCTGTATCTTTCCTGTTGGAATCTGACACAGAAATCTGTATGGATGTGAGAGTTGGACTGTGAAGAAGGCTGAGCGCTGAAGGATTGATGTGTTGGAACTGTGGTGTTGGAGAAGACTCTTGAGAGTCCCTTGGACTGCAAGGAGATCCAACCACTCCATTCTGAAGGAGATCAACCCTGGGATTTCTTTGGAAGGAATGATGTTGAAGCTGAAACTCCAGTACTTTGGCCACCTCATGCGAAGAGTTGATTCATTGGAAAAGACTCTGATGCTGGGAGGGATTGGGGGCAGGAGGAGAAGGGAATGACAGAGGATGAGATGGCTGGATGGCATCACTGACTCTATGGACGTGAGTCTGAGTGAACTCCGGGAGATGGTGATGGACAGGGAGGCCTGGCGTGCTGCGATTCATGGGGTCGCAAAGAGTCGGACACGACTGAGCGACTGAACTGAACTGAACTGAACAGTTATTAATTGAAGGTACTATAAGTTCTATACAAATATGACAGTAAAATATTTTGCTCAATAAGATGAGAGAAGAGAGAAACTTTAAGACTTGGGATCCTAAGGGAAGGGTGGAATTTGACAAACAGTAAAAAAATGACTATCAGGGAAAGACAGATAATGAGGAAACAAGGGCAAAATGTGTTCCAGAGATGGTAAGACAAGGCAGGTTCCACTCAGATCACATGGCCCTGGGCAGCGGTTTCATAGAGACACAAGAACATTAGGACACTAATATTGAGAACAGCTTATGTGAAATTCCTCTCATTGTAAGGAACTTCTCTTCCCTCAAGAAAGCAAGTGTGAGGACTAGTGAAGATGACATTATTGGGATAACTGTGGGTATGCTCTAATTTCAGAACTTCAGTATTATTAGCAACAGCCGGCTTGCTCCATAACTATGGCAACATGCTATGGCTGAGAACCTTTGCTGTTGCTGTTAAACACTAAATCAATTTGCATTTTAGTGTGCTTAACAATCAGCTTTGCTAAAGATTTTTAACTTGTTAATTTGTAGATTCTCGTGGTTCCACCCACGAGAAATTCTAATTCAGTAATTCTGTGAAGTGACTTGAACAATGCACTTTTTTTTTTTTTTGACAAGCCACATACCTGATTCTGATACAAACCATACAGGGAGAAACAAGTTTGTGGACAAAGCTGCCATTAAAGGGTTTCACCCAGAAGAGTGAAATGATGACATTGGTCATTTATAAATATTAATCTGGCCACAGGACACAGGACAGACTGGATGCAGAGAGAATAAGGACAAGAAAGGTGGGTAAGAGAAGACAATAGATGGAAGTGAGCACAAAGCATGAGAAGACCAGAAAGAAAGGAAATGAAGGGAAGGGACAGAAAGAGCAAAGTGAAGAATGACCAGGAATTTATTTACTGTCATGGTATAGTGGTTCAACACATGCCAACAAGTTTGTTCTGACATTCTCTTTTTAAAAAAATGTTGTTGTTTAGTTACTAAGTCGTATCCAATTCTTTTGTGACCCTGTGGACCGAAGCCTGCCAGGCTCTTCTGTTCATGGGATTTCCCAGGCAAGAATACTGGAGTGGGTTGCCATTTCCTTCTCCAGGGAATCTTCCCAACCCAGGGACTGAACCAATGTCTTCAGCGTTGGCAGTTGGATTCTTTACCATTGTGCCACCTCGGAAGCCCATTAAGAAAAAAAATAGTGGGTTCTAATTTCCTGCTTCTTGAATATGGGCAGTTTTAATGATTCATTTCTAAAAAATAGAAAGTGATGTGAGGCATGACTTTTGAAGCCAGGTTAGAAAAAGTGACACGGCCTCCTCTGGCTTTCCTGGGTGACGTGCCTTCGGAACCCCGAGCTGCTGTGAAGTCCACTCACCCTGAGACCTCCATGTGATGGAATACAAAAAGATGCTTGAGGAACTCCATCTATTCCAGACCCCAGTTATCTGAGTCCTCTTCCCAAACCAAGTATCAGACACATTAGTAAAGAACTCCAACCACCATTTAAATGCAATGACCCAAGAGATTTTGAGTCAAAAGCAACCAGTTGAGCAGTTTTTGATTTCCTGATCCATAGAAGCATGCAAAATTATAAATGTTGTTGGTTTAAGCCACTGAGTATTGGGTGATTTGTTATGCAGAACAGTACCTAATTTACACAGCAAAGTCAACGATGACACTTATTTTCTCTTCATATGAAATTTGGAAATTGTCTTTTGACTTTAAGGAAATTATAAACATCTCACCAGCTTTTTAACTTTAATGGCCTTTTGTAGTCGCAGCGCATTGCAATAAAAATAAATGAATAATCACCAAGTTATATATTCTCAATTTCAAGACCTAATTATTAAATAATTATTAAACAAGCTTCAAGTCATTAGTTCCAGGAGGAAAACATCCACATTTCCTTAAATATTTTGCATAAGAGTGCTAATGCTTAGAAAGAAAAAAATTGTGTAATTAAAATTAAATCACTCCCCTTTAGAAGCAAATCAAATTTGTCTCCCTTAGGAATAGCAAATCAAATTATGAGTCTGTCAGATCAATTCACTATGCAAGTAGGATGACAGCCTTCTGAGGATTGATTTTTCTTTTATCTTTAAGCATTTAAAAAATATATTTATCTAGCTGAGAATTTCTCATATATCCAAACTCACTCAAACTCAGTCTATTTTTAGACTCCTTTTAAATGGCAAAGGTGAAGCTAAATTACAGATCCTAGAGGAAATCACAACTAGGAAAATGAATAAAATTTTAAACTGTCGTATGTACCTGCTCCAGCAGGTCTCACCCTCTTTTATCCCACAGTGCATGATAAATGGAATTCACAAGAGCAGTGGCTGCTCCTGGGCCATGACTGACCCTTGGAAGCACAATTCCTGCAGTCCTTTTTCTCTCACTCAAGAAGCCTGAAGGAATGCAAATTAGTAAGTCTGACATTATTATAAGGATAATCTTGGGTCATTCAGTTCAGTTCAATTCACTTCAGTTGCTCAGTCGTGTCCGACTCTTTGCGACCTCATGAATCACAGCATGCCAGGCCTCCCTGTCCATCACCAACTCCCAGAGTTCACCCAAACTCATGTCCATTGAGTCAGTGATGCCATCCAGCCATCTCATCCTCTGTCGTGCCCTTCTCCTTCTGCCCCCAATCTCTCCCAGCATCAGAGTCTTTTCCAATGAGCTAACTCTTCGCATGAGGTGGCCAAAGTACTGGAGTTTCAGCTTTAGCATCATTCCTTCCAATGAACACCCAGGACTGATCTCCTTTAGGATGGACTGGTTGGATCTCCTTGCAGTCCAAGGGACTCTCAAGAGTCTTCTCCAACACCACAGTTCAAAAGCATAAATTCTTTGGCACTCAGTTTTCTTCACAGTCCAACTCTCACATCCATACATGACCACTGGAAAAACCATAACCTTGACTAGATGAACCTTTGTTGGCAAAGTAATGTCTCTGCTTTTGAATATGCTATCTATGTTGGTCATAACTTTCCTTCCAAGGAGTAAGCATCCTTTAATTTCATGGCTGCAATCATCATCTGCAGTTAATTACAGTCACATTGGGTCATCACTTTATTTAAAATAAATATTCCCAAGCAATGGCGAAAGGTATGGTGTTTTGAGGGTGATTTAAAGTCCCCTCCACATTACTTGACCACTCTACTACAACCCAAGTGAAAACGCTTCAGTGCCTGTTTTTACTAAGTATCGGCACTTTAACTGGGCTTCCCAGATGGTGCTAGTGGTAAAGAACCCACCTGCCAATGCATGAGACATAAGAGATGCAAATTTGATCCCTGGGTCAGGAAGATCCCCTGGAAGAGGGCATGACAACCCACTCCAGTATACCTGCCTGGAGAATCCCATGGACAGAGGAGCCTGGCGGGCTACAGTTCATGGTCTCGGAAAGAGTTGGACATGACTGAAGTGACTTAGCATGCAGTACTTTAACTATGAACATCACACTTAAAAACAAACCATGGTGAACTGTTACTTTAAACAAGAGTTTGAATTTGCATTAAAGAAGCCATTACTTCAGTTATTCTGCTAATGATCTCTGATGAAGCAGACATACTTCATCCCCTAGTCTCTGATTTCTCAAGCAGGATGTAAACATCCCAGAAGATGGCTTAAGATGATGAACTGGCATGCAGGAAGAAAGATTAGATAATCAGTTTAAATTGATTGTTTAAATTTGACAAGTGGGAGAAATTAAGCTTCATAAATATTTAATATATAGACTGACAGTGTGGCTCCCACTATGTCAGATAGCCATATGTCGCCTGCGGAGGGACTATATGTCTTTGTGAGGTCTGTGTGTGTGTGTGTGTGAGACAAAACAACAATTAAAAGCAGTCACAACTGAGATGAGGGAAAGACCATGAGGAGGATCATGGCACTATGAGGTACAGGCGCCAGTGCCTTCTAAGGGCCAGGATGGTGATGCAAAGGCAAGCTACCTGCTGGGGTGGGAGTCGGGGACTGCCATGAACCGAGAAGTGCCGCACTGTCTCGTGGCAGCAGAGCTACCTAGGTATAGGAATATGGACTGGGAGCTACAAACCTCCAAGTTTTCAGACAGGCTAGAAGCATGCTTTTCAATATGCAGTCTTCCAATTTTGGAATTTGATACACTTAAAAAAAATTGTGTGAAGCCCTTGATTCAGCCTGAGTGCTTCCAATTTGTGGTCTCAAGTTGACAGAAAGCTAATGGTTTTGAATATCTGTATCCCCTCCCTAGGAATCTTAACTCTGACTTCAGTTGCTGGTGGCTTTGGGCAAGTTACTTAACTTGTCTGAACTTCAGGTTCCTTACCTTCCATAACACTAATATTTATTTTCCAACTAATAAACATCTATGGAACTTGATATACTAAAGGCATGTGCTAACTTAGCAGGGCAGGGATGTCCTTGTCAGGGGGTGACAGTGGTGAGAAAGGAAGAATGGAAAGAAGTTTACAGCATGCATGAGACAAAGAACGGAGCAGACTCCTGTCTGTGGGGAGAGACAGATATACATACAGAAGCAAACACTAATTCCATAAAGATCAATTGAGCACGAAGAAGAACTGGTTAGAAAAAAGGTAGCGTGTTCATAATAGTAGCAAAATTAGGAACAAAGCTAACAAAAAATGTAGAAGACTTTTCTATGGAAAACTATAAAACTTTACTTACTGCAGCACGTAAAACAAGACTTGAATGAATAGAGTGATAAGGCAATGTTCATAGATGAGAAAATAGTTCTCTAAACATTAGTCTCTATACAATATAATCTATATTCAAATTCAAATAAAAATCTCTACAGTTTTTAATGAGGCTGACCAGTTGATTCTAAAATCCATAAGGAAGAATAAATGGATAAGTGTAGCCAACTTAAAACAGAAGAGGGATCTGTCCTTCAAGCATGAGAGTATAATTTAGAGTTCCTATAATTGAACCGAGGTCTCCTGTGCTGCAGGCAGATTCTTTACCATATGAGCCACAGGGGAAGCTCCAACTGAAATCATGATATTGATGCAGCAATACCTTAACAGACAAAACAAATGAGGAGAGAAGCCACATAGCAGACCCA
>SJYQ01092836.1:135488-153994 GCA_006410935.1 Redunca redunca | reverse complement strand
AAAGCTCAAGTAATCCAAAGGACCTAGGTCAGTCATATTTAGACAATTCTAAAAAGAGGAGATGTGTAAGGCCAATAAATACAGTTTTTCAGATTTTCCAGTTCTCTAGTGGTTGGGAGAATACAAATTAAAACAGCAATATAGAAACATTTCTAATGTATCAACTAACCTAAAATAAAATTTGAAACTAAGTATTAGTGAGATCAAAGAAATAGGAAAGAAGTAATCATAAATTTATATAATCAAATTTTAATACTATATTAACAAAAATTAAAATATAGATTTGAAGCCATACACACACACACAAACTTCCCTCTGCCCTAGAAAGCCCATTTCTAGAACTATTCCTGAGAGATCTTTTTGAGATATGCAAAGGAAAATGTTTGTAAGATGTGATCAGTGCTCTCAGTAACAGCAGTAATTATAAAAGCAATCCAAAGTTCCACTACTAAAATATGATATGTTTATAGAATATAACATCATGAAACAGTTATAAGAATGAGCTTGATCTATATGTACCAAAACAGATCTCAAAAACAGAAAGCATGAGGAAAAACAGCAAGTTATAGGATGATATAAATAGCACTGGGGAAACTGTAGGAGCAGGTCACTGCAAGAATAGAAAGCAGTCCAGCGTGCTGTGGAAAGTGCATGTATGTACATAAAACTGGAGAATTAGCTCGGGCCAGCGAGTTGAATATATGCCTTTTTACTTTCATTCTCCAACAAATGTACAGGAGTTTCCCAGTGGCTACAGGAAGTGTGTTATCATAGCAGTAGGACTGCAAAAGCAGACATAAGAACCCAGCTGTCTTTCATCAAGCTACAATTTTAAGAGATTAAAAAAAATGGAAAGCAATGCTTCTCATATCACTATTTTTTTAGTTTTGGGAAATATGGTTATTTTTCAGAAAAATGTGTTATCTCTGTTAACCTGCGTGGATTGTTAATTTTAAATGACTTAATAGTTAAAGATTTCAGTTTTAATTTCTCATATGCTAAATATCAACAGATATAGTCCATGTAAATGAAAGCTTTTTGAATTCATTAATAATTTTTAAAAGTGTTAAAGGGTCTTAACCAAACCAAACCAAAACAAACAGACAAAAACATGAGAACCACTGCTCTAGGGGCTGGAGGAATAATAACTTGGAAAAAACTTGCATCTGTGAATGAATGTGAAGAATAAAGCTATGAATGAATGAAGACCCTCTTTCATGGAAAGGCTGTCACATACAAGAGAAATAAGGTTCTATTATGCCATTGTGTCTTTTAATTATAACAAATATGGAAATAGTAACATGAGTAGGACACTACTATATCAAAAACTAAAATATATGGAATTGGTTTTCTTGGTCAGTAAAGGCGCAGATATTTTAGACTGGAAGTTGATGACCCTAGTGATGCCATTGCAAAATAATTGGAGTCACTATTGTGATAACTTCGAAGGCAGACCACATTCCTATGGAGCCCACAGCTAGAGAAGAAAATGCTAAAAAGAGCTAGAATGTTAGTGTGTGTTCACTGTTTTTTGTTGTGTTTCACAATATATAAATAGAAATAGATAAGCCTAAGAAAGTACTGACTGTACAGAGCTTCTCCATCTTCAGCTGCAAAGAATACAATCAATCTGACTTTGGTATTGACCATCTGGTGATATCCATGTGTAGAATCGTCTCTTGTGCTGTTGGAAGAGGATGTTTGCTATGACCAGTCAGCAAAAACAAGACCAGGAGCTGGCTGTGGCTTAAATCATGAGCTCCTTGTTGCAAAATTCAGACTTAAATTGAAGAAAGTAGGGGAAACCACTAGACCATTCAGGTATGACCTAAATCAAATGCCTTATGATTATACAGTAGAAGTGACAAATAGATTCAAGGGATGAGATCTGATAGATAGAGTGCCTGAAAAACTATGGACGGAGGTTTATAACATTGTACAGGAGGCGGTGATCAACATCATCCACAAGAATGCAAAAAGGCAAAATGGTTGTCTGAGAAGGCCTTACAAATAGCTGAGAAAAGAAGAGAAGTAAGGTAAAGGAGAAGAAAGGTAAAGGAGAAAATGAGAGATATCCATCTGAATTCAGAGTTCCAAAGAATAGCAAAGAGAGATAAGAAAGCCTTCCCAAGTGATCAGTGTAAAGAAATAGAGGAAACCAATAGAATGGGAAAGAAAATTAGAGATACCAAGGGAACATTTCATGCAAAGATGGGCACAGTAAAGGGCAGAAACAGTGTGGACCTAACAGAAGCAGAAGATATTAAGAAGAGGTGGCAAGAATACACAAAAAGAACTATAAAAAAAGATCTTAATGACCCAGATAATCATGATGGTTTGATCACCCACCTACAGCCAGACATCCTGGAATGCAAAGTCAAGTGGGCCTTTATGAACAAAGCTAGTGGAGGTCATGGAATTCCAGTTGAGCTATTTCAAATCCTGAAAGATGATGCTGTGAAAGTGCTGCACTCAATATGCCAGCAAATTTGGAAAACTCAGAAGTGGCCACAGGACTAGAAAAGGTCAGTTTTCATTCCAATCCCAAAGAAAGGCAATGCTGAAGAATGTTCACACTATTGCACCATAGAACTCATTTCATATGCTAGCTAAATAATGCTAAAAATTCTTCAAGTTAGGCTTCAACAGTACTTAAATTGAGACCTTCCAGAAGTTCAAGCTGGGTTTAAAAAAGGCAGAGGAACCAGAGATGAAATTGACAACATCTGTTGGATCAGAGAAAAAACAAGATAATTCCAGAAAAACATCAACTTCTGCTTCGTTGACTATATTAAAGCCTTTGAATGTGTGTGTCACAACAAACTGTGGAAAATTCTTCAAGAGACTGAAATATCAGACCACCTTATCTGCCTCCTGAGAAATCTATATGCAGGTCAAGAAGAACACTTAGAACAGGACATGGAACATAAGACTGGTTCCAAATTGGGAAAGGAGTATGTTTGGTTGTATACTGTCACCTGGCTTATTTAACTTATATGCAGAATACATCATATGAAATGCTGGGCTGGATGAAGCACAAGCTGGAATCAAGATTGCAGGGAGAAATATCAATAACCTCAGATATTCAGATGACACCACCCTATGGCAGAAAGTGAAGAACTAAAGAGCCTCTTGATGAAAGTGAAAGAGGAGAGTTTTAAAGCTGGTTTAAGATTAGTTGTCAGTTGCTTCATTTTCTATTATTTTCTCCCATTCCCAAGGCTATCTTTTCACCTTGCTTATAGTTTCCTTTGTTGTGCAGAAGCTTTTAATTTTAATTAGATCCCATTTGTTTATTTTTGCTTTTATTTCCAGTATTCTGGGAGGTGGGTCATAGAGGATCCTGCTGTGATTTATGTCGGAGAGTGTTTTGCCTATGTTCTCCTCTAGAAGTTTTATAGTTTCTGGTCTTATATTTAGATCTTTAATCCATTTTGAGTTTATTTTTGTGAATGGTGTTAGAAAGTGTTCTAGTTTCATTCTTTTACAAGTGGTTGACCAGTTTTCCCAGCACCACTTGTTAAAGAAATTGTCTTTAATCCATTGTATATTCTTGCCTCCTTTGTCAAAGATAAGGTGTCCATAGGTGTGTGGATTTACCTCTGGGCTTTCAATGGATGATCTATATTTCTGTCTTTGTGCCAGTACCATACTGTCTTGATGACTGTGGCTTTGTAGTNATCCATGAACATGGTATATTTCTCCATCTATTAGTGTCCTCTTTGATTTCTTTCACCAGTGTTTTATAGTTTTCTATATATAGGTCTTTAGTTTCTTTAGGTAGATATATTCCTAAGTATTTTATTCTTTTAGTTGCAATAGTGAATCCAGAAAAATAAATGACCCAATGAAAAAATGGGCCAAAGAACTAAATAGACATTTCTCCAAAGAAGACATACGGATGGCTAACAAACACATGAAAAGATGTTCAACATCACTCATTATCAGAGAAATGCAAATCAAAACCACAATGAGGTACCATTTCACACCAGTCAAAATAGCTGCAATCCAAAAATCTACAAACAATAAATGCTGGAGAGGGTGTGGAGAAAAGGGAACCCTCTTACACTGTTGGTGGGAATGCAAACTAGTACAGCCACTATGGAGAACAATGTGGAGATTCCTTAAAAAACTGGAAATAGAACTGCCTTATGACCCAGCAATCCCACTGCTGGGCATACACACTGAGGAAACCAGAAGTGAAGAGACACGTGTACCCCAATGTCCATCACAGCACTGTTTATAATAGCCAGGACATGGAAGCAACCTAGATGTCCATCAGCAGATGAATGGATAAGAAAGCAGTGGTACATATACACAATGGAGTATTACTCAGCCATTAAAAAGAATACATTTGAATCAGTTCTAATGAGGTGGATGAAACTGGAGCCTATTATCAGAGTGAAGTAAGCCAGAAAGAAAAACACCAATACAGTATACTAACACATATGTATGGAATTTAGAAAGATGGTAATGGTAACCCGGTATGCAAGACAGCAAAAGAGACACAGATGTATAGAACAGTCTTTTGGATTCCATGGGAGAGGGAGAGGGTGGGATGATTTGGGAGAATGGCATTGAAACATGTATAATAACATATAAGAAATGAATTGCCAGTTTAGGTTTGATGCAGGATACAGGATTCTTGGGGCTGGTGCACTGGGATGACCCAGAGAGATGGTATGGGGAGGGAGGTGGGAGGGGGCTTCAGGATTGGGAACACGTGTACACCTGTGGCAGATTCATGTTGATGTATGGCAAAACCAATACAGTATTATAAAGTAAAATAAAGTAAAAAAAAAAAAAAAGCTGGCTTAAAACTTGCCATTCAAAAAATGAAGATCATAGCATCTGGTCCCATCTTTTCATGGCAGATAGATGGGGAAACAATGGAAACAGTGAGAGACTTTATTTTCTTGGGTTCCAGAATCACTGCAGATGGTGACTGTAGCCATGAAATTAAAAGACACTTGCTCCTTGGAAGAAAAACTATGAGAAAGCATATTAAAAGCATATTAAAAAACAGAGACAATACTTTGCCAACAAAGGTCTATCTAGTCAAAGGTATGGTTTTTCCAGTAGTTATGTATGAATGTGAGAGTTGGACCATAAAAAAAAACTAAGTGCCAAAGAATTTGTGCTTTTGAATTGTGGTATTGGAGAAGGCAACAGAGAGTTGTCTGAGATTTCCTTGGACAATAAGGAGATCAAACCAGTCAATCCTAAAGGAAATAAATCTGAATATTCATTGGAAGGACTGATGCTGAAGCTCCAATACTTTGACTACCTAATGTAAAGAATTGACTGATTGGAAAAAAGTCTGATGCTGGGAAATATTGTAGGCAGTAGGAGAAGGGGATGACAGAGGATGAGATGGTTGGATGGCCTCACCGACTCGATGGACATGAGTTTGAGCAAGCTCCAGGAGTTGGTGATGGACAGGGAAGCCTGGTGTGTTGCAGTCCATGGGGTCACAAAGAGTTGGACACGACTGAGTGACTGAACTTACTGAAGAAAGTACTGACCGATTTGCGAGCAGAAAAAGAGAAAAGAAAGCATCCAGTGATTTAAGACTCACAAGATTGAAAAAGGCAACTGCTTCTGTACCACTAGACAACAGGAGACATGGCTATTGTTGCTAAAGGAATCCCAATCACAACGACCTCCTTCCAAAAATAGGGACCCACCCCTGAGGCAAAACAGAGACTGAGGATGTTACCTTCCTGCCCAAGCCTGTTGCTGTATATGGCCTCAAGTAACTGCCATCAAAATGAGAAAACAAACAAAGCAACTTAATATCTACATCCAGAATAAAACTTTGAACGTAGTTACAGGTACATGGAACTACCTACAAACAAAAAGGGCAGAAACCTATCAACTTTTGGAGAAAATGGTTTTTACCAAAGCAACTATCAGCCTAGTCAAAAGAAGTTGTGTATTTTTCATACTTAAAATAGCTCCTAAAGAGGGCATAGTTTCCAATAAATTATTTTGATGTGACCAGGCAGAAAACAGACAGTTTCTCGGAGGGCCAGGGGCCTCAGAAGAGAACAGGCAAAGAGTTACTCCCTGAGAGAGAACACAGACTTACTGATGGGACAGCCCAAGAAATAACTCCACCCTCAAGGCAAGGACCCTTAGCAATCCCTGCCTCAAAGGATTTATTTGCTGTGGTTCAGGGACTACCGTTTACATTGTCCAAATCCCCTTTCCTGAGTAGGAGCCTTTATTTCACTTCTTCTGGTCTTGCTCTTCCACTGTTTATTGCTGGCTGGGAGGTTAGATAATTTGATGTTTACAGGTGACCATGATGAAGAGTCCAATCTGGATGGAATGGAGAGAACTGAATATCAAGTAGATTCTTGACTTTTGGACTAGATGATGGGGATCTGGGCTATTTTCTTTGGGGAGTGAGTGAGTACATTCTGTGTGGGAAGAAGGGAGCATGCAGACATTTGGATGGTTAGAAGGGCAAACTTGCAAAGAAGCTGATAAGCAGTTCTTAAACCCTTCCACAGTCATAGAACTGGACTATATTTCCCAGCCTGCCTTGCAATTACAACACACCTAAATTCTCAACAACATCACGTGAACAGAAGTGATGGATACCACTTCCCAAATCTGGCTCTTCAGACCTTCACGTTCCCTTCTCCTTACATGCCAGCTGGAACCCATATGTGATGGCAACCCTGCTTTGACCATACAGATGATGACATGTCCCAGGAGGTAGCAGAACAACAACTTGGAGCAGACCTAAATGATCCCAAGGAGAAAAGCTGTTCAAGCCAATCTGGACTGTTTTCATTGACATTATTCTCTATAAGAAAAAATATATATATACTTCTTTTATCACTTAAGTGTTAGGTCTTTTTGTTACAATGGTCTTACCATCACTAGTATATATAGTTGATGTCAGAAATCCATCTCTTCTTATGCTCTGGACTTGTGAGGAAGTCTTGGGGGAAACTACTTGCATGTGTGTTTATTCATGCTCACATGTGCAGTAAAAAAAAAAAAAAAAAAAAAAAACACACACAAAAAAACTGATGACTGCTAAGTTACTTCAGTCGTGTCCGACTCTGTGCTACCCCATAGATGGCAGCCCACCAGGCTCCCCCGTCCCTGGGACTCTCCAGGCAAGAACTCTGGAGTGGGTTGCCATTTCCTTCTCCAATGCATGAAAGTGAAAAGTGAAAGTGAAGTCGCTCAGTCATGTCCAACTCTTAGCAACCCCACGGACTGCAGCCCACCAGGCTCCTCTGTCCATGGGATTTTCCAGGCAAGAGTACTGGAGTGGGGTGCCAGTGCCTTCTCCAAAAATCTAGTTAAAAATAAACTTTGAGGAGTATGATAAAATAAAAATATATATTTAGTGTTTGTCCCTGACTCCCAGCCCAGAGTTTCTAAAACACTTGGAATTTCCTGAGCAACAGCAGTGTCTTTTGTTGTTCATAATTAGTACCTTCTGACTACACTTGAGACGAGGCTAATGAGGTGATTCAGGGCAGGGCCCTAGATAGCATTAGGATGGTGGCTGGTTGGCAGAAAGACCTAACATGAGACGAGAAGGTGGAACTTTCAGTCCCACTCCCCAGTCTCTAGGAACAGGAAGGGATTTGAGACCGGCTTATAAAAACTCTCCAGCAATGACGTTTGGGGAGCTCTTGTCTTTGTGAACACATGCGTGTGCCGGAAGGGTTGTGCACCCACAGCAAGATCTCCACTGCCAACCCCATGCATCGCCTTACACATCTCTTCTGTTTGACTCTTCCTGAGTTGTATTCTTTGTAATAAACTGGTCAATGTAAGTAAAGAATTCTCCTTATTTCTGGGAGTCAGTATAGTGAATTACCAAACTTGAAGAGGATGTTGTAGAAATCTCCAAATTTACACTTGGGTAGACAGAATATAGGTGCCCCTCAGACTTTTGAATGATGTCTGAAGTGGTGGAAGTCACGTGAGACTGAGCCTTAACCTGTAGGGTCTGCATTGACTCTGGGTATTTAGTGTCAGAGTTGAATTCAATTCTTGAACATCTAGTTGGTGTCAGAGGATTGGAGAACTGGTGTAGAAACTCGCCACACATTTGGTGTCAGAAATGGTACCAGGAAAAAAACGTCCCAGGAGATTAAGCCTACATAGAGTGTGGAGTGATAAGGGCTGACTCTAACATCTGCTCTACCTAAACACTGCAGTTTTGCCTCTGTCTCTCTGAACTCCTGCAGGTGGGCAACAGCAGCACCAACCTCAGGCACCACTGGACTGCCAGCAAGGGGCAAGAACCTGGTACCGTGCCAACCTAAGAAAGTGTTACATTGGACTTTTCTAGCCTCAGAAGTGTGGTTGAGTAATGCACTGCTTATTCTACAGATATCAGACCATATTATGGAACTTGGCAACACGTATCCCCAAACTGATACTGTGACCTTTCACCCGCTGTTGTGAATGGTCACCACTCATGCCCAGACTATAGAAGACATAGCTGCTGGAGAGTCATGCATTTCTGCCCCTTCCCCACCATGTGCCCTGCTGCAAGAAATACTAGGAAGAATTTCAGGATTCTGCCACATCACTTTAGATTTCTGTGCCTGAACTAGGCCCAAGCTGGGCATAGCAGACATATGTTAAACTGAATGAGAAGCTGAAGTTTTGATTTACATTGGGCTGAGCTTTTTTTTTTTTTTTAATTTTTTTCTGGCTTTATTGAGATCTAATTGTGGATAGGGTTTTTTAATATCTGAAAATGAAACTATCTGTTACTATTTTAAAGTGAGCAGGAAAACTATAGGATCTGCCTGTTTAGGATCCTGTATAGGATCCAGAGAAGAAGCGAGAGACACATAGCATATTTGAAAGGCAATAGACAAAGCAAATCATGTAGTTTTCTGCTTGCGCTTGCCAAGTGAATTTTATTCAATGTGTAATGTGGACCAGGTTTGGGTGTGAACTCCTGCCTAGTTAGCTATCATGCTTCCACCATAACCATGAATCAATGGAATGGCTGATGAGGTCCCTGTTTTCAACAGCAATATCATTTGGTAGCAATAGCAACCACAAAAATTTAATTTTTTATTAAGTTTTTCTCTCTTCAAGGCCAGAGCAATTAGAACTAAACCCTTAAGCTTACTAAGCATCAGACATTCTGGAGGGAGAAATATGATCAGGAGAGAAAAATATTCCAGCACAATACACATCCCCAAAACAGTTAATGTGGGTATTCAAAGGTGGGCTTCCCAGGGAGCTCAGTGGTAAAGACTCCACCTGCCAATGCAGGAGACACAGGAGACACAGGTTGGGAAGATGCTCTGGAGAAAGGAATGGCAACCCACTCCAGTATTCTTGCCTGAGAAATCCCATGTACAGAGAGGCGCGGTGGGCTACAGTCCATGGAGTCACAAACAGTCAGACTGAGTGACAGCATGCACACACACACACACACACACACACATTCAAAGGCAGGTTTCACAAAGCTATCTTCTGGCCTTGAAACTGTCTAACTCCAGACTTCTTTTATATGAGACATAAATTGACAACTTATTTCACTCAGTCCTCTTTAATATCTGTCATACATTAAAAGCTTCTCTAAATAAGCAAAAGATAAGCAACTTTGTAGAAAACTAGGCAAAGGAAAGCAGGTAGTCACACAAGGAAGAAATATAAATGGTCAATAAGTATCTGAAAATATACTTAACCTCAGTAATAACTAAAGAAATATAAATATAAAAATAAAATACTGTTTTTACTTATCAGGGTGGCAAAATTTTTAAATATAAATTATATCTGGTTGGAAAGGGTCTGGGGAAATATACTGTTATTCAACATCAATGGGACTATAACTTGGAAAAGTCTTTTTGGAGGACAGTTGGGAAATAGCTATGAAAATTAAAACTGCATTTGTATATGAGCATGGATACATATCAACGCTTGGGTGTGTAAAAGAGCAATGTATAGAAAGTGGCTTGGAAGGATACATAATAAGCTTAATGCTATTTCTATTTCTCAGGAGAGGACAGTGGAATGGAATAAGAGTATTAATGGAAATTCGCTTTTTACACCAAGAAAAATTTGCTGTGTGTGAGTGTTAGTCGTGTCTGACTCTTTGAGACCCCCATGGATTGTAGCCCACCAGGAACTACTGTCCATGGAATTCTGCAGGCAAAAATACTGGACTGGGTAGTCAGCATTCCTTTCTCCAGGGGGTCTTCTTGACCCAGGGATCAAACCCAGGTCTCCTGCATTGCATTCTTTACCATCTAAGCCACCAGGGAAGCCCTAATATTTGTTATTTTTGTAATTAAAATTTTTGAATGAAAAATTAGTCACACTAGCTTTTCAAAATTCAATAGTTAAATATATAAGGAAACAAAATATTTTAATTGATTTATTTCCCTTTAAAATAGGTTGTTAAGTATTGAGCAGGCATAGTCTGCTCAAATTTAAGTAAGTTTTGGAAAACTGACCATAAACCAGACCTTGTTATAGGTAGGTAGGGTGAAATTTTACATCCCTTGGCAGTATTGATCATGGCTTGCTTTTTTAAAAAATAAATTAATTAACTTATATGGCTGCACCAGGTCTTAGTTGCAGCACAAGGGATCCTTGATCTTGGTTGCCGAATGCAGGATCTATTTAGTTACAGCATGTGGGATCCAGTTCCCTGACCAGAGATCGAAACCAGTCTGCCTGCATTAGGAATGTGGAGTCTATTATTAGTTATCTTTTCTTTTTGGCAGAGCCTGTCTTCAATTTTTAAGCACTTTTGCCAAAGAAATGACCTCTGCTAACCCAAATTTAAGTACTTGTTCATTTTCAGGCCAAATTCATTCCAAATAACAGCACGTCTTTCAAGAAATGTATATATTTTTAATATCAAAGATTTAAGCAAAAAAAAAAAAAAAGTCATTTAAAATATAAGGAGACAGTCTTACTTGGTCCTCAAAAGATAGAGCCTGAGCGACGTCTCTTGGAAATCCATCGATAACAATGCCCACTTCATCAGGCATTTGCATCAATTTTTGTTTTATCTCTGTAATTGTTGTTTCCTTTTTTATTTTTAAGAAAAAAGATGAAAAACCACAGTTAAACTTACACTGACAACTAGTAGAAGAATCTTTGCAGGACAGAAGCAAATTATAACAGTACCTGTGGGGCCAGTTCTCCAGTTGTAATTATTTTGGCAATAAGACTCCATTTCCTATTGCTGCTGGTACTGTGGATCTTCTTCCTTAATAGTTCTCCGACTGAAATATACTGAAATCCATAACGTTCTGCGATTTTCAAACTCTGAGTACCCTTTCCACTTCCTGGACCACCTGTCATTTAAAACAAGCAAAACTGTGACCTTCCGATACAATAAGAAATCCCCTTTTATACAGCTATTGTCTTTATCTTGAGATGAAGAGTCTAGACCAGCAGCCAGTGTGGAAACTATTCTACTTGTTTGTGACATTCTCAGAGCTACCTCTGAATGCAGAGAAAGTGTGGATTTTGTTAAGGAAAGGGTAGAATTGTCATGATCAACTTATTAAATGAAAGAGAACTTTTTTCCTTCACTAATTTTAGTAAACAACTAATTTTAAAAGTTGAATAATGCAGCTGAAACTGCTTCCATTTTTTTTTCTGTGTAAGCTCTGATACTTTTATCCTCTGTAATAAAAAAAATTCTGTGAGATACAAAAGACAATGATCAAAATGACAGAAATGTATTACACAACAATAGAGTTCAAGTGCAGTGAAATGTAAAAATTAGTTTTAACCAAAAGCATAGCAATATTGACACGGCTTCTTTAAATTTTTCTTTGAGCTGTCCAAGCATCTCTTTGCTTTGTTGCTTTAAATTCAAAAGAAGTTTGATGCAATAAATATGAAGAGTGAAAAAAAAATATGAAGAGTGAATGGAAGAGATCTTTAAGGTAGAACAATTTCATAGAACTCGTGATAATTTTGATTTTGTNTTTTAAAAATAGGCAATGAACTATTTTTAGTAATATTCACTGAAATATAATTACAATTTGTTAAACCATATTGAAAATAAAAATTCAATAGAAAAGTGAGTTGATAATCTCTTTACTAACTCCATTTACCAATTTTTTTGGGGGTAGAAATCATTCTACATATCATTATTTAGTACATTTAAAAAAATTCTTGTTGCAACTAATAAGCAAAAAAAAAGGTATTCATTTCACTTTGTTTTGGATTTTGTAGGAGAGTTCTGAGTGAGTCAACTTGGTTGGCCAGGGCTTATTTTCTTTAAAAAATGTTTAATATCCAGAAGTCTAAGATCAGCTAGTATACTGAGATCCTTTTTGGGATTGAGATCCTTATAAAATTGGCTTTTGTCTTTTCATTGCCTCATTAAACTTAGAAATTTATTGACATTTTTGACATTCTCTTGCTAAGAAGCTTTAAATACAGTCCTATTAGACTTACCATTAAACTACCATTAATACTATATTAAATTCATTACTGCCAAATAAAAAGCAAGCTTTGGTCTCAAATATTAATAGCTGCTTTTGGCCTATTAAATCATGGCTTGAAGAAAAATAAATACATGACCAACGCTGTCAACAAAGTCAGACTAATTTGATCCCTGAAGAATGAAAGTTATCTTTCATAAACTACGCTTTCACACCTTTCTTAATCTTATGATCTCATAAGTCATCAAATTAAGACACCACAAATTTCACTAAATTAAGAAAAATTCAAACATGCTAAGAAAGTTATGGCACCTTCAAGAAAAAATAGCTTTTTGTCAACTAATGGAGGCAACAGTAGATAACAAAAAATATGATTAGCATAACTGACAGAGAATAGCATTAATATATTGGATGAATTTGATTACTGAAGCATCATAACAAATTAATCTTATTTTCTTCTCCCTGAAACGAGAGTAAGTTTAATTTGCTATATTTGTTTAATTCCACTACTTTAAATATTAGGATCCATCTTATTTTAGATTTTACAATTATGCTAACATAAGAGAAATTCATTAACATCTGTGCCAAGAAGGCTAATTTTGCTTATTTAGATGTGGGTATCTATACTCCCCCACTCTTTGTCAGGATGGAACTAATAAAATTTTGTAAGGTTCAGGTACAATTATTTTATAATTCCTCAGAAGTCATAAAATTGTCCCAATTTTCTCAGACACCCTAAGGTTCAATTCTTTTCTTCTCTTATCTCAGTCCTCTAAAAGTTATTTTCACTCACTGGTTCTGTTTCATTCTTATAACACATAAAATGTTACAACACATTGTGTAAGTCTAAAACCAAAATCACACTCTTGGGAAACTAGTTGATTTTATTCAGTAAAAAAGAACTGTGAAGCGGATGGGATTTGAGCATTTGTATCTTCTCCACAGATCTTAGTTTATGGAAAATTTTAAATAATTTTCATATAAAATTCACAGTGTACAAAAAATTCATATACATGTGCTATTTTTACAACAACAACTTGTATTACACCCTTTTCATGAACAATCAAGCTTTCATTTGTTTATCTTGATAATAATCACCAATACTGTACTAACAACAATAAGAAAAACAAAACAGAATATCTCATTATAAAATGATGAAACAATTTCCAACAATTCTTTACCTCTGGCTTTATCTTTTAATAAAGCATTTCCCTGTCTTCTAGGTAAGAACTCCAAAATTTTAAGCACATACACAAAAATTCCAGTTTCAAGAATAGATAGAGATTTATGGCATAATAGTTAGTGGCTGCCATAAACAATGAGAATATTTTGACATTTTAGAAAATTGATTTCTGTACTCTCACACTACAAGTATAACAATCCAGGGCTAAATATATTTGCAACTTTATTTTCATTAGACTTATAGACGTACAAATGTCCCTCCTGCTAGTCGGGTAAACTTGAATTCTTTTTCTTATGTTTATTGGCATGTTTTTTCCCAGTTGCCATCATCATTAGATCTTCTGGGAACAGTATTTCTTTGCCTGGGGGCTGTATACATGTGGCCTTTGACTAACAATTGCTGGCTAGAATAGCTTTGAATATCTCACATTAGATTTTTGCCTTTGGTCATCTTTGCAAAAGCTGAGTCAAATTGGAAAGTGAGATAATGATTACAAATGTTTCATATTCACAGGTCTCTCATAATTCTACAGCTTTTGAGGAAGCTAGAATTGCAAGGGTGGTCAAAAATGCATGTTGTAAAATTACTTAAGACATTTCAATATCTATTCCTTGTGAAATGGCAACAGACTGATACTTTCATATTCAACATAAGATTCACAGTGGCAATTTAAAAAATTAACTATTGTCCTTGTTATATTCATTAATACTCAGCTGTGCAAAACATTGTTCTATTAGATTTGCTTGTCTAATAATATTAAACTTAGATTTTATTGTAAGTGCCAGTATGTCATAAGGAAGATTCATTTATATGAATCTTTACCAACATATTATTATTATTTATTTTTTGCTCAAAAGTTAATAGTAAAAATTCAGTTTGTTGAGTTAAAGGGAAAAAAACCACATGTTTAGAACATGTTTAGAACACTTCTAATGGATGCAGTTACCTACGTTAAAAATTAAGCAGATAAAAACCACAAGACAATAAATCTTGAAGAGGCCACTTATTTTCAATGACCAGGAATTTCTACAACATTGTAATGAGATTCTATAAAAGTGCAATAGGCATTAAATATAACAATATATTTTATTGAAAATGATGCTAAAAATATGTCCATCTACTGTCTCTCGAGTTTTTGTTTCTATTCTATTTGTTATCCAGCTAAGTATTTGCAAATATGGTGCATAGTTGACATAAACATATGAACAAAGAGAGCAATAGTATGAGAATTTTGCTTTCTGCCTCATACCTATGACAAGAATGATTTTTGGTCGAGGTCTAGTAGGATCAAAGACCTCATACTCCTCAATTAGCTCTGCAGTCTCAGAAAGGTCCGTGTCACTTTCTATGGAGAATTGATGGATTGGAGGGAGCCGATCATACCGCCGATAAGGAAAGTTTGAATTTTCAGGCATTACTGCAAAAGAGTAAGATAACTTTGAAACGGAAAAAAAAAAAAAGCACAATAAAACATTTTATGCACTTAACCAATTAGTTGAAGAAATATTAAAATTAAATGATTCTGATTGTTTTCAACTGAGAGTAGATTCCTGTCCCCTTAAGTGGTCAGCAAACTTTTCCTTAAAGGGTCAGATAGTCTCCACCTGGGGCTTTGAGGGACATAGAGTCTCATACTACAATTATTAATAGTTAGGAAAACAGTCTTAGATAATAAGTAAACAAATGGATGTGCTTGTGTTCCAATTAAACTTTGTTTATAAAAAACAAGCAGGAAGCCAGACTTGGCCCTCGGTTCATAGGCTGCCAACTTCGGCCCTAGAGGAACATTAAGTTCGCCTAGCCTTGCTTGGTAGTTCATGTATATCCTGTTCTCCGAAAATGGTGCTCCCTAGAGTAGTGTACTGCATACCTTCACAACTTTCACAACCATACGCAGCTGCCCATGGAGATAATGCTGACATATAATGTTTCATTTATCCATAAATATAGATATGCAGTCATTATGATTCAGGCACTATGATGTCATTCCATGCAACAGCTTGGTGGCATAATGCACAAAAACTTAAGGTATTGTTATAAGGCAGAGAGTAGCAAATGTTTTCTACATTTGGAACATCTTTCATTGTCATTTAACTTTACTTTCCCAATATTTATTAGCTTTAATCTCCTTGATTTAAAAATGTGACTATGAAGATTTAAATTTACATCTACAATAGTGACAAATATTTGCTATTTATTGTTAGATGCATTAGTGTGTTGAGGATGGTTCAGTAGAAGAATAAAATAAGATGTAATCCTATCCTCACAGAGCTTATAATATAGAGTTTACATGCTTATATTTGGTAGCAGTATGTATACCAGGTTTGTTAAGTGCTAAAATGAATATCTCTATGGTAAACACCATAGGAGTTCAATGAATGAGTAGATCCATCTGGGCTGGAGTGGTATAAAAGAACTTACAAAGCAGGCAAGACTTGAACCTCGAAAGACTAGAACAGGTGATGAAATGTAGAAAGGATTTCTCAGTTGGGAGAAATAAAATACAAGACTCGAGTTGGAAATCCAAATGACATATTCAAATAGACCAGAGGACAGAGCTGGCAAGCCCAAGTCAGGCAGATGGCCTCAACCAGCTATTGATATTTGATTCATAGATCCCTCCTTTTTCATCATGGTCTGGTATTCAAGGAGGCAAAGAGAAACTGTAACTATCCCAAAGGCAACAGCACAAAGGAGACAGAAAGTCACCTGGCCTTCCATGAGAAATCTGGTTAGGGGCATTACTGGATTTTAGCATGGCATAATGCTCACATCTCACCAAGGGATGCTGATCAGGCAGAACTTTTCATTTTCTGTTCATACAATAAATGAGGTCATTGACTACCGACTCATGGGACTCACTTTATTTACAGGAAAAGAGTGAGGTTGTCTACAGATGACAGTGGGTATTCTTTAGAAAATTCTGGGAAGGGCTATGTCAGTAAAGGCACTAACAATATTATCCTGTTCTGCCTTGAAATTGAATTGCTTCATCAACACAGGGCACCACTTTAAGCATTATCCTTGACTGTTTTCTTCCCTCACTCTTCACATCTGTTCCTATAGACTTACCTCTAAAACATATCTGAAACACAGTTTTTTGTGTGTGTGTCTCCACTACCACAACTCTTCCCCAAACTACCATCATATACCCAGACTTCTGCAATAGACCCCTACTGGTTGCTTGCTTTCACACTTGGCCCAAAGTCCATTGCTTGAAATACTCTTTCTTTACTGAGCCCATGGCTAACTGCTTCTTGTCACTCACATTTCAGTTTAAATGTCACCTCCTATAAGAGGACTTTACTGACATTTTAATCTGGGGCGGCCACTCAGTTTCAAGGACATCACCCCTTATAATAATGGCCTGCACAGCACATACCTCTTCACCATCTGAGAGGCCTCTAATTCATTTGTTGTTTGTCCTCTCCCATTAGAAAAAGTTCCATGATAGCAGCGACTTAGCACACATGGAGAAAAGCCAGAAGATGGGTAGGTGGTGTGTGGTCACAATGTGGAGGACTCTAATCACCAGGGTAAGGCTTTCAGCTTCAATCTGGTAGAAACCCAGTGGAGGCTTTTTTGGAGGTAGAGGAATGACATAATGAAATATGTTTTCCAGGAAAATAAATCTGGTGGTAGTTAGAATGGATTTGAGTAGGGAAACACTAGGAGCAGAAAGAGTACAGCTAGAAGGCTGTTAAAGTGATTCACACAAGAGAAGTGAGGGCTTAGGTAAGAGGGGGAATAGGGGATATGGAAATGAGTGGCTGGATATGAAGGACATGATTTGGATTAGGATATGGGCTTCCCAGATGGCGCTAGTGGTAAAGAACCGGCCTGCCAATGCAGGAGACATGAGTTCAGTCCCTGGGTCGGAAGATCTCCTAGAGGAGATCTTCTGCCATACTCTTTTGGAGGAGGGTATGGCAATTCACTCTAATATTCTTGCCTGGAGAATCCCATGGACAGAGGAGCTGGTGGGCTACAGTCCAAAGGGTTGCCTAGGTTGGACATGACTGAAGCGACGTTGCACGCATGCACGCGTGAGCCATCAGTGAAGGTGACTGCTCAAAACAACTGCCAGGTGAAAAGCCTAAAAGACAGGGAACGCACTGCATTTCATGCTGTATCTTCCTGCCCTCTCTTTAATGTTCCAGAAATACTGGGCTTCTCTCCTTCCTGTCTTTATCCAGGACTCTCCTATGTCAGGTGTTTCTGTTCTCTGTTCCCCAGTACACTCTCAATCTCCTCCATCCTTTTCTATCTGACACCTACTCAGCTTTCTGTCTCTTATATTAGCATATCAGTTCTTCTAGGAAGCCTACCTTGAATCTAGCCGTGGATGGATCCATCTGCCCTGTTAATATCAGCATACGGTATTTCCTATAGCATTCACTGTGCTTCTAATTACATATTTAATGCTTGGCTTCATCCTACATTGTAAGTTCCGTGAGGGCATGTGCCATGTTTGTTCTTTCTTGGAGGCTACACAACCTCAGTCTTAAAAGCGTGTCTGACACATAGCAGTACTCAATACATGGTTGTTTTATAGCTCAACTGACTCATTGACTGACTCCATGGAAATAAGAAAAGGAGGGTCGTTTTGAAGCAAATATGATATGTTTAGTTTTTGACATGTTCAGTAAAGATGACAATGAGATATTCCAAAAGAAAAGTTCTATGGACACTTGGAACTATGGGACTAAAACTCTTAATTTATGAGTAATCGTTTGTTCAGTTATACACTGCAAAAAAATGGATGCTCATCTCACATTTATAGTATAACGTTTTAAAGAACCATCAGCTAATAATTTATCCTTGTTTTATATTTTTACTTAGAAAAGTAAATTGCTTAAAAATTATTAAAATGTTTTATTTCACAGAATAATTTTTCACAATAATTA
>SJYQ01092836.1:101114-135310 GCA_006410935.1 Redunca redunca | reverse complement strand
TGTATAGCATTTCATAAAATAGAATTTTACTATTTCAGGATTCATCAGTTTAGAAACTATTTTATGCCTTTTAGGCTATGTTCCAGATATCAGACAGTGTGATATAACATTCTTGTTATCATAGTATGTGAAAGTTTTTATGTGATGATTAAGCAAAAGATTTCTAAGTGGGAATTCTGGTAAAGTGTCAATAGGTATAGAGAGTCTAAAATTAACAAGCAATTTCAATTTTAATGAAAGTTAAACCTACATTTTCCATTCCTATTGTAGCTCATTCTGCTAATCGAGGGTTCCAAAATAGTCATCAGTGGGTCCAATGCAGCCCCATAGATGTGCTTTGTTCATCTTGATGTTTTCCCAAAATTTGTGCTTGACTGCCTTTAGACAATGACTGTTCCCTCTAGTCTTGTTCTCTAGTTTCACCATAGTCCCCACCATTGTCTACTACTTACTTGGCCTGCCTGGCTTCTATATATAATAAAGACAAGTAATAGTATAAAATAGAAGCATTCAAATTTCATTTTGTTACAAAGTAGTAGTTGATACAACCAGTCTGAGAGCAGCTTTTCGATTAGGTGAATGTCACATCCTCTTAGACTTACATTTGAAAGCATAAACATATCTTAGACTAAATCCAGTAATACTTAAGGTCTGTGGTGCTTAAAGGTTTAAAAAGAAATTCCCCATATTTGTCACTTGATTTAACAAGGGCAGAGGGCATGTACTTAACATTGAGCCAGATACAAATATATTATGACATTCTGGGAGGGAAATTAGCCCTTTGGGGAAGGTGTATGAACCCTTCAAGCTCACAGAAGTATCATTGTGTTCCTTTAAGCAGTAATTTCCTACATGGTCTGCCACCGTGATAACTGCCTACAGGTGCTCTTTTGAACATCGAAGCCTAAATGACCTAGAGGAACTCCTGCATGGACAGAGAAGTCTTCTCCTCTCTGGAGATATTTCTGAGACCATAGCATTTCTGCTTTTTCTCCTTGCTTGTGTTTCTTAAAAATTAATACACTATGACTCCTCCCCATGTTCAAATAAAATTTAAGGGTGTCAAGGTAAGATGTTGCTGTTGTTTAGTCGTTAAGTTGTGTCTGACTCTTTGCAACCCTATGGACTATAGCCCACCAGGCTCTCCTGTCCATGGAATTTTCCAGGCAAGAATACTGGAGCGGGTTGCCATTTTCTTCTCCAGGGGATCTTTTCAACTCAGGGATTGAACCCGTGTCTCCTGCATTGGCAGGTGGGTTCTTTACCACTAAGCCACCAGGGAAGCCCCAATGGTAAGATAAAACAAACTAAAATGTATTTCCCCTTGTATTTATTGCAAATAGAATTGTCTCTGTTTCAAATTCTGTCTGCATAATTAAAACTTTTCTAGGTACAATTTTTAAGAATGGTTTAAATTTTGAAAATAGAATGATTGGGGCCACTGGAAAAGAATTAATTGGCTTCTTCTGATTGGAACTGATTCCACTTTGCAAATACTATTGTATTTCTCAATTTTATCTGGAGCCTAAAAGGCTGCTTGGCTGATGTTGAACTAATTTTGATAAACACAAATTTTGGAAAGCTAGAATACCACGAATCTCCTCTAGTGAACTCCAGTTCTTAGTTCCAAATTATTCCTAAAATTGTTAAACAATTTTATGCATCCCATTTTCTTTCATAGCACCCAAATGCCTAATCTCATGCTTTGCATTCAGTACCTGCTAAATAAATCCTTCTTGAGTTAACTAGTATAAAGTTTACATGCATTTATGCAGATACATTAAAATGAATTTGGAAACACAGCAACAAGTTAAATCTCTTCTTAGCTAATAAAAATGTTATAGTTATTAATAACTATCAATTTTGTCTGTCATCTACTCATTTATTTGGAAAAGTCTTCTTGCAATTTTAAGAAAAATTCAGTTTGTTAATGTAATTCATTTTACAAAATAATGAAGTCAGTAAAAAATTTCATTAAGCTTTTAGTGAAGTACTGGACAATGGTATGTAATTGTGTTTGTCTTATCATAGAGGAGATTAGAATTAGTAGCAGAGAGAAATTAGTCATGTTTCAGGACCAAATATCTTTTCAAGCGTTTGAAAACCTATTAAATTAAATCACTGCCTACAGTTTATATGTTATGTTTTAAAGAATATTGCTTATAAATATAAACTATTATTCTACATATACATTACCATTTCTTAGGAAGGATCTCCGTGACTGTCCTCCATTGAGTGGAGGTAAAGTCTTCTTCTCCTGGCTTACAAATGTATCCCATTTCACCTTGTCACATCCCCCTAATTCCTTTACTTTCTGTAAACAACTTTCCAAGTACTCTACTGGGTCTTCAGGCTTCGAACACATCAGTCCATTCAAAAGGCTCTGAAATATAACAACAAAATACGTCCACATAAAATATGTTTTTAAACCACCTTTGTCAAAATAGTGTATATCCCATCTTTAAATTCTGGGTTGTTTGGATTCTTTGCATTTTTTTAATAAACAATTTGAGTTGAAATTGCACTCTTACTGAGTAATTAAAACAACCCCTTAAATTCTTGACCAGTTAGTTTTCAGCTCAGCATTCTCTGTCCTTTAAACAATTAAGGCAAAAATAAAAACAATTAGGGCAACTGCATTGTTTAAAATGGAAGAACTCTATCAATATGAGATTAAGTACAGTGTGTAAAAATGCCCCAGTCATGATTGATTTCATTCCTACCCATCCTTAAAGTCTCCAAGCCTCAGTTGCAGAGGGTGATTTATGGATTGAAACACCTGGAACATAGTAAATAATAAATGTTGATGGTTTTAATCACCATCATAATCATCATCAGAAAGTCCCCATTGAGCCCTCGGGTTGGCTTGCAGACCCCTTCTTTGGTGTTCATTATACCCAGAAAAAACTCTTACCTGTCATTCATTCTAAAACCATCAGTTTATGTTTTGGTCTTCTAACCTATAAAATTTTCAACAGTACAGTGTGGGTCTTATATATTTCTCATGATCCAGCCTCTGACACTTTTCCTTGCACATGGCAGGTACATCCTGGACTGTTCTCTAGTCAGAAAAAAATCCACTCAAAACATAAAGACTGACTCCAAAACATCTATTTGATATATAATAAATCACTACAATGTGTATATTTCAATATGTAATTGAAATTATAGAAGAAAGCCTGGTGTCTGATATGTCACAAGTATAAATTTCTATAAATGCTACAAATTTGGAAATGTGCATTCCTGGGAACTGAACCGATGTGAAAGATGTTTTCTTTTGGAGTATTTTATGGACAGCATTGAGGATTATTATCACTATTATTAATAAACAAAACATACACTCTTTGAAAGGCTAACGGCTTTTCTAAATACAGCACTTTATTTTCAAATTATTCTTGTGCAAATTGCTCAAAATGGTAGGCAGTTTCTACCAGGTACATTAATCCTCTGAAACCCTAAGTAATATGGGTTAGAATGTTCAATCTGAGGGGTTCAACTGCAGAGGGAGTGGAAAAAACGAACCTGGGCATTCACACACACACACACACACACACACACACACACATTGCGTTTAACTCCTCACATTCCTCCTACATTAACGTAGCTAACTCCGTGACAGGGCTTACTCTACATCTTACTGTATATCTGTGTGCTTTAACTTACTTAATGTACTTTCAGTCCTATGTGGCATTATTATCCTCATTCATAGACTAGGAAATCAGGGTTCAGAGATGTTAGTGAATTGACCTAGGTTACTCAGCTAGAAACTCGTAGGCCTAGGATTCCAACTCAATGGTTTTGACTTCCTATGTTCCTCTCTCTACATCTTGCAAAAACATATATGGGATAAAAAGAAAGTGCCAGAAAATCTGTGCCCCATAGGTAATCCAACTGCAATTTGAGTCATTCAAGATTGAAAGTGAAAGTGAAAGTCACTCAGTCGTGTCCGACTGTTTGCGACCCCATTGACTATACAGTCCGTAGAATTCTCCAGGCCAGAATATTGGAGTGGGTAGCCTATCCCTTCTCCAGGGGATCTTCACAACCCAGGGATCAAACCCAGGTCTCCTGCATTGACGGTGGATTTTTTACCAACTGAGATTAGATCTTTAATTTTTTTATCCCTCAGTTCAGTCACTCAGTCGTGTCCAACTCTTTGCAACCCCATGGACTGCAACACGCCAGGCCCCACTGTCCATCACCAACTCATGGCCATTGAGTCAGTGATGCCATCCAACCATCTTATCCTCTGTCATCCCCTTCTCCTGCCCTCAATCTTTCCCAGCATCAGGGTCTTTTCCAATGAGTCAGTTTTTCACATCAGGTGGCCAAGTTGGAGTTTCAGCTTCAGCATCAGTCCTTCCAATGAATATTCAGGACTGATTTCCTTTAGGATTGACTGGTTTGATCTCCTTGTAGTCCAAGGGACTCTCAAGAGTCTCCTTCAACACCACAGTTCAAAAGCATCAATTCTTTGGCACTCAGCTTTCTTTATAGTCTAACTCTCACATCCATACATGACTACTGGAAAAACCATAGCTTTGACTAGATGGAACTTTGTCAGCAAAGTAATGTCTCTGCTTTTTAATATGCTGTCTAGGTTGGTCATAGCTTTTCTTCCAAGGAGCAAGCGTCTTTTAATTTCTTGGCTGCAGTCACTATCTGCAGTGATTCTGGAGCCCAAAAAGATTAAATCTGTCATTGTTTCCTCATCTATCACCCACGAAGTGATGGGACCGGATGTCATGATCCTAATTTTTTGAATGTTGAGTTTTAAGCCAACATTGAGTTTTTGTCCCCTTTTTTGCCCTAAAATGAGTGAACATACTCAATGAAGAATTTTTTGCTGGAAAATATATGTTTCTACCCTTTCTAATCAAATCTGACTCCAAATGGGGTACAGATATCAGAAGCGAGAATGAGGTTCACTCCTTCATAGATAATTTAAATCTTTTCTTCTAATAGTCACCATCAGGGATCCAAAACAACCAGCAGATATTGTTTTTCTCAGTCTATTTGAGTTAACCCTCTGAGAACCTGAGTAATCTATTTTGACTTTCCCCAGTATTCAAATGGATTGCTAAATCTCTGCTCTAAGGTACAACAACACAAGATCAATACACATACCATAAAGTTAACTAGGGTTAAGATTTCATGACAAAATTAGGGAAAAGTGATTTTTGCCTTAAACATTTAATCTAGAAATGGAAACACATCCCAAACTTGAACTTATCCTTTTAGCTCATGTGACGGCTCATGTCAGAAAGAAATCTGAAATGTCAGTAAGATACAGATTGTTGCTTGACAATATGCAGATTCAATAATCATTCTCTTGGTCTACAGCGGTGTCTAGTATCTACAACTGTGTCCCGTGTTTTGGGTTTGATAGATATTTAATTGAAACTTTATACCTACAAACTTTATATAGGTACCCATATTGCATTTTTGAGGGATAAAATCCAGTTTGGAAACTTAAAGCATTTGGTTTTGCTATCTACATTCATCATATGGAGAACTGCCAAGTTTTACTTTTCTCTTGTGCTATGAGCAGCACAGATTCTTCTTACAGGAAGGATGGAGACTTTGGAGGTCACCAGCAGTCTCCTTCCATCTTCGCCTTGCCTGGGATTGCATTTAAGTACTCTATAATTCTGTATTTCACCTAAGCAAGTTGACTTCCTTTTCTGGGTGTGTACTATTTTGTAACCTCCCATTCATATGCAGAAAAGCCAAGGAAAAGCATAGCACCTGAACAAAAGCACCTGCCATCACTTATTTTCATAAACAGTGTAGAGTTTCATGCACACACGATCAAAATTCTCTGCAGTTACCAAGGGGAAAAACAGTACCCACATTTATAAAGAAAATAGGTGTACTATTTAAGTGGCACTTTGCAATCAGGGACCCTCCTGCAGATGCTTCTAATTACTCTTTTAGGAATGACACTGATGCCAGTAGTAGTATTTATGGACAAAACCCTTCAGCTCTTCATCTCCATGTTTACTTTTTGAAAATAGAAACAAAGAAAATTCTTAACAAGAATCCTACAAACCCTCAAGACCTGTCCTTATGCAACATCTCCTGATTATTTTCAAATACTAGTGACACATTTGCTAGACTTGAGTTTCATGTACCAGGCTTGTGCTTAGTGGGTGATTTACCTGGATATCTTGTTTTCAGATAGACCTGAAATTGGTGGCTTAAGAGGTGAGTTAAAAAGGAAGATCTGTAATTATGGAGATCCATTTAAAGACAATTTGGGAAAACAGTGGCAAAATTATTTTTCCAAGTAGTGTTATAAAATTCCCTTTAGCAGAACAACCCCCCTCAAATAGGAGAAAGAGCAATGCACGACTTCTAGTTTACTACATTAGTCTATAGTCTATCATCTTTCAGAAATGGGAGACCTGGCTTCAGGACTCGCTCTATGAAGCCTGGCTTGCTTCCATTTTTTTTCCCCTTAACCTAAGTAAAAACACAGGATTAAGGAATGTTTTAAAATTCAAATACAGAGAGAAGGAAAGGAAGCAAAACAACTCGGGAGGTTGGCTGTCATTTAGAACTAACCAAGGTTCTAGTTCATCTTCCAGCCTCCTCTCCCGCATTCTCAAAGTGTCCCCCATCCCCCGGGGGCCCTGGTGCAGATGATGCTGTGATGTGGTGGGAAGAAGACAGAGCAACAGGAGTCACGCCCGCCTCGCCACTCCCTCTCGGACTGGCTTTCTCTAGGTGGGTTGGTTAAGGCGGGCGAAAGCTATGGCCTGGGGAGGTGAGGAAGGAGAACCATCTATCTCTTCCAAGACGACGGGAAAACGTGCTCTGCAGTTCATTCACCGAAAGCGCAGAGCAGCGCTGGGTGACTGCCACCCGGGAGGTAGTGCTGCCTTTGATGGGTTTGGATTTGGTTTTTTGCATCTTCATCTCTCTCTTCCAAGCTATCCCTTGTCCGGGCCCCTTTCATCCTCACTTTCCAGTCAACGCGGGGGTCCCGACCCTCGGCGCCCGGAGGGACTGGGACTCTGGACCCCTCGGTTCAGAGTCCTTGCTCGCTGCTAGGCTCCAGGGTACCCACCTGGCCTGATCCTCGCCCCCGTAGTGCGCAGCCAGCCTCTGCCAGGAGCCCACCCTGGGAGTCCACATCGGAGGGATGCGCGGGGGGCAGCCTGCTTTCAGAACCAGTTTGAAGACTTAAACTTGATTTTCGAGATGGGGGCTTCTGAGCCCAGCCACCCAACAGCCGAGCCATCCAAGGACCCAGCAATCCTCCAGAAAGGCAGCTACCCCCGGGCAAGCGGGCGAGCAAGCTTCTGCAAGCGCCCTCACTTGCGTGCCCCTCGTCTTCAAGGTGGGACGGGGCGCGCCTTCCTCACCCAGAACCTCGGGGGGTGCCCTGCCCCGATCTCCCCGTCCGTCTCTGCCAGACCTAGCCCCCTACCTCGAAAAGCTGAGGGATTTCTCTCCGGGCCAGATACTCCTTGGCTTCGTTGCTGTTCATGGCTGCTTCGCGCGTGCCTTGGGGCGCAGACGGGAGGCTCCGGGGCTGCGGCGACCTGGGCCGGGGCCGGCGGTGTCAGTGCCGAGCACCGTGCAGCCCTCGCTTTCACGCGCAAACACTCGCACGCTCGGCTCTGCCAGCCCAGGCCGAGCTCCCCTCCGCCTCTCCGCGGGGACTGTGGTCTCAGCGCTCCCGCCGCCCGCGCCTCTGTGCTGGTCCCCGCGCCCGAGCTGCGGGCTCGGCGCCGCGGCTTCCCAGGTTCCGGGCTGCGCGGCCGCCAGGGGAGAGGCGGAAAGAGCGGAGGAGGGAGGACCGCGCGGCGAACGTCAGGCAGCAGCCCGCCTGCCTCTCCGGCTCCACACGAGGTGCTCTGCACCTCCCGAGCCCGGTCTGCGGCGGCGGCAGCGGCCAGTTACGCTGCGCGGGCGGTGCGGGGTGCGAGGGTGGGTACGGGTGCGCGCGGGGGGCTCGCAGTCACACCCCTCCGTGTCACACTGCCACCCCGGCACCGTGCTTCCCTGCGCGCCGCCCCTGGGACGCGGCCACCTGGGATCAGGTAGCCAAAGGAGCAGAGTCCGGGTCTGTAGGAACCTGCGACCCTTTCCCTTCTACACACACACACACACACACACACACACACAAACACGAGTCACTCCTGAATGCCCAAGAAACTCCCAGGAAGAAACCTAATTGCCACAGCACTTATGGTTTATTTCTAAAGTTACCGATCCTTCATAGGGAGCTGGGAGTGAGGAGTTCAAAGGAACTGATGGTGTGGACGCCATCCTCCTTACGATATTCCTACCCTTCAGGAAAGTTTTACCAGCTAGTCTCCAGTTCTTCCCTGTTAGTGTTACGAATCCTTACAGTGAGGCTGAAATTCTCCTTAATAGAAGGATTAGTAAGTAATCAACTAGTAATTACGTCTGTAGAGAGGAATGGGAAGGTGGAGAAGTGGGTGGTGGTGGAGAGTCGGAGATTACTTCAACTGGAAAGCTGCTTAGTAGGTGGATGGGCGCCACCATTAATTTGATGGGAGGAATGTGCGGGTTGGTGAACCATGGGCCAGTGGAGCACCCTGGGGTGGGTATGGGTGGATGTGATAAAACAGCGTTTACTGGTCAGATATCTTCTGTTACAAACCATCGTCAAGGTGCACCATCCTCCTCCCATCTCCCATGAGGACTCATTTCCCCCATTACAATGTCATTTCGTTGCCTGCTTGGAAGATGGTCCCTGTCACCCTGAGAACATGACCTCTAGCTCTGTGCAAGGCCTGATACGTGGGAGGGCTTGTCAGAGGAAAGAAGGCTCTGATAGGAACTGCCATTTGGGGTTGGGCCAGGGAGAGAGAGGACACCGCAACTGCTTCCAGAAATCTTGTCTGGATGTCCATTTCAAATTCATCTTTGCAGATCTTTTCTTGGTTCTATTTCTGGTTACAGTAAAAACTGCTTCTCATGCCTTCAACTATAGTGGCAGTTTCATTTTATCCCACGGAGGGAGCTCAAGAATTAATTGTGTTTTATAAAGTAAACGAAGTTTTCTGAGGACTTGTGAAACCATGTGTCTTATGGTAGCCTTAAATGAGGCAGGTGTTCATAGAAATTGGTTTCTGCCCTCAGAATATGCCACATCATTTATAGTCCAGCTACTGACGCTCTCTACCTTGTTTAAGAGCAGATTATGAAAGTTGTGAAGCATTGTCTGTTCCCTGTGCAACAGTGCTTGTTAAGTACCAGAGTCCACAGCATGAAAGCTTGGCTTACATTATGAGCAGGCACAGCTGAGATGAAGCACCTAGGACCGAAGAGGCCACTTTCTGCAGGACCTTTCAAGTCACGCTTTATGGGCAAGAATCTGGCAGAACACAGCTTACATCTACTCTCCTAGGAAGGAATGAATCCTGAATGGATATGTGATTCTAAATGCCTTAGTGTAGTCAGGCAAGGATGACAACTTGCTTGTATAAAAAGAGTGAATAAGAAAGACTGCATTGTACTGAATATTAGCCTGAAAAACATAGTAACTGGAGAGAGATATGAGGAATTTCCAGGTAGCCTTACGCACTGACAATCAGGGCTTTTTAGTATGTTCCAAATGTATGATAAAAGCAAGATATTCACAATTTCTTTTGCAAAGGGAGTTGTAACCTGTTAGGGAAGGGCTGTATGGGGGAACTATAATGCTTAAAAGCCAGGCTGATGGTTTGGAAGAGAGGAAATAGGACAAGGAACAACAAATACATTCTTGCCATGGAAAAGCTGGCTCATCACTTCCTGCTGTGTGTATATATATATCTATATGTATATATATATGGTAGGTATATAAAGGGTTCATGGCCTTTTGCCATTTGTTTACTTGGGGATATGTTGTTGCATGCTTCAACAAATCAAGATGCTTACTGCAGCCCAGTGTCTCCAGGCAGAATCTCTTCTCTCCCACGTTGTGCTAGGAGAGTGTGCTGGATTATATAGCAGGGAATAAGGCAGACACAGTTCCTGCTATTTGGGCTTCCCTGGTAGCTCAGCTGGTAAAGAATCTGCCTGCAATGCAGGAGACCCCAGTTCGATTCCTGGGTTGGGAATATACCCTGGAGAAGGGATAGGCTACCGTCTCTAGTATTCTGGCTTGGAGAATTCCATGGACTGTATGGATGGTCCTTGGGGTCATAAAGAGTTGGACATGACTGAGCGACTTTCACTTTCAAGGAATTCCTATTCTCCTGGGGAGTGTGTGTAAGAAGTGCAGATGGACAGTAAGCAAATAAGAATGCAGAAACAACATCAGATACTGATATATGAAGGGCAGATAAACAACTAATACCTGTCTCACCAAAGACATAAGTGAGAACATATCAGATGTTGATAAATGTAATGATGAAAATCAAATATGCTTAACTGTTGATTTGAAGCAAGGAGGTGGAGTTCAAATTGTTCACTGGAAGCAGCAGAGGAAGTGGGAATAGCAATAACCTTTGAGGTGATAAATAGAACTTTCCAAAGGTCCAGACATTCTTGAGGAGGATCCTCTTGGTGGGACTGCTTCTCTGGCTCACCGCTGACACACAGGCTATATCTCAGCAAAGGGCTGAACCCTGTCCCCATGCAGCATCTGTCTAAGAGTAGAGCCCATTGGCTCCATCCACACAAAGATGACTCAAGGGCCCTATGCCCAGGACAGCACTTCCCAACCCCCCACAGAGATGGCTGGAGCCCCAAGCTTAAATCCTCATATATTCGTAACAGACATTTATGCCATCTATAATTTAAATGGGGCCAGTTTAACTGCAGAAAATTTTTACTGTAAAAGTTATCAAATATTTCTCATGCTATATTTCCTCATCCCAGGAAAGGAACCCGAGAGGATCCTCCATAAGCACTTGGTTCAGTTGACAGTAATGATGTGATGACAAGTTTGACCATAACACAAAGTAAAAATTTGTTGAGTGTTCTGAGTCAGACATTGTGATAAGCACTTTATAAAGTATAATTTATTGTTGTGTTCAGTCACTAAGTTGTGTCTGACTGTAATCCCATAGACTGCAGCAAGCCCAAGCTCCTCTGTCCTCCACTATCTCCCAGAGTTTGCTGAAATACATGTCCATTGAGTCAGTGATGCTATCTAGCCATCTCATCCTCAACTGCTCTCTTCTCCCTTTGTCTTCAATCTTTCCCATCATCAGGGTCTTTTCCAATGAGCTGGCTCTTTGCATCAGGTGGCCAAGTTTTGGAGCTTCAGCATCAGTCCTTCCAATGAGTATTCAGGGTTGATTTCCTTTAGGATGGACTGGTTTGATCTCCTTGCTGTCCAAGGGACTCTCAAAAATCTTCTCCAGCACTAAAATTCGAAAATCAATTTTTCAGCACTCAGCCATCTTTATGGTCCAACTTTCACATCTATACATGACTACTGGAAAAACCATAGCGTTGACTATACAGACCTTTGTTGGTAAAGTGATGTCTCAGCTTTTTAATACATTGTCTAGGTTTGTTGTAGCTTTCCTTCCAAGGAGCAAGTGTCTTTTAATTTCGTGGCTATAGTCACTGTCCACAATGATTTTGGAGCCCAAGGAAATAAATCTGCCACTGTTGTTACTTTTTACCTTTCTACTTGCCGTGAAGTATATACAAAGTATGTTACATATGCCGTATTTGATTCTTAAATCAACCTCTGACATATGTATTGTTTTTATTATATAAATGAAATAACTGATATTCAGAGAGCCTAATCCCCAGGTTATACTAGTAGATACCATGAGTCCAACTGCAAATCCCTATGCATCCTCATCCCTTCGAACATCTTTATATCATGCCTTTCAAGGTTACAAAGGCCCTGCATGTGTGGGCACTCAGTCGCTTCAGTCACGTCTGACTCTTTTGTGACCCTGTGCACTGTAGCCCGCTAGGCTCCTCTGTTTTGGGGATTTTCCAGGCAAGGATGCTGGAGTGAGTTGCCAGTACAAAGGCCTGCAACCATTTTTTATTTTGTACCTTTCAGAATTCATTGAGAGTCCTTCCATTCTTCTGTTCTTATTCCCTTCCTTCCTTTCTTTTCTCAGCAGATATTATTTTGTGTTTGAGGATAAACTTGTATAACGACAAGTTTAACTCTATAGATTTTTCTAATTGCTCAAGGTCCTTTTCTATTTGAAAGATTTTTCGTGGTTCAGAGGTTGAACTCAACATTCCTATTTACTGAAATCATGAATGTTGAATTTCTCTCATTTTGTACAACCTCCCCCACCCAGTATCTCTCTCCTAATTATTTCATTTCCCTCACTAATTGACAACCCACTGGGCTATTTGTATTTTCAGAGCCATTTACAAATATAGAAAAAATTTTCTATATTGTGAATATAGAAAAAATCTAAATATACGAGATTTCCCACATTGTGTAATTGGCCTGATAAATATGCCACTTATTTACATGTTTTTTAAGAAAATCTTTCCGAGGCTTTTACTTTTTTGCAAATATGGAATGCACACACTGGTCTGTGGAATCTGGGGTAAATGCAAACTAAAATAGTGGTGTGTAGCACAATTCTTCAGCCAAAGAGGAATTTCCCTATGCTCGGTTTCTTTTCTCCACACTGGCTGAGTAGCTGAGCCAGACACTTGGATTCTGGATCTCAAAGATCTCTAGGAATTCTTGCATTATTGGAGGTTAGAGATAAGAGATTGAAACTTCTCCTACAACATCTGAAAGTGTTAGGAAAATTTCCAAGTATATATTTTGTACACTAAGAACAGGAAAATCCTATATACTTATCTGTCTGTTCATTAGTTACTATGTTTATTGGTCAAACAATTATGAAATAACTTTGTGTGTTCCAGACCTGTGTTTGGACTTGGGAATATAAACAGCAAGACTCAAGAGGCTCACTGCATAGTAGGAAGAGATGGGCTTGTAATACCTAAGTACATGTACAGGTAAATGTAATATGTTTTAATAATATGATAGAAGTAGGTATGTGGAGGTAGGCTGTTATGGTGGGGACTCAAAGGTTCATGACTTATACAAATATGTATATGGTTTTTAAAAAAAGCACTTGGAAAGTTTAAAAGTAATCAGAACTCACATTCACTACTAGGGGAATGTAAACTTGCAGAACCACTTCAGAAAACTGGGAATACCTGTTAAAGCTGATACATTTTTGTATTTACCAAAACAATTTTCACAGAAGCACTATTCTAAATAACCCCTAAACTAGAAGCTACCCCAATATTCACCAACAGTAGAACACATAAATTGTGTTAGATTCACAAAAGCAATGAGGATAAACAGTCTACAACTATATAGAACAACATGGATGAACCTCACAGACATAATATTGGGTAAACACCAGGCACAAAAAGATACAAGCTGGATGATTTCATTTATACAGTGTTCTAAAAACAGGCGGAGGAGCTTATGCTGTTAGAAATCAGGTCAGTGGCTAACCACAGGGGAATGAAGTGACAGAACTCAAGGATTGGGGGGATACGGTTCACGTTCTGCTCCTTGATTTGGGTACAGATTACATGGGTGTGCTCATCTTGTCAAAATGCATTCAGCTGTGCAAATAGAACTTGTGCTTCTCTGTATGTACATTACACTTCAATAAAGATCTATGTTGAAAACTGAAAGATGGTGTAGTATGGGGTTCAAACCCAAGACCATCTCATTTTAAATCCCATGCCCGCCTAACAGTTCCATGTGAATTTATCATTTAATAAATAGATCAGAAGTGAATTTGCAATCCATTGCCCTTAGCCTATGCTTTATTAACGCACTTAGAGTCAAACTGCGGCTATCAACACTGTGTCATTTGTAAGTAATAACTTATTTACAGCTTAGACTCTCGCTATAAGATTTCGAGCTTTTCATCAGCTTTTCAACATCAGAGACCATGTTCTAGAAATCTTTATTTTCTCAGTGCTTTGGACAATGCCTGGCCTAAAATACATACACATGAATGCAGGAATGAATTATCTATAGCTGTATGTATAGAATGCTTAGGACTCAAAGAAATTTAAAAAGATAGCCTAGCAGGAAAAGTAAACTTTCTAATATTTTTGGAAACAAATAAGCTTGAAACCTTTTAAAATTATACCATCATGACTCGAAAAGGTTAATATCATTTGTAGGGATTCTTGATTTACCACATGGGAGTTTAGATATTATGAAAATCTAGTTCAAACAATGTCTTCATAATGTCTAGAAATGTAATGGTTTATAAATACATAATTAGGATACACAAATTAGAATAAAAGTAGTGTTTTATAATTCATACAGGCAACTATTTCTTGAGTTCCTAGTATGTGTAGGCACTGTTGTGCTACTTGGCACATAGGCAAATAAAACACATGCATGGAACATGTATCTAAAAGGTGGAAACATTAAAATACATATGTCAAAAATCATGAGTATATTATAAATTGTTAGAACATGATAAATACCATGGGCAAAAAAAAAAAAGCAGAGGAGAGTAAGGAGGGCCAGAGGTCAGTTACAATTTAAAATTTATACAATTTTTAAAGGTTACTTTCCATTTACAGTTATTATAAAATATTGGCTGTATTCCTCATGTTGTGCAATACATCCCTGAGCCTATCTTATACCCAACAATTTATACTTCCCCTACCCCTATATTGCCCCTCCCCTGTAACCATCAGTTTGTTCTCTATATTTGTGAGTCTGCTTCTTTTATGTCATATTCACTAGTTGGTGTATTTTTTAGATTCCACATATAACTGATGTCATATAGAAGAGCCTGGCAGACTACAGCCCGTGAGGTTGCAAGAGTTAGACACGGCTGAGCACACACACATAGTTGATTTACAATGTTGTGTCAGTTTTAGGTGTACATATATCTACTCTTTTTCAGATTCTTTTCCCATATAGGTTGTAGAACATTGAGTAGAAGTCCCTGTGCTATATGGTAGGTCCTCGTTGATTATTTTATATACTGTGTGCTATGTCACTTCAGTTGTGTTCCACTCTTTGCGACCCTATGGACTGTAGCCCACCAGGCTCCTCTGTCCATGCGATTCTCCAGGCAAGAATACTGGAGGCCTCGCCCTCCTCCAGATCTTCCCAGCCCAGGGACTGAACCAGCATCTCTTATATCTCCTGCATTGGTAGGCGAGTTCTTTACCGCTAGCGCCACCTTGTAGTGTGTTTATGTCAATTCCAACCTCCTAATTTATCCCTTCCCTCGCACCTCCCCGCTTTGGTAACTGTAAGTTTATTTTCTGCCTGACTTTCATTTTAAAAGGCACATCTGTTTGCTAGTCTAGGGAATAGGGCAGAAGGCAAAGGTAAGAGCAGGGAGAACAGCTGGGAGGCTATGTGATTCAGATAAGAAACGAAGTCAGTACAGGCAATGAGTGCTGGTTAGATTCTAGGTATATTTTGGAGATAGAACAAGCAGAATCTTTGAACAGATTGCCTGTGGTGTATGAGACAAAGAGAAAACATCCAGGATGACTTCATGTTTTCTGGCCTGGGGTTAGTAGGAGGCTGTTAGCTAATTGGCTGCAGCAGCTTGCTAACTTAGAAAAGCAGATACATGGAAGGGAATTTTGACTTGCTCTGAAGGGGGCCTGGCACATGGTGAGTTTTCTCTGCTATTTAGTGACCACATTTCTCTTTTTCATCCCCAACCTTTGGCTTACATGCAGCTGTCTGAGCTCGTGTCAGGTTGAGGTGCATGTGGTATCAAATCAGCTTCTTGTGCAAGTTGTTGTTGTTCAGTTGCTAAGTCATGTCCGACTCTGCGACCCCATGGACTGCAGCCCACCAGGCTTCCCTGTCCTTCACTCTCTCCCAGAGTTTGCTCAAATTCCTGTCCATTGAGTCAGTGATGCTATCTAACCATCTCATCTTTGTGCCAGCAGAAGAGATTTCCACTTATTTCAGAAACATACTTGGAACTTTACGTTTTAGAATTTCAATGTCTGTTCATCAGCATGACTATTTTACCTACCAACGGCAAATCTATAATCCATCAGATTTTCACCAGTTAACCTAAATTTGCTACGATAAATAAGGAAACAACTTGAACTCCAAGCTGCCTCTATATTAAAATGCTATAGATAAAATACATAGAGAAGCATTTTTCATTTTGACTTAAATAAATATTCTGACAGAAGCTTTGAAGTAAAAGCTTTTTTGAATCTCATAGATGCCCCAGAGGAAAACAAATTTATGACATCTGTATTTTTTTGTTTTCACAGAATGCAAATAACATATTTGTATTTTTATTATTCTTTTTTATCATTATGGAAAAATGGCAATTTTGTGAGGCTAGAGGCCTAAAATTTCTAAATCACACATTTGTGTCAGAACAAGTATGCCCTTCTAAATGTGTACATTGCTTATTTTTGTGTTTTGCTATGTATCTTATGAACAGTCTATTAGTAATACATACATTAATTAGCTTAGGATGAGTAAGATATAATCTTTCCATCCAAGGAGAAATGTGTTGTTTCTCAAGAGTCATAAGGCATTCATGTTGGTGTGCTAGAAATTTTAAACACTTACAGAATTTACCATCTGCTACTGTTTTTTAAAAATCTTTTTCATTTAGCCACACTTTCTCTATTAACTGTTCTTCTATAATAAATTAGTTAGCACTCACACTGTTTTTCTAATTAGGGGAAATCAGGAAACTGAAGATCTTGTAGCAATTACATGGGCAGTGATTAAAGAAACCCTTTCCCCAAATAAGTCAACATTTTAGATTGTGCAAAGGAAAACTAATACTGAAGCATTTCTCTAATCATGCCACTCTTTTGTGCAAACATTTTGGTGGCTACCATTGTCTGCACTGTTCAATACGATACACTAGCCACATAAGGCTATTCAAATGTAAGACATTATTTAATAATAATTTTAAAATAATAAAATTAAAACTTCAGTCTCTCAGATGAACTAGCCATATTTAGTACAAAATAGTCTTATATGGTGAGTGGTCACCATGCTGGGTGGAATTAGATATAAATATAGATATAGGAGGGGGCTTCTCTGATGGCTCAGTGGTAAAGAATCTGCCTGCATGTAGGGGATGTGGATTTGATCTTCGGGTGGGGAAGATCCCTGGAGAAGGAAATGGAAACCCACTCCAGTATTCTTGCCTGGGAAATCCCATGGACAGAGGAGCTTGGCGGGCTGCAGTCCATAGAGTCACAAAAAGAGTTGGACACGACTTCCAATAAAACCACAACAACAACATAGATATAGATACAGATACAGAACATTTCTGTCATCACAGGAAATCCTATTGGAAAGTGCTGGTGTAGGGAATGACTTGCAATTTTTTAGCATGGAATTCCAAGCCCTCTATAGTTTCATTCCAGTTTACCTTACTAGGTGTATCTTCCACTATAGTGATTACATGTGACCTATGCATCCTATGGGCTTATGCTTCCCCGATAGCTCACCTGCCTGAGATGCAGGAAACCCCTATTCTTGGGTTGGGAAGATCCCCTGGAGAAGGGATATGTTACCCACTCCAGTTTTCTTGGGCTTCCCTTGTAGCTCAGCTGGTAAAGAATCTGCCTGCAATGCCAGAGACCTGGGTTCAACCCGTGGGTTGGGAAGATCTCCTGGAGAAGCAAAAGGCTACCCACTCCAGTATTCTGGCCTGGAGAATTCCATGGACTGTATAGTCCATGGGGTCGCAAAGAGTCAGACACGACTGAGTGACTTTCACTTCACATGCATCCTATTCTGAGCCCTTACTTATTTCATTCCCTCAATTTATTATTAGTTTCCTGTTTTTCCACTTAGTGAAACAGTCTCATAGCTACACGGATCCACTTAAATGAACTTTCTTTACAAAAGCCATCTATATTTAGCCCTGGTGGATATAAGTTGTTTCTTCCTTCAAGCTCTCTAGCTTGTGCTTGTACAGGTATCCCCTGGATTTTGATAGTTTTCTTTATGTCACTTTGCTTTTATGAAAGACTTACATTAGTACTTCTTTTCTCTAACTAAAAGAAATTCAGGGATTTTTGCTTTTGTGAAAAAGGAGGAAATGAAAAGTAGTGTTCAGCATTTGTTTTGTAGCTAGTGTTAGAGGCTGCCCACAACCTGAGCAGTAAGAATGGTGCCACCAAGCACCTTCCCTGGGAACTATATCAACTACTCAGCATCAGACTGCTATAGCTTGGAACTGCGTTTGTAAGCACCTGTTTTATCTTGATTTATTATTTTTCAACATTCTTCTTTTTATTGAATTATAATTGATCTACACTATTACATTAGCTTCACGTGTACAATATAGTGGTTTGAAATTTTTTTACATGAAGAAATGATCACAGTGTCTAGTTATCTTTTGTCACCATGCTCCTGCTAAGTCACTTCAGTCGTGTCCGACTCTGTGCGACCCCAGAGACAGCAGCCCACCAGGCTCCCCCATCCTGGGATTCTCCAGGCAAGAACACTGGAGTGGGTTGCCATTTCCTTCTCCAATGCATGACAGTGAAGAGTGAAAGTGAAGTCACTCAGTCATGCCCGACTCTTAGCGACCCCATGGACTGCAGCCTACCAGGCCAAAATTATTATTATGCTGTACATTACATCCCTATGAGTTATTTGTTTTGTAACTGGAAGGGTGTACCCTTTAATCTCCTTCACCTATTTTGCCTGTCCCCCACAACCCGTGGGCAATCACCACTTTGGTCCTCTGTATCTGTGAGTCTGCCAATGTTTTATTTTCTTTGTTCATTTGTTTTGCTTTTTAGATTCTACATGTAAGTAAAATACAGTATTTGTCTTTCTCTGTTTGACTTATTTCACTAAGCATAATATCCTTGAGGTTCATCCATGTTGTTGCAAATGCTAAGATTTCATTCCTTTTTATGGCTGAGTAATATTCCATTGCATATATAGACTGCATCTTCTTTGTCTAGTCATCTATTGATGGACACTTAGGCTCCTTCCAAATATTGGCTATTGTACATAATGCTGCAAAGACATAGGAGGTGCATGGATCTTTTTGAATTAGTGTTTTCATTTTCTTCAAATAAATACTTGGAATTGTTGGATTGTATGGTAATTCTGTTTTTAATTTTTTGAGGAACCTCCATGGTGGATTTTATTGAGAAATTTTTATAGTGATTTGCACCAATATTTATCCTCACCATCAGTATACAAGTGTTCCATTTTCTCCACATCCTCACTGAAACTTGTTATTTCTTGTTATTGCCTTTTTGATGATAGCCATATCTTGACTTTGTGCATTTACTAGCAAGATGTGTCCTAAGGGAGCTGCTTCTTTGCTTTATAACATTTTGGCTTACAAAAGGTTTAATTGGAAAGCTCTAATTTCAGAGAGTGGGGAAAACCTGTATTTATACTGTGCCCTGTATAGGATTTATGTACTTTTGTTGCTATCATCTGCTGCAGCCCCCCAAATGTGTCTTCATGGTTGTGCCATTATGCAGCTTATCACAGGGTCATGTACATAAAAAATATTCTAAAATGATGATTTGAGTAATTAATAATAAATTTAAATATTACTTCTTCTGCAATCCCATTGTTTGATATAGTTTGAATTTGAAAATTTATTTCCTCCATTATTTTTTAGGACTATAATTTTAAAACTCCATCTATACTGATAAGCTTTGATGGGGGTTGGCGGAGGGACTAACTGCATCAAGTATAAATACAAGCTTTCTCTTTTCATGACTGTAATTCAATGCTTGAGATTCCAACTGCCTTCTCTATTATCTCTCATGCCCATGGCTATAAAACAGGATGCAATTTAAGTCAATCAAACAAACAGAGTGTCTACTAATCCCTGATAATTGGTGCTAGGTGTCTTTTCATTTGATTGCCTCTGGTCACTGGTTTTGCAGAATCACACTCACCAGGACAAAAGAAGGTTGTTATGACCTTGTTTATGCCTTTCTGAAAAACTGTTGGCCATTACTACATTTCCATTTTTAAAGTAAAACAAAGCCTCTCACCCGTTAATCTCTTTTCACATTATAAGCTCCAAATGGATTTCCAGAGGTCATCACTCATCTCTAGAAAACAGGGCACAAGACCATGGCACATTCCTTTTAGGGAAATTTTGAATTATTCTTCTCTTGTCTTTCACAACAGTCTCATTTGTAATTTTCAGAAATTAGCAGGTGTTGTTTGTGAAGATTATTTCATGCTAACGAAATGCTGAAAGTTCCAATGTTAAACTGTATTTGTGAAAGGATAACAGGAAGTTTTTGTCAATCATTGTTACCCTGAGTACCTGCCTTCAAAAGATGCTTCCTAACATGACCCTGGGAGCTTCATGGGGACAGTCATCCTATCTTTGGACTTGATAGCTACCTTTCAATATGAGTAGAAAGAGAAGATATTCTTATGCTCACTTGAAGTCAATGTGTTCATTAAATGGTCTTCGAATTTATTACAACCACATATCAACTCATCTATCTGCTGGCTACACCAATGATCTCTTAGCAGATGTCTTCTACAGTTGTTTATTTCCAGCCTTGGCCTCTCTCCTGGGCTCAATTCTGCCGTTGAAACAGGTTGCTAGATACTTATTCTTCCATTTAGCTAACATTTATGGGTTACATATATTTTCAAGCACTGTGCTAGGGTTTTAGGAAACAAAGATACAGTTTGTGTGGCAAAATGCTCATCATGTCCACAGAGGTAAGGGCTGCTAAATGAAAGGTGACAAAGGAGCAGAGGATGCTAGAGGAGAGTGGAAAGAGCGTCATTGGCCATGGAGTCTATTTCCACTCTTGACTCTTTCTTACCCAGCTATCTGATATCTGTAACTCATTCATCAGTCTAAGCCTCAGTGTTCTCTATTACAAAAATGAGGATACTAATTTTTAACTCCATGAGTTATTTGAGAGTTAATGGAGCTGGTAAGTGCAGAGCTGAAACTCAACCTAACTCTTTGCTTCCACATTCCAGTTCATTGCTTCCTGGATTTTGTATTCTATCATTTAATACCCTGATCCTAATTATCCACTGTTCCCTCTCCCACACTGTAAGCTTAGATAGACTGATTTGCTTCCTATTCCTTGGATACATTTGCCTGATGCCTTTTTCCTTTGCTCAGGCTCTTCTTTCTGCCTGGAATACCTCCTCAATTCTGCATGTCTAAATTCCTCCTGCTTCAAGGCTCTTGATGGAAAATAATCCTCTTCATAAAGCTTTCTTCGATTTCTGCAGCATGGAACAACTGCTTCCCATATAATCCTGTAGACTTTTGTTCTAATAAATGATGTTTTTATAAGATGTGGTGTCAATACATGGAATACTAGAATGAGAATGATAATTAATATCTGTGCATTGAGATATTATAACTGTGACAACAGTTTGTCATTGGAGCTTGTGAAAGATGTGGTGGAACAATCTTATCCCCAGAATAAACTGATGGAGTGTGAATGCTCCTCCCTCCCCATATCCAGTTCTCAATTTATCCTTGCTATTCTCACTTCACCACTTTAACTTTCTTCTCATTGTCTTCAGGAAGCCACTTCTATGTATTAGAAATGATGATAATGCTGCTAAGTCACTTCAGTCGTGTCCGACTCTGTGCGACCCCAGAGACAGCAGCCCACCAGGCTCCCCCATCCCTGGGATTCTCCAGGCAAGAACACTGGAGTGGGTTGCCATTTCCTTCTCCAATGCATGAAACTGAAAAGTGAAAGTGAAGTCGCTCAGTCGTGTCCGACTCTTAGCGATCCCATGGACTGCAGCCTACCAGGCTCCTCCATCCATGGGATTTTCCAGGCAAGAGTACTGGAGTGGGGTGCCATTGCCTTCTCCTGATAATAATAAATCAGACCTAAAAACTTCCTCATATAAGTTCTTATGAACCACTTCAAAGTGAAGTTGCTACCTTGGCTCTTGGTAAATATGGGTTTGTTGGCTTAATTTTTCCTTGAACCAAGGCATGAATGCCTAGAGCTTCAAGCTATTCTAATTACTGATGAAATGATGGATTTCACTGGCTATCTCATTTGCTTCAAATGCCATTAGGCCATTCAACAAGTAAATACCTTGAATCTTTATAAGCAAAAAATATTTCCCATAGCAGCCACTTGGTACATATGTTCTAAAGTTTGAGAATACCGAATGAATTATTTAATGACAAAGTAATTTCACTTTCTGTGTTTGTGAAAATGTGAGTAAAATTCACAGATTCCTGTTAAATTCTTAGGCTCTCGGTTGAGTAAACATGATTTGATGGTGAACTATCGCTACTTTTATGGCAGTCATGAGCCTCCAGGCAGGGGCCAGAAGATGCTGGACCAAACCAGTAAACAACTCTGTACAGTTTAACACGTCCATTGATAGTGCCAATTGTACCTTGTTTTGAAGTAATGGCCGTCATCTTCACTGTTATGTTGATATGAATATGTATGAATTAGCCTTTAGCCTTACAACATGAAGAAGGAAATGGCAACCCACTCCAGTGTTCTTGCCTGGAGAATCCCAGGGATGGGGGAGCCTGATGGGCTTCCGTCTATGGGGTCGCACAGAGTCGGACACGACTGAAGCGACTTAGCAGCAGTAGCAGCAGCCTTACAACATGAATGCATATATGCAAATAGTTTCAGTCAACTCTGTGAACAACTCTAATTTATTATTCCTAATCCACAGACACACTTTCCTTTTTGTAAAGTCTTTATTGAATTTGTTACAATTTTGCTTCTGTTTTATGTTTTGTTTTTTGGCTGTGAGGCATGTGGGTTCCTAGCTCCCCAAACAGGGATCAGACCTACATCCTTTGCATTGGAAGACGAAGTCTTAATCACTGTACTGCCAGGTAAGTCCACAGACTTTCACATGCCCATGCAACAGAACAAATGATTTCTTTCTGTTTGTTTCCTTTTACTCTTTGTGCCTGAAATTTTAGAACAACTTCAGTTGTTTATTAGCAGCTCTACACATTAAACCTCACAACTTTAGTCATTTATCTGTCTCTATCAGCCAGGATGCAAACTGCGTAAATACTCCATCTTTTTTTCCCTTGAGACTGCTACAGACTTTGTTCTTAGCTCTCTAGGTTCTTTCGGAGAACCAGTTTTTCTATTTCCATCAATAGTTAAAGAATTGTGTGCTAAATATCTCTGTTATATATTTCCCACACACTCTAATATTTGATACACTATTTTTCTTGGTTATCTGATCTTTTTATTTAACCAACATCCTGAAGTATTTTATTCTATAAAGAAGACCTATATTATTGAACTGACCCATGGATAATGATTTGCTGATGGCCACTGCCCACTGTTGAACGTGGTGAATGAGGTGTTTCATTTTGAAATACCTGACCCATGAAAGTGTTAGGGATTGGTGATATATGGTTAATATGCATGAAGAGCACTTACTCCTTTATGGCCTTGGACTTCTCATGACTGAAAGTTTGAATATGAAGACAGGGAGAAGGAATCTCACCTGAGCTTTGGTACTTTCCTCGATGGAAAAAACAACTTAGCCTGACAATGTTATTGCAGCACCGAAGGGCAACATCAAAAGGATCCTAATGAGCCTGGGAGATCAATTCTTCATGTGATTGTGAACCATGTACGGGAAAGACTCCACTGGTGTTTTCGTTGAACTAGGCAGGCTAGTGCCTTAAATTATTCTGCAACCAGTATGTTCACAGCTGACTTATAATCATTTCCCTTCATGTGATTTGAACTGTGAGTCATTTGTTCCACTGAAATTGTGTACACATTGGTGTATTTTTAACTTACTATGAGCCACTCTTTTAAAATAAAACAGAACAGAAATTCAATATGCAGTCATCTAGGGGGCAATGGTATGCAAGGTCTTGAGTGATGATCGTGTCTTGGATCCTGCAGAAGTTCATAAAAGAGTCTGGGGCTAAGGCTTTCAGCCCCTCTTACCCAAGGCTGCCTTCCCATTCCAGGAGAAGAAGAACACAATTTCCCAGAGTGGATCAATCCTTGGGCCTTGGTTTCTGTGTCTGCCTCCTTTCTGGACATCAGTCTCATTCACATTTGCAGCTACCAAACCAAGCACTAGTATCTAAATCATAGTAGAATCTATATACATATTTGCTTCATCTGTCCATCCATTACTCATTCCTTTGTCTAATTTTTATTTATATATTTATTATGTACTTATTATATACAAGAGCTTGTGCCAGGCATTGGGGACACAGCAGAGAACAAAACAGATAGTTCCTGCCCTGACAGAGCTTAATTTAGTGTGTTAATTTTAGTGAGGGTGGGGAAAGTCAGATTATATGTGAAAAACTACACAAACAACTCCAAATTCAATATTAGTAAGTTCTCCAAAGGACTAGGGAGTCCCGACCAAACCGCTAATAAACTAGCAATAAAACACTGGCCAAATTACTTAACCTCTCTGAGTTTCAGTTTCCTCCTTTGTAAAAAAAAGTTTGTATGAATTAATAACTGAAGTCCATTTTAGGCCTGAACTTTATGATTCTGTGCTTGCTTAGTGAAAAAAATATATTTTATACAAAGAGCAGTCAACTAAAATTTGTCATTAAATAATACCAGTAACAATAATGAGAAGTTCATTTAATAAATGGAGAAGGCAATGGCAACCCACTCCAGTACTCTTGCCTGGAAAATCTCATGGACAGAGGAGCCTTGTAGGCTGCAGTTCATGGGGTCACTAGGAGTCGGACACGACCGAGTGACTTCACTTTCACTTTTCAGTTTCATGCATTGGAGAAGGAAATGGCAACCCACTCCAGTGTTCTTGCCTGGAGAATCCCAGGGATGGCAGAGCCTGGTGGGCTGCCATCTATGGGGTCGCACAGAGTCGGACATGACTAGAAGCGACTTAGCAGCAGCATTGAATAAATTTCAAATTCTCAGTTAATGGGAACCTCACCATGCAGAGAGAAATAAAGTAGAGGATCTTCTGGACAAAAATCAAACCAAACAACAATTACATTAAAGATTAAAGTAAAATGAAGGAAATGTCTTAAATCCTGAATATTTGGCATCATTACACGACAGTGTAAAGTATTCATGAAATCTTAACCCCAGAAAGTTACAAACAGTGCAGGGCTTACAAAAGCGATAACATCCTTCTGAGAATAAATTACTAAAGTTTTTTAATACTGCATTTTTTATATAAATCATAGCAATTTTATTTTTGGATTTGTCTCTGAAAATTAAGGAAGTAAAAGCATAAAAATTAACAAATGGGACCTAATTAAACTTAAAAACTTTTGCATAGCAAAGGAAACCATTGATAAAATGAAAAGACAACATCCTGAATGGGAGAAAATACTTGTAAATGATATGACTAAGAAGAGATTAATATCCACCACATATAAAAAGGTCATACAACTCAAGATAAGAAACATACAACCTGATTTAAAAAAGAAACAACCTGATTAAATAATGGGAAGAATTGAATAGACATTTTTCCAAGGAGGAAATGTAGATGGCCAATAGGTAGATGAAAAGATGCTCAACATTGCTAATTGTCAGGAAAATTGCAAATCAAAACCACAATGAGATATCATCTCACACCTGTCAGTTTGCTTATCATCAAAAAGAGAACAAGCAACAAATGTTGGTGAAGATGTGGAGAAAAGGAAAACTCATGTACACTGTTGGTGTAGCCACTGTGGAAAAGACTATGGAGGGTTCTCAAAAAACTAAAAATAGAACTACCACATATGACCTGTAATGCAGGAGACCCTGGTTCAATTCCTGGGTTGGGAAGATCCCCTGGAGAAGGGATAGGATACCCACTCCAGTATTCTTAGGCTTCCCTGGTGGCTCAGCTGGTAAAGAATCCACCTGTCATGCAGGAGACCTGGGTTTGATCCCTGGGTTGGGGATATCCCATGGAAGAGGGTGTGGCAACCCACTCCAGTATTCTTGCTTGTAGAATCTCCATGGGCAGAGGAGCCTGGCAGGCTACAGTCCATGGGGTCTCAAAGAGTCAGACACGAATGGGTGACTAAGCACAGCAGCATGATCCAGCAATTCCACTCCTGGGTATATAGCTGGAAAAAAACCAACCAATTTAAGAAGACACATGCACCCCCAAATTTATAACAGTGTTATTTACAATTGCCAGGATGCAGAAGCAACATAAGCATCCATCAACAGAGTGAAATTTTGCCATTTGCAGGATCATAAATGGGTTTGGAGGGTATTATGCTGACTGAAATAAGTCAGATGGGGAGAGACAACTACTGTATTATATCTCTTATAAGTGTAATCTAAAAAATACAATAAACTAGTGGATATAACAAAAAAGAAGCAGACTCACACATATAGAGAACAAACTAGTGGTTACCATTGGGGAGAGGGAAAGAGGGAAGCGATATAGGGGTAGAGGAGTAAGAGGCACAAACTGTTATGTATAAAATAAGCCATGAGGATATATTGTATAACACAGGAAATAAAGCTAATATTTTATAATAACTATAAATGGAGTATAACCTTTAAAATTGTGAATCACTATATTATACACCTGTAATTTATATAATATTGTACAGCAACTACACTTCAATTTTAAAAACTTAAAATTAAAAAAAATTAAATCCTAGTTTTTAGCAAGAAACTTCTGATTTGTTCCTACATGAAACAGGAAAACTGAATTGATGACCTTTACTAGACAGACAGAGACCAGGAGCTGTGAAAAACCTGGAATTTAGAGTGTTTTAGGGGTTGTCTCTCCCATCCTCATGGAGGAAGAAAGTGCTCAGTCACTCAGTTGTGTCTGGCTCTTTGTGACCCCATCAGTTCAGTTCAGTCGCTCAGTTGTGTCCGACTCTTTGCAACCCCCGCTTACTCCACACTGAGACAGTAGATTGGAAGTCAGACCAGTGGTGACAATCACAGAAAAGGAACAATAACTCTGATACACCAAGGTGGAAGTGTTCATAAAAGGGAATAATTGTTACTTCCAAGAAAGATGAAATCAATCAAGTAGCCCTGGGCAGTCAAGAAATTTTTTTCTCCTTTTTGGCCTGAAATGAAACTTAGTCAGGAAGAAGGACTGGCCCCTGACCAAGACAACAGGTTTTAGATTATGACTCTGGGTTCCAGTGACTCAAAGTAAGCAGTAGCTAAACTAAAGGACACCAGAGGAAGCGGAGGACCAGATTCCTGACCTGCTCTTCTCTGGCACCTCCCCACTGAGGCCACACCCTACCCTCTCACATGAAGACCATTTTGGGGAGATAAGCAGGGAAAGGCTCTCTGAGAGACTATATCTATTTATCTAGGAGAGATTAAAATATTGCCCAAATGGGTATTTAAATGGTTATGTAGTAGTAAGCTTTAAAATATATTGAACTAAGAGTTAATTTTGTTCCTACTCACTGTTGGGTGAGGGGCTCAAGGGAAAACAGGAGTAGCTATAAGTTAAATAAATAATGTACTTTTACTTTATACACCTAAGTTTTCAATTCTGGGTTCCTGACCTGACTCTGGATTCTTCTACACTACTATTGAATGAAATAAACAATTGGCTCACCAAAAGTCTGGAAAATTAGGTTCTTTTATAAAAACACTGTATTGAGAAGTAATGTAATACACAAAAGCCTTGTAAGACCAAACCTATTTTGATAAGAAACAGAGCAGCTTCACTTCCCAGGTCTGCCACTTATTATGTGTGTGGCCTTGGGCACATTGGTTCATCTCTCTGCCTTCATTTCTTCATCTTTTAGAATATAAAGAGTAACAACTATCTTGTCAGATTATCATAAGGCTTTGGAGCAATGTATGTAGAGTTCAAGTACAGTCCCCAACACACAAATCATGCTAAATATCAACAATTACCATTCTTGTGGTTACTATATGTTGTAATATTCTTACATTGTCTATAACAAGGAAGCCAGAATCTTTGGTCCTTGTTTACTATCTGCTTTAGACGAACAAAGCTTAATAAATTTCTTAGCCAGTTCTCCTACTGTATGTTACAAACAGCCCAAACCAAAAAGCACTGCTGCTGCTGCCGCTAAGTCGTTTCAGTCGTGTCCAACTCTGTGCGACCCCATAGATGGCAGCTCACAAGGCTCTGCCGTCCCTGGGATTCTTCAGGCAAGAACACTGGAGTGGGTTGCCATTTCCTTCTCCAATGCATGAAACTGAAAAGTGAAAGTGAAGTCACTCAGTCATGTCCGACTCCTAGTGACCCCATGGACTGCAGCCTACCAGGCTCCTCTGTCCATGGGATTTTCCAGGCAAGAGTACTGGAGTGGGTTGCCATTGCCTTCTCTGACCAAAAAGCACACTAGGGATTAAATTCTATTTACTGTTGACACTACTTTTGTGGAGTATTTTGAAATATCTGTATGCAGGTCAAGAAGCAACAGCTAGAACTGGACATGAAACAACAGACTGGTTCCAAATAGGGAAAGGAGAACGTCAAGGCTGTATATTGTCACCCTGCTTATTTAACTTATATGTAGAGTACATTATGTGAAATGCCAGGCTGGATGAAGCACAAGCTCGAATCAAGATTGCCGGGAGAAATATCAATAAACTCAGATATGCTGATGACACCATCCTTATGGAAGAAAGTGAAGAAGAACTAAAGAGTCTCTTGATGAACATGAAAGAGGAGAGTGAAAAAGTTGGCTTAAAGCTCAACATTCAGAAAACTAAGATCATGGCATCTGGTCCCATCTTTTCATGGCAAATAGATGAGGAAACAATGGAAACAGTGGCAGATTTTATTTTTTTGGACTCCACAATCACTGCAGATAGTGAATGCAGCCATGAAATTAAAAGATGCTTGCTTCTTGGAAGAAAAGCTATGACCAACCTAGACAATATGTTAAAAAGCAGAGACGTTACTTTGCAAACCAAGGTCCGTCTAGTCAAAGCTACGGTTTTTCCAGTAGTCATGTATGAATGTGAGAGTTGGACCATAAAGCACTGTAGAATTGATCCTTTTGAACTGTGGTATTGGGGGAGACTCTTGAGAGTCCCTTGGACTACAAGGAGATCAAACCAGTCCATCCTAAAGGAAATCAGTCCTGAATATTCACTGGAAGGGCTGATGCTGAAGCTGAAAGTCCAATACTTTGGCCACCTGATGCAAAGAACTGACTCATTGGAAAAGACCCTGATGCTGGGAAAGATTGAGGCAGGAGGAGAAGGGGATGACAGAGGATGAGATGGTTGGACGGCATCACCGACTCCAGGGACATGAGTTTGAGTAAGCTCTGGGAGTGGTGATGGACAAGGAAGCCTGGCGTGCTACAGTTCATGCAGTGGCAAAGAGTTGGACATGGCTGAGCAACTGAACTGACCTGAAGTTAAAATATACTTTTTCAATGAATCTCAGGAAAAAAAATGAGAATAATAAGTTAAAATTCATTTTAGGAATACATGAAATTCTTGAGACTGGTTTTTTAGACATTAAAAATGGAGAGTTGAGAAATTTTTATTTGATCCTCAAAAGTAGATAGTTAGGTTACTTTTGGCACCTAGTTCTTCCCTTGCCAAACTAGTAGGAACCATTTTGTTTTAAAACATCAAAAATTAATTCTATTTAAACAGTTAAACAGGCACCTGTCTCGATGGTAAAGGTGGGAGAAAAATCGTTTATGAAAATAGTCATAGATAACAAAGTATTCCTAAAATAGCATAGTTTACTAGTTCTATAAATATATAAATAGCAAAAGGTACTGAGATTTTTGTCTTTGATAGTTTTTTAAATCCCATTGTATTTCTCTATACCAAAAAGATGTTTAATAATATGTATTGAAATAAATGAACAATGAAAACATCTAAAGCATTCATTCAAAATGACATAACGTATAAAACCATGGAGTGAAAATAGAAAAGTTGTAGTGAATGCATTCATTTCCATAATGTAGGAATCTTTTATTCTTTAAATAAAAGGTATGTGCTTTTAACTGAATTTCTTAGCTCTTGTCTCTATGATTTATCATGATAAATTAATAAATAATTAACATAATTGAACACTACATTGTTATTTCCAAGTCATATAATAATTCAATAATCACACTTTTAATATTCCTCCAATGTTTTTGCTATTTGTGATTACAATTCCCCTCTACTTCATTTTAGGTCATACCACTCCTGAGTGTTCTGAGAGGCTAGTAATTTCAGTGTGTCATTGATCACTTATACTTACTCATCTGTGAGTACTCATCTTACAGGCTGTCTCCCCTTGTCTTTGTACTATCCTTGGGAAGGAGGATTTTATGAAATTTTCAAGTACCGATAGATGGGAAAAAAGTCAGGTGAAGTCCAGAATTAGTTGTTGATTCATACTATCAATGTATTATTCATACAGAAGTCTCAGAATAAAATTAGGATAAACTTAGATGTGGCAGAATAATAATTCCCAATTTTCTTCTTACCTCACTGACTACTTTTTGTTACTCTTGTTGGTTCTTTTTCATCTGCTCAACTCTTAATTGTAAAGGATACCAGGCCTCAGCCCTTGGACCCTTTTTTCTCTTTATGGATTCACTCTCATTAAGATATTAATATCATTCAATCTTATGGCTTTATATGACTTTAAAGGCATATAAACAGCCTTGCTGTTTAGACGATTAGTCGTGTCTGACTCTTTGCGACCCCATGGACTGCGGCAGGCCAGGCTTCCCTGTCCTTCACCATCTGCCAGAGTTTTCTCAGACTCATGTCCATTGTGTCGGTGATGCCATCCAACCATCTTTTCCTCTGTCGTCCTCTTCTCCTCCTGCCTTCAATCTTTCCCCACATCGGTGTCTTTTCTAATGAGTCAGCTGTTTGCATCATGTGGCCAAAGTACTGAGGCTTCAGCTTCAGCATCTGTCCTTTCAATAAATATTTGGGATTGATTTCCTTTAGAATTGACTGGTTTGATCTCTTGCAGTCCAATAGACTCTCAAGAGTCTTCTCCAACACCACAGTTCAAAAGCATCAATTCTTTGGCACTTAGCCTTCTTTATTTGGAAAACTCAGCAGTGGCCACAGGACTGGAAAAGGTCAGTTTTTATTCCAATCCCAAAGAAAGGCAATGCCAAAGAATGTTCAAACTACTGCATAATTGCACTCATCTCACATGCTAGTAAAGTAATGCTCAAAATTCTCCAAGCCAGGCTTCAGCAACATGTGAACCGTGAACTTCCAGATGTTCAAGCTGGTTTTAGAAAAGGCAGAGGAACCAGAGATCAAATTATCAACATTTGCTGGATCATATAAAAAAAGCAAGAGAGTTCCAGAAAAACATCTATTTCTGCATTATTTACTATGCCAAAGCCTTTGACTGTGTGGATCACAATAAACTGTGGAAAATTCTGAAAGAGATGGGAATACCAGACCACCTGACCTGCCTCTTGAGAAATCTGTATGCAGGTCAGGAAGCAACAGTTAGAACTGGACATAGAACAACAAACTGGTTCCAAATAGGAAAAGGAGTACGTCAAGGCTGTATATTGTCACCCTGCTTATTTAACTTCTATGCAGAGTACATCATGAGAAAATCTGGGCTGGAAGAAGCACAAGCTGGAATCAAGATTGCCGGGAGAAATATCAATCACCGCAGATATGCAGATGACACCACTCTTATGGCAGAATATGAAGAAGAACTAAAGAGCCTTTTGATGAAAGTGAAAGAGGAGAGTGAAAAAGTTGGCTTAGAGCTCAACATTCAGAAAACAAAGATCATGGCATCTGGTCCCATCACTTCATGGCAAATAGATGGGGAAACAGCGGAAACAGTATCAGACTTTATTTTTTGGGGCTCCAAAATCACTGCAGATGGTGACTGCAGCCATTGATTTAAAAGACGCTTACTCCTTGGAAGGAAAGTTATGACCAACCTAGACAGCATATTAAAGAGTAGAGACATTACTTTCCGCAAAGGTCTGTCTAGCCAAGGTTATGGTTTTTCCAGTAGTCATGCATGGATGTGAGAGCTGGACTATGAAGAAAGCTGAGTGCCGAAGAATTGATGCTTTTGAACAGTGGTGTTGGAGAAGACTCTTGAGAGTCCCTTGGACTGCAAGGAGATCCAACCAGCTCATCCTAAAGGAAATCAGTCCTGAATATTCATTGGAAGGACTGATGCTGAAACTGAAACTCCAACAATTTGGCCACCAGATGTGAAGAACTGATTCATTGGGAAAGACTCTGATGCTGGGAAAGATTGAAGGCGGGAGGAGAAGGGGACAATAGAGGATGAGATGGTTGGATGGCATCACCAACTTGATGGACATGAGTCTGAGTAAACTCTGGGAGTTGATAGTGGATAATGAGGCCTGGCATGCTACAGTCCATGGGGCCGCAAAGAGTCAGACGTGACTGAGCGACTGAACTGAACTGAAGCTTAAAAATATTTAAGATGCTTAAATTATTAACCATAGATGTTATATTTATCCTTCACTTAAAGATATTTTAAGTCACATTAGGAAAAGGTCTACATTTCTAACCTTAATATTCTCTCACCATATTCTCTTATCCTTGCCTTCCTGCTCCAATTCCTTCTCACTCAGCCTCCTAGCCCTTCATTGCATTGTAACATTCTAGATCATTCCCCTGTGATATTTCTAAATATTTGGAAAAGCAGTCTAATGCACACAGTCTTCAAGCCCTTTTTGGATGCCTAAGAATGGCCCTTAAACCTGGGACACTTTCTTATCGAAAGATAAAGTGTGCTCACAGACTGTGCTTGGGCTAGTTACCATGTGGAAACACCTTCTCGTGTTTCACACCCAATGTGTAGTACCCCTATGATCTACTTAAGTGTGTATGTCATATGATACCTGACCAGTCACCCTGCTATATCTGTCCCCTGACGGAAAGGGATGGGATCCTTCTGTTGCCTTGTGAGACGGGCATGTGTAGGACAGATGCCCTGTGTTGGCTTCTGGGAGTGACCTGATAGCTATGGGGAACCCTTGTGCACTCCTGAAGCTGATCTTGCTCTGTTTCTTCTTCTCTGTGTGAGTAAAGCATCGTTCCATCCATTTCTTTACTGTGCTGTGTTTTCCTTGGTGACTCTGATAATAAGATGCAGCGAGCAGAAGTGCTTGGACTTCTGGTAATAGGCAACAGATGCCACGTGTCTGATTCCAAATCTTCAGTACAAGTACTGTTTCTTTATTTTGCTCTCATGGAAACTGCTTGAACTTTGTGCCCAAGTGCAATATCTGAGTGGAGGTTTAGGCAGGGTTTGAAAGGGATCTGTACTAACACAATCCTTGAATTTAAGGCATCAAGTCAAGTTTCCACAAATCCCCAAGGGAAAGAGGAAATTTCAAGGAATACTGAATTAAAACTATTGTATTCTTTTTTTTTTGGCCATGCTGCATGGCATATGGTATGTTATTTCCCTGACTGGGGATCAAACCCGCCTCCCCCTGCTGGGAACCATTTATTGCCCTAGCCAGCAGTCCCCAATCCTATTCAGACCCAGATACTATAACTTGCATACAAACTTCCCCAAAGTAAATGTATATATTTAAGTCACTTCAGTTGTGTCCAACTCTTTGTGAACCTATGGACTGTAGCTGGCCAGGCTACTGCGTCCATGGGATTCTTCTGGGCAAGAATACTGGAGTGTTGCCTTGCCCTCCTCCAGGGGACATCCGTGACACAGGGATCAAACCTGTGTCTCTGACGTATCCTGCATTGGCAGGCATGTTCTTTACCATTAGTGCTATCTGGGAAGTCATACATATATATATATATGTATATATATATATGCACACAGTATAATATAAATCAGGGAAAAAGAAAAGCAATTCATAATAAAATAACACACCAAAAAGAAACTATCTAGCCCAAATTTTACTTTGAAAAACATAATGATCTAGATTAAATACTTACACTCATTTTTTCATTTTTAATTCATAGAAAAAAATCTCTTTAAAATTTTTGTATGGAAAGAGACAGCATAGCTTACTGATTAAGAGGAAAATTACATACTGACTACCAAGGTTTGAATCCTGAATCTGCTCTCCCTAGCAAGTTACTTAAGCTCTTTGGGAAGTTACTCAAGCTCTCAGTGTCTTACTTTCCTCATGTGAACAACTTCCTTAGGGAGTTCTTATGAGTCTTCAGTGAGAAATGCATGTAAAGCACTTAGACAAGGATCAATAAATGCTAGCTCTTATTATTATTGTGAAATGATTTGAATGAGACCATTGGACATGCCAACAGAGAAGCAAAGTACATTTGCAAAACTTTTATAAGGATTTATCCTGCTTTTCCCTTAATTTAAGCTATTCTCAAAACATATTTTT
>SJYQ01092836.1:88882-101047 GCA_006410935.1 Redunca redunca | reverse complement strand
AGAAAAAAAAAAAAAAAAAAATGCAACCTTCTGAAATTGAAGAGTGCTCTAGGCAAGGGTTCTGGAAGGAGGAGAGAAGCTCAGACTGTAAGGATATGCAAGCTGGGAAGCAGAAGCAATCCCTAAGTCTGGCTGGGAAGGATGTGTTTGAGCTAATAAGTTCAGACAGTCAAGGATTTAAAACTTTCCTAAGGCATAGAAGTGAAGAAGGAAAATCTTTTTTTTACTCTCTTTGTCAACATTTTATCCATTGCCAAAGTTTACTACTGTTAATAGTATCTTAGATTTCCTTCCAGAAAGCGTTTATAAATACAGAAACATGTGGGACTTCCCTGGTAGTCCAGTGGTTAAGGATCTGGCTGCCACTGCAGGGGACTTGGGTTTGGTTTCTGCTCGGAAAGATCCCACATGCCTCAAGTCTCTGAGTCAGTGCTCTAGAGCCCTTCAGCTGTAACTTCTGAAGTTCTTGCTTGGGCTTAGAGCCTGTGCTCTGCAACAAGAGAACTCACTGCAATGACAAGCCCACACACTGCAACTAGAGAGTAACATGCACTTGTCACAACTAGAGAAATCCTGTGTGCAGCAATGAAGACCCAGAACAGTCAAAAATAAAATAAATAAACAAATTAAAAAATGCAGAAGCATTTCTTTTTGTTTTAAATAAAGAAACTGAAGTTTGTCCTTGATTGTCTTTGTGTTAGTATATTATACTACAAGACCAGGATGAGATTCCATCACGTTTGAGAGGAATTCATTGAGGATGGTTTGACTTAAAATACAGGACGCACAGCAGAGTTGAAAGTCACTTTAGAGCGTCTTTAGGTCACTCCAAAGAAGCAGGAAGTTACCCTATGAAGCTACTGACACTGAAGTACGGGAAGCTTGTGTGCCAAGTGGGAAATAAACTCCCTATAGATTACAAGATTCAGCACAGAGAAAGCAAACTAGGATTTCAGACTTGGATCCCAACTAGAATTCCATTCCAAAACGCAGTGTTGATTTCTGATGAATGTCTTTATCATGTGAAAGGTTTTGACAGTATCCTTTAGGATAAGTGGCAGCAGAAATCTATTTCATATTGATAATGAATTTCTTAAGCCACCTGGGAAGGTTCGTTAATTCCACATAGATCCTTTCTTCCCTCACATATGGTATTTTGTGGTTAACACAAAAATATATGATTCTACTTTGTGCCAGACATCATGTTATGTGATAAGTTTATAAAAATAATCAGCACTTTGTCCTTGACCTCAGAGAGTTCAAGTTAAAATGAGAAAAAGTTTCCTCTAATGATCTAGAGGGTATGCCAGGTATAACCCTTAGCTATCAGGAGGAGCGCACAGAGAGGGCATCCTTAGATTTTTAGGATAGTTCTTTATTCATGAATATTTATATTTATTCACTTTCAACAAATATTTACTAAGTACAAATATTTGGTTGTAGGCCCTGGTAAGTCATTGTAGGGACTTTGGGATTTACTCTGTGAGATGGAAAGAATTTGAGGTTTTTAATTTAATTTAATTAAAAAAAATTTTTTTTCAATTTTTTGGCCGTGCCTTGTGGCATGTAGGATCTTAGTTCCCAGACCAAGGATTGAACCCAGGTCCCCTCCTGCATTGGCAGCATGAATCTTAACCACTGGACAGCCAGGGAAGTCCTGGGATTAGAGTTTTTTGAGCAGAGAAGTGATGGGATCTGACCTACATATTAACAGATTCACTATACTTACTGTATGGAGAGTATAATTTAGAGATTGAGGGCAGAAAAATCAGTTAGGGAGTTATTACAATAATCAATAGAAAAAGAGAGAGGGAGGGAGGAAGCAGAGGTGATGGTGGCTTGAATCAGGGCATTGATGGTAGAGGTGGTAAAAATCAATTGTGTTTAAGGACTCTCCATATTGTTCTTCACAATGGCTGTATCAGTTTACATTCCCACCAACAGTGTAGAAGTGTTCCCTTTTCTCCACATCATCTCTATCATCTATTGTTTGTAGATGTTTTGATAATGGCCATTCTGACTGGTATGAGGTGATACCTCACTGTAGTTTTGATTTGCATTTAATAATTAGAAACCAACACAACAATGTAAAAAAATTTTTAAAAGAAAAAAAAATCAATTGTGTTCATTCTGAAGATGTGTTTGGTAATGGATTAGATGTGAAGATTGAGCATGTTATCAATAGAGAGTTGCATTAATAAGGATTAAGTTTAAGCAGGCATGTATGCTATATACTGGAATATGATGAAATGAATATGAACACAAGAGAGTGAATTGTAGTGACTGAATGTGGAAGTTAAATTAGATGAAAAGGGATGTGAGCACCCGAGATGAGGTGAGGAAAAGTGAAAAAGTGGTAGGATCAACAAATTATTGGTTTTGATATGATCAGAGATCTTTGGAGACAAGGTTCTAAGAGAGTGAACTAGAAAAATAGGTCATGGAGGGAAGTTAGTGGCTGGAAATTTAGATTATGTGTGGTTTGCAATTTTTGGTAATAACAAGGTCTAGGATGCCTAAAAGAAGCAGAAGATATTAAGAAGAGGTGGCAAGAATATACAGAGGAACCATACAAAAAAGATCTTCATGACCCAGATAACCATGATGGTGTGATCACTCACCTACAGCCAGACATCCTGGAATGTGAAGTCAAGTGGGCCTTAGGAAGCATCACCATGAACAAAGCTACGGGAGGTGATAGTTAAGCTATTCCAAATCCTAAAAAAAGATGCTGTGAAAGTACTGAGCTCAATATGCCAGCAAATTTGGAAAACTCAGCAGTGGCCACAGCACTGGAAAAGATCAGTCTTCATTCCAATCCCAAAGAAAGGCAATGTCAAAGAATGCTCAAACTACCGCACAGTTGGACCCATCTCACATGCTAGCAAAGTAATGCTCAAAATCCCCTAAGCCAGGCTTCAACTGTGCATGAACTTTGAACTTCTAGATGTTCAAGCTGGATTTAAAAAAGGCAGATGAACCAGAGATCAAATTGCCAACATTCGGTGGATCATCGAAAAAACAAGAGAGTTCCAGAAAAACATCTTCTTCTGCTTTATTGACTATGCCAAAGCCTTTGACTGTGTGGATCACAACAACTGTGAAAAATTCTGAAAGAGGTGGGAATACCAGACCACCTGACCTGCCTCCTGAGAAATCTGTATGTAGGTCAAGAAGCAACACTGAGAACTGGACATGGAACAACAGACTGGTTCCAAATTGGGAAAGGAGTACATCAAGGCTGTATACTGTCACCTGGCTTATTTAAATTCTATGCAGAGTACTTCATATGAAATGCTGGGCTGAATGAAGCACAAGCTGGAATCAAGACTGCTGGGAGAAATATCAATAACCTCAGATTCGCAGATGACACCGTGCTATGGCAGAAAGTGAAGAGCAACTGAAGAGCCTCTTGATGAAAGTGAAAGAGGAGTTTCAAAGCTGGCTTAAAACTTGCCATTCAAAAACAAAGATCATGGCACCTGGTCCTATCTTCTCATGGCAAATAAATGGGGAAACAGTGGAAACAGTGAGACTTTATATTTTTGGGCTCCAAAATCACTGCAGATGGTGATTGCAGCCATGAATTAAAAGATGCTCCTTGGAAGAAAAGTTATGACCAACCTAGACAGCATATTAAAAAGCAGAGACATTACTTTGCCAACAAAGGTCCATCTAGCCAAGGCTATGGCTTTTCCAGTAGTCATGTATGGATGTGAGAGTTGGACTATAAATAAAGCTGAACACTGAAGAATTGATGCTTTTGAACTGTGGTGTTGGTGAAGACTCTTGAAAGTCCCTTGGACAGAAAGGAGATCCAACCAGTCCATCCTAAAGGAAATCAGTCCTGAATATTCATTGGAAGGACTGATGTTGAAGCTGAAACTCCAATGCTTTGGCCATTTGATGCAAAGAACTGATTCATTGGAAAAGATCCTGATGCTGGGAAAGATTGAAGGTGGGAGAAGAAGGGGATGACAGAGGATGAGATGGTTGGATGGCACCACTGACTCAATGGATAAGTGTTTGAGTAAACTCTGGGAGTTGCTGATGGACAGTGAGGTCTGGTGTGCTGCAGTCCATGGGGTTGCAAAGAGTTGGACACAACTGAGTGACTGAACTGAACTAAACTGAAGATGCCTCATAGGACTGAGTGGCTGTTGTAAAGTGATGGACAAGATGATGGAGGAGAGCAGGTAAGGGACTTTAGTGGCTATACTATTGGAAAGATCATCTATCTGGATTTTGAAATGACTAAATGAATACTGTAATTGTGTTGAAGAGAGTGACATGAGCCAGAGTTAAAATCTGGTGGACCTGGTGGATGATTGCAATGAGAAGAGATAAGAGGGGTTTGTGTGCATGTGTAGTTGCTCAGCTGTGTCAACTCTTTGCAATCCTTTAGACTGTAACCCACCAGGCTCCTCTGTCCATGGGATTTTCCAGGCAAGAATACTGGAGTGGGTTGCCATTTCCTTCCCCAGGGGCTCTCCTTGACCCAGGGTTTGAACCTGTGTCTCCTGTGTCTCCTGCATTGCAGGTAGATTCCTTACCTGCTGAGCCATCGGGGAAGCCCTAATGGGTGGTATAGACACATGATTTGAGATTCAAAGTCAGGTAACTTTAGAGAGGAGAAAAAGAGATGGACCTGGAGGGGAAGTAAGGAGCAGCCCTGAATCACATCTTATTTTACTCACATGCCCAATATTTCCAGGTAAATGGAAGAAAAAGAGCTTATACATAGAGGATCCCAGGGATTTACAATAGAGTAAGAAGGTGAAGGAAATGATGAGAGAAGAGACTGAAAAAATAAGAGAGTTTGCTGATGACAGTCTACGAGTTCCAGACAGCACAGGGTTCCCTCCTCAGTTCTGCTTCTGGAAAAGCAAGCCCTCTCGGCCTGCATAAATTGCCCAGGCTTTGGTAAATTGTGAATCTGTGCTATCAGAGTATATCTTCGGGATTTTTGAAGTGGAAATGCCTTTTGCATTTTAGGGTTAATATACTTAATCTCTTCTAGGAAGAACCTAGATATAAAACCAATCCATCTACCCACTATAGGTTTTCTGTAATGGCTACCTGAAGGAGCTCATCAATAACAGAGAAGAGACCCATTCAGATTGATGGTGCCCCCAAGACTAAGACTTTAAGCAAATATCTGGGAACAGAGACTTCCTGAACCTCTAAGCAAGTCCCCTGTTTGGTAAAGGAATTAACACTAAGAAGAGTCATGAGTTTCCTGGAACATTATGTGGTTCAACACTGATAGTTTTTTTTTTTATCCAGCAGAATTGACGGATAAAAGTTCAGAGCCAGACTGTATTTATTACCTAGTTTTTGTTATACTTACCACCTTGAACTCTGCAATCTGGTTAGGGGTACCCAAAAAAAGCCAAGATTGTATGCATTTTAAATTGATCAAATCTGATAATATTTGGCACTAAAATAGTATATTGCCTTTTTTCCCCCGTTCAATGGAGTTAGATTTTATTTTTAAAGCTTTTTTTTTTTGTATTAAAATAAACCATCACTGCATTTTACTCACAACCCTCAGCTGGAATAATGCAATGGATTTTTAAAAGCATTTTCTACACTGATATAGCATTTTGGGGGGTAAAAATTGATCCTTTGTCTGAGTAATTGCAAAAGCATTCAATTGACTTGTTTCTGGAAGATTCCATTTCTACATTCTTAGAAGTTGAATGGTACTTGACATACTTAAATGATACAGATTATATTTAATGTCCTTTATAGCTATCATTAGAAGAGTGGTAGTAAAAACTGAGTATCACTTAATTATCTATAATGGAATATACTCATTTTTTCCTCTGATACCCATAACCTCATATACCATTGTGGTACTATTACATATTGCTTAGGTATGATTTTATTCTCAATTTTTTACCATTTTTGTGCCTTTTTTGGGTTTGTATCAAAAATAGATCACTGTAATTATTCAAGGAACAACATAGTTTTTAGGCCGTCCATATAGTGAGTGCAACTCCCACAGACACAAGGGTGTGCAAAATTTAACACTTCACTATATTTTTCCACAACAAAATCTAATTTCTATTTCTAGCTCTTGTTTCCATATGATAATAGAGAGCTTTACCTTATAACTTGAGGTAAACTCAGGCAAACACGGTAATTTCTCAGTAATTTAGGCTTAAGTGTAGTCCAGTTCAGGGTGCTTTCCCTCCTTCGCCTAGGATGGCATCTCATTTAAGGGGGAGAGAGAGGGAGCAGGTGTTGGAGGGGTCATGTACAGCAGTATGGCATTGAATAAGCAGAGTATTCTGCTCTGAGTCCCCAGGGGTGGCTGGTCATTGCTCATGCTGACATACACCAGGTCTGCCTCTGGGTTCCTTTTGGCACAGTCCACAGTCTGGAGATGTAATCTTTTTAAAGAACCTTACACCCTTTGGTCCCTTGGCTGTTTCCTTTGTATATTTTATCCTCTGAAGCAAGGAAAGTGTGTCTCCACCCTTCCCCAGGGCCGTGAGCCACCCATAACTGTCACTGGGCTTCTCTGTCCCAGTGGCTTCAGCATGTTGTGGCCCAAGGCACTTCTTTGGCATGCTTCCTGCTTCACTTGCAGAGCTCTGATGTGAAGCAGACCCAAGTCTCCTCTACAGATCCCCTCAAGGCTCTTATGGTGAGCCTGTTATCTACCATCTTCCCCCCAATACTGACTCTTGGGTGGGCAGGAAAAATACCCCTCGTGAGGACCTGCCAGAGTCTAAATTTTCTCCTTTCGCTCTTGAACCTCTTCTTCTCAGAGGGTGGCAAGAGGTGTTACTTTGGCTCTTTTACAGAAGAACTTTTGTCTAGTTGCTCAGTTGTGTCTGACTCTTTGTAACCTCATGGACTGTAGCCTGCCAGGCTCCTCTGTCCATAGTGTTTCTCACTCAAGATTACTGGAGCGGGTTGCCATTTCTTTCTCCAGGGGATCTTCTTGACCCAGCAATTGAACCCATGTCTCCTGCATTGCAAGCAGATTCTTTACCACTAAACCATCAGGCAAGCCCAAGAAGTCTTCGGCTTCAATTTTTCTGAAGCTCAGCTTTTTAAAACAAAAATCTACTAGTTTCAAGGGCCTACTCTGAAATTCAAAATCTAAGTGTTGACATTTCTTTCTCCATTCCTGCTATCCTCTGGAGGCAAAGGATGCCCTGACTATGTAGAGGGTTACTTATGTGAGGAAGTGATGGCGAGTGGACAGAGGAGGACATGGAGAGGGCAGGAGACAAACTGGCAAGAACCTGAAGCTACTAGCATCTGCTCTCACCTAGTGCCCATACCCATTCATATAGTCCTCTCTGGGTTCTGTGACATTAGCCAATTTTAATTTTCTTGTACTTCTTCAATATATTGTATATTGTCACCTTGCTTATTTAACTTATATACAGAGTATATCAGGTGAAATGTCAGGTTGGATGAAGCACAAGCTAGAATTAAGATTGCCAGGAGAAATATCAATAACCTCAGATATGCAGATGACATCACCTTTATGGCAGAAAGTGAAGAGGAACTAAAGACGCTCTTGATGAAAGTGAAAGAGAAGAGTGCAAAAGCTGGCTTAAAACTCAACGTTCAAAAAACAAAGATCATCACATCCAGTCCCATTAGTTCACAGCAAATAGAAAGGGAAACAATGGAAACAGTGACAGACTTTATTTTCTTGGGCTCCAAAATCACTGCAGATGGTGACTGTAGCCGTGAAATTAAAAGACGCTTGCTCCTTGGAAGAAAAGCTATGACAAACTTAGTTAGCATATTGAAAAGCAGAGACATTACTGACAAAGTAATGTCTAGTCAAAGCTATGGCTTTTCCAGTAGTCATGTGTGGATGGTGGATGTGAGAGTTGAACTATAAAGAAAATTGAATGCCAAAGAATTGATGTTTTTGAACTGTGGTGCTGGAGAAGACGCTTGAGAGTCCCTTGGACTGCAGAGTTTAAACCGGTCAATCCTAAAGGAAATCAGTCCTGAATATTCATTGGAAGGACTGATGCTGGGCTGAAGCTCCAATACATTGGCCACCTGATATGAAGAACCGACTCATTTGAAAACACCTGGATGCTGGGAAAGACTGATGGCGGGAGGAGAAGGGAACAACAGAAGATGAGATAGCTGGATGGCATCACCAGCCCAATGGACATGAGTTTGAGTAAGATCTGGGAGTTGGTGATGGACAGGGAGGCTTGGTGTGCTGCAATCCATGGGAGTCACAGAGTCAGATACGACTGAGTGACTGAACTGACCTCTTCAATTTTTTCCTTTTTCTCCCTTTCTGCTTTTGTCTCAAACAGAGAGGTTCTGGTTTTGGCTCTTGATTTTTCTCACTTCTTAACTTCTGTCTCTTTAAAACTTCATGTATTTCAACACCTTCATTTGGTTCTAGCCATACAAACAGTGCCTACCTACAATCCTGACCTCCACTCTCACATTTCTATGACCTTGAAAACATTTCTACTTGGACCTAGCATCACCTCAAAATCACATGTCCAAAACCAAATTCTTCATCTTCCTCTCACCTTTTGAAAGTAGACTTTACTTGTCTCCCCATTTCTAGAGGTGGCATCACCATTTTTGGATTCACCATGTTCAAAATTCTCTCTCTTTTGGCATCTAGTAGTTGACAAATCTGATGTAGTCTTATTTTGAAATATCTCTTACCTTTACAACGCCACCCCCATTTTGCATCTCGCCTCTGGGCTGTGACCGCTTATGTTCTCTGATGTGGGCATTTCTTTAGCCTCAGGTTGCCCTGCCATGTCTACCTGCTGTGAATCTCTCAGTTACTCTGATCTTGTTTTGACTCTACATCTTGGCTCTTATATTTCATATTGCATTTTAGATGGATGAGTACATCTTGGATGTTCTAGTCTGGCTGTTTCTAGTGTCTTTCAGGGTATCTGCATTTCTTGTGCCAGCCTTGCCTGCTGTCTTGATTGTTGAGAAGGACTCCACTTCCTAGAGCATAGTCCTCATCTTACCTCTGCCTATCTGGGAAAGGGCTTCATATAAACTTGCTGACTGCAGTCTGCTGAACAGCATTCACAGATTAATGGTATTCTCATTCTGTCCCTTCCTTCTTTCCTAGTCTTCAGGACTTCTTCATCACCTACAGGAGGAGATTCTAACATGCTGAATCTTGCGTTTAAACTCCCCCCACATTCTATCAGGAATCAGCTTTCTAGCTTTACTATTACTGACTGTCATAAAAGAACCCTTAGTCAGCCCCACTAAATCAATCCAATTACCATCTCTCTAGAACTTTTTTGCTTTTGGATGTCTGCAATTGTCTTTGTGTCCTTTTGGGATTTGGAATCCCTCCCATGCCCCCCCCTACCCCAATCCCCAGTTCATCTATGGAAAGCATACTCTGTTTCAAATTCTAGTTTAAACTACTTCCTGAAACTTTCCTACCAGATTACTGTATTTTTCTCACTGAAAACACAAAACAGTAAGAGGAACTGAAATAATGAATCATTATTCTCTATCCAATGGCTCAAAGGGTAAAGAATGCACCAGTAATGCAGGAGGCCCTGGAGACAAGGTTTTGATCCCTGCGTTGGGAAGATCCCCTGCAGGAGGAAATCGCAACACACTCCAGAATTCTTGCCTGAAAAATCCCATGAACAGAGGATCCTGTCAGGCTACAGTCCAAAGCATCACAAAGAGCTGGACATGACCGAGCGACTAAGCACACACACACACCATCATATAGGATTCTTCCTATCTCAGTTTAAAGGCCGCCTTTCAGAGTCACAAGGGACTGAACTAAAGTAGATCCCCTTGTATTATTTTCTATTATCTATTATTCTATTTTTCTTTTTTTGTTCTTAATATAAACCACAAACTGTTTGTTCTTGCAGTGGCAAATATGCTTCCTGAGAACAGGTGCCAGCCTGTTTGTTTTTTTTTCCCTTGCTTTAGCTGCCGGTGCTTGCCATGTGGTAGAAACTCAATCAATTTTTATTGAATGAAAAGTCAGTCATCAAATTCCATTGATTCTAATTTAAAAATCCCCCTTGAATACAATATTCCTTTCCATTACTGCTTTCTCTCTTATTAACTGAGAAACAATGGACAGTGGTTAAATATGCAGGTTCAGGAGTAACATATTTTCGTTTTGAATCTTATCTTCAACACACACTACCTATGGAAACTTTAAGCAAATTATTTAACAACTGTATACCTAAGTTTAACATCTGTAAAATGGAGACAATAATAACATCTGCCTTGGCAAACAATTAGCATATGAATATTATAAGCATCATCTGTTAGCTATTACTACTTCCTTCAAATGAACTATTATCATAGATTCCTAACTATCTCTAATATCTTTACTGCTATCTTCCAAAAAATAAATTTGATTGTATTACTCTGCTACTTAAAAATATTTAATGGTTGTATACTATCCCCAGGATGAAGTTCAGCACTTGGCATTGAGCCCGAGGTTCTTCATGGTCCAGACCCATTTCTTATCACTCAGACCCATGCTCCCATGTTCTATTTACTTGGGTTACTTGTCCTTCCACAAAACTTAACAGCATGCTCTTCCCCAACTTGTCTCTTGCCTCATGTCCTTATCTCTGCCTCAACACTCCTTGCCCTTTGCAAATGGGCAAAGTCTTAGTCTTTCTCCATCCCTCTCTGAACACCCAGTTTTAATACTGCCTGCTCAGTAAAACCCTTTGTGACTCTTCCTAATAACTACAGCAATAGTACAAATAACGACAGCGGCTAAGCTTTTTGAGTACTTACCACATGCAAGTCACAATTCTTCAGAGTATCCCATTTTATCTTTTTAATGACCTATGAGATAGGGCTAATGCTAGTCTCCATTATACAAATAGAAAACCTAGAATTAGAGAAGTTAAATGAAATTAACAATTTTTCTATAACTAGAACATTAATATACTTTCATTATAGTTCTAGAACCCACTTACACTATTAATTATTTAAGTGGCTGCTCTCTGCCTCTCTTTCTGCAAAATGATCCCTTTGTAACTAAGAACAATGTTATTCGACATTTTATTAATATCTGTGGGGCTTGCTGTGATGCTTGGCACATGGTAGGTAGTCAGAAAATGACTTCTCTTGAACTGTGTTTTCACTAAGATCTCCAAGATCAGTTTTAGACAGTTTTCTCTAATAATGTCTAAAGTTTCTTTTGAATCTTGGAGCTTGGCTTAAAATGGCTTTACTGACTTTTTTTTGTTTTTTTTTGAAGTAAATAATTATAAACCCCCTTTAAGAAAGGGATGAAGAAAACAAGAGAGAGCTACATGGGGCATTGTAATTTGTTTTACTTATGTGAAAATCAACTTATATTTCAAATGATAAAAAGTTCCAACTGTGAAAAGAAATGAAATGCAAACACAGCATTCATATTCATTTTGTGGTACAAACGAAAGGAGTAAAAAAGCATTTTATTTTGATCAAATTTGTTCTGAGATCTCTACAGGTAATGATGCCCTAAACCAATTCTTATTTTGTATTTTTTGAAACAATAAAATGTAGTTATAGAAAATTATTGACATAATAACTCTATATATGATGGATATATCTGTATTCAAAACAATTTGTCTCTTATTGGCACAGGGAAAGATTGGGCTTTTTCATCAGAACACACATGTGCTCAGTGGTCAGTCATGTCCAACTGTTTGTGATCCTACAGACTATAGCCTGCCAGACTCCTCTGTCCTTGGGATTCTCCAGGCTAGAATACTAGAATGGGTTGACATTTCCTTCTCTAGGGGATCTTCCCAACCCAGGGACTGAATCCCCATCTCCTGTACAGCAGGTGGATTCTTTTGCAACTGTTTCATCAGAATAGACAGATAAATTTTTATTTTTATTTTTATAATTTTTATTTTTACTTTGGTTTACTTTACATTACTGTATTGGTTTTGCCAAATATTGACATTAATTCACCATGAGTGTACATGCGTTCCCAAACACGAATCCCCTCCCATCTCCCACCCCATACCATCCCTCTGGGTCCTCTCCTTGCACCAGTCCCAAGCATCCTGCATCCTGCATCGGACATTGACTGGCGATTCATTTCTTACATGATAGTATACATGTTTCAATGCCATTCTCCCATCTCATCCCACCCTCTCCCTCCCTCCCTCCCCCAGAGTCCAACAGTTC